>JBAMCD010000223.1:0-479782 GCA_037075365.1 Drosophila emarginata
GATTCAAACGGGATATGTACAACTCTTGATATTAATTAATTATAATTCCTGTTGATTTTGTCCTTGGCGTGAACAGCATAAAAGGGTGCGAAAGCAGTTTGTTGGTTTACAGTGTACACGAATATTTTTAATGTGTAGTGGTGCGACAGAGAAAACGAAATGTTGGTCTAGAAAGTCCACCGTTGTGAAAGCAACAGGGAAATATCCATTGTGGTTTTTTTTTAAACGGTCATTTTAATTTGTATTGCGGCCATTGTATTGAGGCACAGCAGAATATTTTTATTGGATTCCCAAGAACTTAATAGCTTAATAGCTTTTCTATTTTTCGACAACATGTTGGTTAATTAAAGAGTTACCCTGTTTTGTATTATTACACCCGTGCAAAAAGGGTATATTAATTTTGGTCAGAAGTTTGCAACGCATAGGAGAAAGCATCTCCAGAAGCAGGATTAGCTGACTTGATATAGTCTTGTCCGTCTGTCTGGATCAACGCAATCTCCTCCCTTGGAGCTCAAATTTTGCACATAGGCTTCTTTTTGCTGCATGCATTGTTCATATTAGAATCATACCGATCGGATGACTATATCATATAGCTCCCATAAGATCGATCGGTTAAAAATAATGTTAACTCTGTTGTTTCTCAATTCTATTGCTTCTCAATCGAATTTCACATCCACCAAATTTTCTCAGAATCGTATAGCCCCCATAGGAAAAATCGGCTAAAAATATAGTTTTAAAAGCCATTGTCTCGAAATTTGGTGTTTGAAAATTTGATATACATACATAGAACTGTATATATTGAGTTTCAGCAGACCGATTGAAAAAATTTTTCTTTCATTTATTTTTAGTTTTATATACTTTTAAGTGATTTCGCCAAATTATATATATATCTAAAAGACAGTTTGCAAGGGTATACGAACTTCGGCACGGACGAAGTTAGCCCATCCTTCTAGTTTTTTAAACTAATGCGCCAATTTTGTCAATAAATAAGTAAAGCTAGTAATATTAATATTGAATTATTGAATTATCCTTAACAGCTGAATAACCATCCCGCATCGGAATTATAAACGTTTCTTTGCTGCGAAGCAATGTAGAATTGTCTTTCAGCTATCGATATATAACGATGATTTTATTCTCTTGTCCAGCCCTAGGAAAGATGGTTTCCTCTTAAAGATAAGCAAATGTCATTGGTGATTTCTGATTGGACTCATTTATAGAGAGATACTTTTCATCTGTAGATAAACAAATGCGCTTGGGTATTTCTGATATGGTGACTATTTGGAAATATAAGATGAAAACAGCTTCAAATTCTATTTAGTTGTGTGTGGACTAGTGATGTGTTCATTTTCCTGAACAATTTAAATAATTAAACAGAATCTAAGGTTGCAAAAGAAATACGTGATTAAAAATTAAAAAATTGTTTTTTGATATGGCAAAATATACAAATCATGTTTCACAACAACCGCTGTCAATTTATAGCGGTTCCTGTACAAATACTTCATTTGAAAATATAAAATGTAATTTAATTTAATATTAATATTTTTATCTTTTAATACTTACGCTTGTGTAATAGGGCTTTAAAAAATATTTAGAATTAGTACATGCACTGTGATTTATAAATTTTGGTGGCCATGAAAGTTGAAACTGATAACAAATTGTAATTAACCTGAGGGAAGGTATTTTTTATGTAGAAACTTTGTATCAAGTTTTAAATGTATTTAAAAGCAGTAAGCACAGATTTTGAAAAAGTAGTTTTGAGAAAACCGCGTTTCAAGGTTTATGCGCTACGTCTGAATAGACAATAATTTCAAAAGTTTTCGTCATATCAACTCAAAATTTGGGAATATATTCTTGAAATGTCTAACAATAAGATAAGACAAAAAAAATCGATCGAAAAGAAAATCGCTCATTCAGCGGAATGGGCGACTTTGCTCAAACCAGTTACGTGTTGTATATACTTCTTTCTGATTGTGATTAAATAAATTAAATTCGGTTGTTTAATGTCTACTAGAATTGGGCTTATATTTTATATTACTTAAATAAAACTTTTAAACTCTGACGGGTTAAGCAGATTTTACTTAATACTCAAAGAAATAGCTTGGAAGGGCATATGATTTTCGACCCGACATTCATTTTAAGTTTTAATCTTTTTTAAATATAAGAATGAATAAATGTAATGAAGAAGAAGGCATATACATATGTATGTACTGGAGTAAAATTAGATTGACAAGTAGTTCCTTCTTAATTTTTCCAAGTTACCTGGCTATTTCAAGTGGTTCAAACAAAGCAGCCAGTTGACAAAAATGTTAATAATTCAGGTTTAAAAAACGTCAAAAACGGAGTCAAGTTGTAGAATGGTTAAAAAGGTAATTGTCCGACGTAAAGCAAAAAAGTAATTAATATTCTAGAACTGTATGGATATACAAACTTAAATTAGCCTCTTTGATGTTTGGCATTAATAACATATTTAAAGTTAAACACTTTCAGTTATATACTGAATTAGATTCTAATCGGATATATGTATACGACTCCTGATATTAACAATTTATGCTTTTTGTGTTTGTTCTTGAGGTAAGCAGTTCATTGGTGCATTGACTTACAGTGTTGTATTGTTCTCGTCTTAGAAATGATAACTTCGATAATTATCTACAGCATGTATGCTCATTGAAAGTTCTTAATTGCATGATTCTTTGTTTCAGAATTATCAAACTTTACTTCGCCTAAAATTGAGAGAGGCAAAGAGTGCTATGTATGTATGTACATATGTTCAGAAAAGATTCAACATTAACGAAAAATGCAAAGGGGGCCCTAACCTGATGACGCAAAATAAGTGCAAGCTTTTTGTCAAAATGAGAAAAACATAAACCGGTTCTTCGAACGAGCTTAATTTTTTTGTGGAAAAGATCACAAATGAGTATTACAGAAACAAAAATAATCTCGGAGATTAATAAAAATTTCTGTTTTATACCCTGTACACATAGGTTAAAAGGGTACTTTAACCCATTTCGGGCCAAGCCAAAAAAATTTTTGATTTAAAGGAGCAAAATGACTTTTTAGGGTAATTAGCATACATGGAATCCAAATCTGTGGTTAAAAAAAAAAAAGTGCGTCTAACGGTTAGACACGATAGAAGTGAAACCTTACGTAAAACAAACTGAGAGAGAATGAGACGAAAGCAGCATTAGGAGCGGGATAATTATAGGTTCATTATAATATTGCTATAAAGGTCATATTTTATTTTCTTCATTTTATTATTATTCATCCTCAATGTTTTCAATTTCAACAAATGATACGAGTGGCTTATGATAGATAAAATATGATACAAATGCTTTGGTTTCGATGTTGTCAACATATCTTTGAAATACCGCGTCAATTGTTGTTTTTGATCGTGTTGTTGATTCAGTGCGATTGTTACACATTTTTAAACTGAATGTTGTATTGAGAAAGTCAATTAAAGGAACCGCTGTGTCCAATGCAAAATTTACGTTAAAATCGCCACTTAAAATCATTGGAACTTTATCGTAATCTCTTCTAAGTATCCGCGATACTTCTGGTGTATACTTTATTAAATTTTCTGCATTATTTTTCGGCATAATTGCGGTAAATATTTAAAAATGAAAATATTTACGAATATAAAAATACGGACGCAATACAGCACACGCGGTTGCTATTATGAGCGTCGTAACGCGTGTATTACACAGACGTACTAACATACACACAAACATTCGTAGGACGCTTGGTCTAAGCAAGTATTAGGTAGTGTAGTATAACTATACATAATGCCTACTCGCTCACCGTAGCTCCGTAATACGCAGGCGCGCACACATACGTACTAGCATACATACAAACATACATACGTATGACGCTTGAACTAACACTAAAGCAAGTATTAGGCAGTGTAGTATACATACTACAATACTCACTCTACTAGCGTGGCTCAGCAGTACCCAGCCACACACATATACATACGTATATCAACATATAACGCTTCGTAGCCAAGAGTGGGGAGTCTACGAAGCACCGCACAAAGAGGAGACGGAGAATAAGGAACGCTATATAACTCTGTTCTATCTCATTCTCTCGCAGGCTATATACTATAAGATCTATATGTATGTCTCTTTTTAGTGTCGCTTTTTCGTTTCATCGAGTTTCAAATCACTCCCAACGATTCTAAAGAAGTTTTCACTTCAAAAGTTGATAAAATTTATAAAATAAAAGGCGGTTCTTAGTTAGTTGAGCATTCTATGTTATGGTTAATTATTTATCTTTGTGGTACACAGCAAAACAGTTATTTATATGCAAATGCACTTGACACTTTTCACATAGTCGCATAGTGGGTTTGTGGCAAACCTTGCAACGACGTGTCTTTTTGTTGGGCTTCGTAACCAACAAGTGATTTCCAGAGACTCTTGGAATATTTGAAATGGAGACATATTCATCTTCTAATGCCACTGGAACGTCTCCCTTATCGATGTTATCTTCTTTAAGTAGCAAATTTGTTGCAAGCTCAACCCGAAATTCCAATTGTGGCATATTTTGCCGTACGAGCATTTTATCTGTAAGACATTGGAGCTTCCAAGCATTGACAACGGCAGACTCCTAAATGTCCAACCAAAGTGGCCACCACCATTTTTCGAAAATTATAAGAGCTTGAGCAACCAAACAATCAACATAGGTCTAGTGTCTACGCCCACTTCCAACCCCCAATTTGTAAAAACTATAACTATAACGCCCAATGGTAAAAGAGTCATTCTGTAAATGGAACCTACTTTAAGCGATTTTGGGTTTATGAAGTCCTTTTACTTGGTACAGGGTATACTCAACTTCGGTAGGGACGACTTGCTTGCTTTATTTTTTTTAATAAAACCTTATCTTATATACTTAATTCAAAGTTTTTTATATTCCTTTCATATTGTTCCTTACTTATTCTGGTCTATCATAGATCTAGCTCTTTTATAAGTTTTCTTTAACCTAAATTTTGATTCCTATATTGTATAGTGGGTTTATCTTATCCATTTTGTTAAAATATGTTGGAAAATTTTTTTGTTTGCCGAAAACTACTTTATGTGGATAATAGCTATGTGCTATTACTTATAGTATCCACTATTATTCTGTCAACGGCAACCATTTTTACCATTTTGGATATCTAGACAAATTATGATATTAAGACAAAATTGTTTCTTATGCATTATTTACTATGGTCACCGGGTTGAGTACCGCTACCCTTATCATCAATATTTTATTGCCCATTTTTTTAAGTGTCAATTGAAAAAAATTTAAAAACCTTTCCCGCGGTGCTTAATTGATTTGGCTTATCTTATGTATGCATTTTAAACCTTTGAAAGAACTGACCACCAATATATTTTATTGCAATACTTTCAAGTAACATAATGTTTTAGTTATTTGCAACGCCACTACTTTTTGTACCTCATCATTGTTGATGACTTGGTATACGTTGGGCTTAGAAGCTTTTGATGTACTTTGCCTGGACAAAAACTCTTGTTCATTTCCTGCTCTTAATTTATTATATCTATATTGTTGCCTTGTAGTGACGTTCAGGACTTTATTTTGGATATTGTTATCGCAGAGAGGGCATCAGCCACGAAATTGTCTTTTTCGAGTATCTTCTCCACTGTCGTATTCTCCTAATTCGAGCCGCATGCGTGTAAGTTTTGAACTAGGGTTGATCATTAAGTACAGATATGTCAATGGTTTTTATTGTAAAATCTTTGCCATGAATATGTGGTCGAGAATGTGTAATTACCCACTAAATAGCTGCTAGTTCTTGATCAGTTGTGCTCTTATTGCTTTCACCTTTAGTGAACGAACGTGATGCATATGCTACTGGAAGTTGAAGCCGAAAAATTCTTTGCTGAAGTTAGGATATTGTAATATTGTGGGCTGTATTAAATTATGTTCGAGATATTCAAAAGGAACAGTCTTTTTACAAAATCGAGTTATTTGCAGCGAAGTTATTGATAAAATGTCTTTAATAATGCAACCAATCGTATAGCGCTGTCCGCATCATGTGGATCTGGATAATTTTTGATAATATCATATTTTGTGTCATCTGGCAGATTCCTTTATCTGTGCATTTATGACACAGAAACGTCACTTCCTGCATGAAAAATGAACATTTTTGTATCTGTATTTTTAAGTTGTGTTTCTACATATGTCAAAAATCAGTTAGGTTTTTTAACATATGTTTTTCGGAACAACCAATTACTATTAAATCATCCATATAAAGGAATGCTTAAGAAGAGTTAAGTCCAGAGAATGCTATAGTCATCATTCTCTGGAATGAATTTGGCGCTATTTTTAAACCAAATGGTAATCGCGTAAAGCTATATGAACCGTTGCTCTTCGAAAATGGCGTTATGTCTCTTGAACTTTCTTCGATTTCGATTTGATGGACACCTGACATTAAGTCAAGACATAAAAAAATTTGGCCCGACCTAGTTGCTCTAGTATATTTGGCAGTCGGTCATTCTTCATTTAATTTTATATTTATTTTTATCGGTGCATCCGCACCCACAAAAATGTTGCTGTGCCCAGGGTGTTCCTCAGTTTTTTCTGTTACTGAGACATATGGCGACGTATTTAACACTAATCCCTTTTCTAATTTTGAGCAGTGTAATAGGGGACTTATGATACATAGTTGCCCATATGTATATTTGTATTCGAAATCATTCACCGTAATAAATTCGCGATGTAGTCTCAGAATATTGAATGCTCGATTGCGAAAATCAGGATCTTTAACGTACGTTGCCTCAATGGACGTTTCAAAATTGCTAGTGTCCATGTTAGGTACTCTTTCATATAAATTTTTATTTTTTTGTTATCTATATGCACAATAAGGTATTGTGAAATGTCCTATTTCTCCTTTTTTTTTACTTTTAGATTAACAAAATAAATCTGCAATAAATTAATTAAATAATAAAAAAATTAAAAAACATTTGCACTATGAAATTCAAAAAGTGTTCGTTTTCATTTCTGGGTGGTGGCAAAGCAATATTCTTTTCTATTATTTTTTTAAATTAATTCACGTAATTTGGCAATCAGAATCCAGCCGGATCCTCTAGAAAAAAATTGTAATATGAAACAAACAAAAGAAAATATCCTATACATTTAAATTATCCCGGAATTCAGTTTTTAATTATGCTAACATTTGCAGGTTGAAATTGAACAAAACAGCAAAGGAAAATAGTTGGCATGAGTTGAAAAAATAAAATCAATAATAAAAGATAATCATAAGAAATATTTTAAAAATCAAAATATACAATTATTTTTGGGTTGAATGAATATTACTCATAATTCAAAAAGTATTATTGATTATTTTAAATATAACAAATGACTATTATGGATCTTGCTTGGCAATTTACAAATGCAGTTTACTCAATTACTCTTTAGAATTAAAAGATATCAAAGTCGAGGAAGTTATCTCGATAAAATATAAATAATAATGAATTTATATCCGTAAAATGAATTGCCCATAGATCCATGTCAATTTACAAAAAAAAATTGCCTATATGTATATCTATGTCAGCTTACAGCAGATTCGCTTATTATTACGTAAGCACAAGGAATACTCGTAGTTAATCTGAAGGCCTGTACATTCTGTATTGGGGTAGTAGCAACGCTTACGAGGATATAGATCCTGCAAAAAAATTAAGCAAGCAAGTCATCTCTGCCGGTATCGTCTACCAAGTAGAGATACTTGATAAAGTCAAAAATGCCATCAATTTTTTTTTTACAGCAACATCGATCGCATACTATCTCGCTCAATCTTAACAGCCCATGATGCACTGGGTGTTTCAGTACAAAAGGGAAATACGTATATCCCAATAATTTTTCTCCGATTTCGACAAAATGTTGATTGGAATGAAATATCTTGAATATAGCTTTAGTTATACCTTTTCCCAAGTTGCGCAAGTGGGCGTGGCAAAAATTTAAAATAAACTTGACCCGCTTATACAATAGACGGATGTTGACACAAAGTTTGGTTGCTCTAGCTCTTGTGCACTCTGAGCTCTCGGTGTTCATACGGACGGACGGACAGACGGACAAGTCTCAATTGACTCGGCTATTGATATTGATCAGGAATATATATATACTTCAAATGTTTCTTTTGATACCTTCTCAATAGTCCACTGAAATTTCTCACTTCATCGAAGTCGGTTTTTTTTGCGCTCTGTCTTTAATTAATTTTCTTTATTTAAGCTGCTACTAAAAACTTCTTTCATGCTCTTAAAATTAATTATCGAGTTAATCGAGAAACATAGTCGACGAACACAAAATTAAAATTGTTCTTAGACATTTAATCAAAGCAATCATTAAATTTCATTTTACTCAACAACAAAAGTTACAGCTTTTTTGTTGTGTCTGCATACTTTGATTTTGTGTTTGTAATCTCATTTGCTTACATTCGCGCTCTCGCGTACACAGTAATGTATTATCGATTTTATAACTCAGCCAACGCCAAACGCAAGGCAGCAGCGCATCCGTCTTACTTATGTTTTGAAAATAATAAAGCTGACGATGATCAGGCCATTGCCGATATGTTTTCTGATTTTTTTAATACAACTTATTCATCCAATGAGCATCAAAGTAACTCTTCGTATTCGTATCAGTTAAACAGCTCTAATTGTATCTTTAATCCTGTGATCGATGAAAGTTCGCTTCTTAGCATCTTTAGTAAAACACCAGGACCTGATGGGATACCTGGTTGTGTACTCAGGTTTTGCGGTGCGACTCGGTATAACCCAAATCTTAAGTTATTTACATTGTCCGTTTAAACTTCTACTTTCCCACCTATTTGGAAGGAATCTTTTATCATTCCTCTCCATAAAAAGGGTAACAAATCCGAAGCTTCAAATTACAGGGGTATTTCCAAATTGTCTGCTATACTGAAGATCTTCGACAAAATTATAGCTTCTCAATTGCAACATTTCTGTAGTGTAATATACGAGGGGTTATTTTGATTTAAAGACAAATTTATGTCTTCTTATTTCAAGTTATCTTTATTGAATGAATCTTAGTTCTATAACAATTATGTTGTACAGCTAAAGACCACGTGACTCCGCTGCCAGTGACGCCGGCAGAGAGAGCGATATGCGCATGTATAAATGGGAGAGAGGACGTGTGATGTTCACTTGGTGTCAGAGTCGTCGCGCGTGTTAAATATGCCGACTCAGCTCTGTCCAGTACAATGCACTCATGGTTGGTTACGTTACCGAAAATGCGTTTGAACAATAATAAATATTGTTACTAAGTGCTACAATATGTTTGTATTAGTATTTATGTATATTCACTGAGTACAGTGAGTATTCGATATGTGAACATGCTACACCTCCCTCTGTTTAGAAAAATAACATAAGTATATGAAGTTATTTTCTTAGTCTAGTTACTTTTATATAGAAAAGAAATATGTAATTATTTTTTTTTGATTGATGATATATATAATTGATGATAATAAAAATTTAATATATTTTTTTTATTTTTATCGAATCATAAAATATTGATATTCATATTTAAAGTTTTTTTTTGTCAATAGGTTGATAAAACCCTGTTTCATGAAACGTTTAGTTTATATATATTTTTAATCTATCCTTATGAACTTTTTGTTCTTTCTTCTTACAATCTCTAATTAAAATGTTATCATTAACTCCTATTTCTACTACCTCAAATGGTCCTAAATATTTATCTTCCAATTTATGACCTGTTTCATTCTTTAATAACACTTGATCTCCTACTTCTATGCTTAAATCTTTAGTATTCCTATCATAATATGTTTTTTGCTTAGCTTTCTTTTTTTCCAAAAATATTCGAGCTCTTTTATATCTAAACTCAACCTCCTTAGCCGTAATAGTTTATATTATAGAGTGGATCTATTGTATTTATGATATTAAAATGCTTTGGCAAATTGGATTGTTTGCCGTATACTAGTTCATAGGGACAGTAATTATGTGCCATAGATGGTGTGGTATTAAAACAGTAAACAAAATATGTTAACCATACATCCCAATCTGTTTTATCAATCGATATGTGGGAACGTATGTACTTGTTGAAAGTTCTATGCCTTCTTTCTATTGTTCCTACTGTCTGGTGGTGGTGTGCTGTCTATTTTCAAATATTTGCACAATTGAATTTTTGTATTCTGTTCCCATGTCCGTAATGGTGGTCTTCATTGGACCATACTTTAAATTAAAAGATTCGAATATAGCTTTTGAGATTGTTGTTGCGTTTTTATTTGCAACTGGAATGGCTACTAAATATTTTATAAGATCACATATTAAAGTGACTACATATTCATTGCCGTTTTCTGTGCGTGGTAATGGACCAATTGTGTCCACTATTACCTTATCAAAAGCATATGTATATGTATGGGGGTTTCTGTAATAGTTAATGGGGTCTTGATATGTTTTGACGTTTTCGACTTCTGGCATTTTGGACATTTACGTATGTACTCTTTTACATTAGCAGTCAAGTTTTCCAATAAAAGTGTCTCTTTATTTTGATTAGTGTTCTTGATATGCCAGTATGACCTTCTTGAATAGGTCACCGGCTGGAGTAGCGCTACTCTTAATGATTTTAATTTTTTATTGCCCATTTTTTTTAAAAGATTCTATTGAAATATTTTCGAAAATCTTTTCACTTGTTGCCTGGTTGTGACTTTCAGGACTTTATTTTGAATGTCTTTTAGTTCGGATATAGTTATCCGCGATAGGGCATCTGCCACAAAATTGTCTTTTCCTTTAAAGTAGTCCACTGTGAAATCATATTCCTCTAGTTCTAGTCTCATACGTGTTAATTTTGAACTTGGATTAACCATCGAAAATAGGTATGTAAGTGGTCTGTGGTCAGTTTTAACTATAAAGTGTTTTCCATAGATGTACGGTCGAAAATATACTATTGCCCAATGAATGTCTGCTAATTCTTGTTCCGTACTGCTCTTATTGCTTTCACCTTTCGTGAATGCTCTCGATGCATATGCTATTAGCTTGTCTTTTAGATATTGGAGTGCCTTCTGGCATCTGTCCATTGGAAAGAAATATTCTTTTTACATAATCTTGTTATATGCCGTGAATGGTCGGCGAAGCGTCTATAGTAATTGCAAAATGCAATAAAACGTCTTGCGCTATCCGCATCATGTGGGACTGGATAATTCAAGATGACGTCATATTTCTTGTCAACTGGTAATATTCCTTTGTCCGTACACTTGTGACCATGAAAAATGTGCATTTTTCTGGATGGAATTTGAGATTATATTTTCTACAAAGTTCAAAAACATCTTGTAGATTTTTTATCATTTGTTTCTCTGAACACCCAACAACAATTAAATCGTCCATATAAAGGAATGTTTGTGAGGGTTCTAGACCCGAAAACGCGATAGTCATCATCCTCTGGAATGAGCTTGGTGCTATCTTTAGTCCAAATGGTAGTCGTGTAAAACGATATGAGCCATTGCTTGTTGAAAAGGATGTTATGTTTCTTGAACTTTCTTCTAGTTCTATTTGATGGAATCCTGACATTAAGTCAAGACATGAGAAATATTTTGCTCGGCCCAATTGATCTAAAATATCATCAACTCTTGGGAGTGGAAATTTATCAGACAAGAGCATTTTTTTGATTTGGCGATAGTCGATTACTAATCGCCATTTATTTTTTTCGGATCTCTGAAGGGATTTCTTTGGTACTAAAAGAAGTGGGCTATTATATTCTGATACAGAGGGTTCCTCAACCTTGTCATTGATTAATTTCTTAACTTGTTCTTGAATTTCATGTACATGACTATGAGGATTTCTATAATTTTTCATGTATACTGGTTCATTGTCTTTCAATCTCAATGTTTGTTTATAGAAGTTATTTGTTGTGATGGGTTCGGTTTGTAGTCCGAATACGTCACTATATTTGGTGCACAATTCTGTTAGTTGATTTTTAAATTGTATTGGAAAATTTTTCTTTAAGTGTGATAAAACTTTTTCATTTCTACTATCTTGACTGCTTTGAGCTACTTCGTAGTTCGAAAGTGATTCATATTTGATATTATTTATGTTTACTAATAAATCAGAATTGGTTGTATTTAACAATCGCACAAACGTACATTGTGATTTCGTTATTGTATTTGCAATATATATACCTTTTTGGATTTCTTGATTAGGTATATAAACGAAATCTTCTTTTGAATCAATTTTTATGTTTCTTATCACTTCGGATCTTGCTGGTAGGATTAGGGAATTATTACCAGAACTGTATGTTACATAAATTGAATAAGATAGGTTTTGAGGTCTAATTATAAACCAGTCTTCATTCGGTTTGAAGTCTAACTGGCAATTGAACTTTTTTATGAAGTCAATGGCAATAATTCAACCACACCGTATTGCGAAATCGGAGTCTACTAAATGAAATTCGTGTGGAATTATATATTTGGTTGTCTGAAGTTCTATTGCTGTGGTGCCTTAGGATTTAATTACTCCTTGGCCTATGCCTTGGATGTTTATAATTATATTGTGCTAAATGTCATAGTTATCTGAATTCAATTTTAGAAGTGATATATCCGCACCTGTGTCTATTAAAAATGTTAAAATTGTTTTTGTGGCATGATTTACAAATTTTACAAAAACATTGAGACTAAAATTTATTGAACGTATTTTATTTATTATTCGTTTGTACTTAAAGGGTTTTGAGTTTTCCGAATTATTTTGCATAACTCTCACATTATAGTATAGTGATTTCGGCCTCTATAGTTTCCTCTATTCTGACCTTGCCGTCTATAACTTCCGCGATTATTGTTGTGACCTCTGTTGTTGTTATTTTGGTAATAGCCTCTTTCTTATTATTACCCCAGCCTGCACTATTATAATTGCTTGCTGTCTGGCTAAAGTGTAGGGCAGAGTTAGCTTGGCCAGTTGCCTCTGTGCAACTGCTGACAAATTTAGCAATGGCGTCATTCATATTACTGAATGTGCCCGCCTGCATAATAAGTTTTACCTTATCAATAGCGCAGTTTTGTGTCATTGCCTTTACAGCTTGCGATGTACTGTATTTGGATGCCAAATCTGATGATAAACCATAATTTATGTAGGCTCCTTCTAGAGATTTCGCTAGTTTTTCCACCTCTTGGGTGTGCTGATTGGCTGTTTTGCTCTTTTGTTGCGAATTAAGGAGTTTGGCAGAAATAACTTCTACTGATTCTCCTTTTACAGACTTTTTCAATTGTGTGATTATCGCAACCATTGTCTGTTCGTTACTAATAAGGTTTCGAGCATGACCTTTTAATTTTGTTTTTATTATCTGGACTGCAATTGCTTCGTGAGTGCCTTTCAGCGTATCAATCAAGTTGAGCGCATCTAGGAAACTCAGAAGGTTCTCAATTTTTCCATCGAAATCTGGAATCAGAGATGATGCTTAGAAACTCAGTCACAGACTGTTCATTGACCATTGTTGATTCTTCAAGGGGTATTTGTAGCGAAGGTGGTTCTACTCTGGGCGTTTCAGTTTTTTGTGTGCGTATTTTAGTTTAGATGTCAGATTCTTCGCTCATTTGTTCAGAATCATTTGGACTATCTGTGGCTAGAATTGACTCATCAAATTTCGCATCTGTATTTAAAGCGTTCGGTATAAAAATGTGAAGATTATGTCTATCCGGGATTGTTCTGAGCTGTGTTCTTAATCGGTCTAGATTTTCTCTCGCTTGTAGCAAGTGTAAGTTATTAAGCCGACTGAACACCTCTTCGAATAGTTTATCAATAGTATTAAATTTTATAATCAGAATTCGCACATTATTAGTTTTGTTTTATTTTTTATATTTATGCTTTTATTAAGGCATTTAAATGATTTGTCGAATTCTACTCTATGGTCTTTGACACTTTGAACAATTTTCGGCCATTCCATGGAATTGGTTTATTTAAAAGTTCGCGCTTCTGAAAATTTAAGACCATCATTTTTTTAAAACTTTGACTATGCTATTAAATCATTGACTATGCTCGGGTGCCTATCATTGATTTTGTCGAAGTATTTATCTAGTGTGGTCATAGTGTTGTTATACTACAAAAATAACGTTATTTTGCGGAAAAAGAAAGAAACAACATATGCAGAGAAATTAAATTTTCTAATTGTATTAAAAATATTTTTTTTTGAAAAAGAAAGAAAGAATTTCTTTTTATTTAGTTTTTTTTTTTCTTTGACTTTAATTTGATTTTTTCTTATTTTTAGAATTAGAATTTTGAAATTTTTTCAGGCAATATGTTTCATAAGATTCTACCTATTTGTTTGTATAGCTTTACAATCTATACAAATATTGGGCAAATAAGGTTCCGCTCAATTTTACAATGTTTAATTATTTCTATAGCTTAATATGTATTTTTAAAATAATCATCCTTTTTGTTTTTTTACCAGCATCAGCTGGTTGCCGCCGGTTGGCTCGCTGATACTCCCTCGAAGGCGTAAAAGGAGGCTTGTCTTTCACGCTCGTTGTCTCTGCTGCTGATGTCTGGGGCCTATGGACTCAGGCGGTACCGGTGCCGGTCATCTTTCCATTGGTCCAGGGCAGTCGGCGGGGCAATCTTTTGGTTTCCTTGGCAGTTTCTTATTTTGAGGAGGAATTAATGGTTTTGTATTTATTGATTTTATAATTTTTATGTCTAAGTGAGCGACAATTGTTGGCTTAACTTTTTGTTGAAGACTTGACTTTAAGAAGTCAAGTTCTTCTTGTAATTTTTGGGCAGTTGCTCAAGGTGGTGGTGGTTTATTCGCATATAATAGCCACTTTATGTGTGCTATTCTTTTCTTTATTCTTTTCTGTACCCCACCTCTATTTGCCATAACTCTCTCTCTCTTCTCACTCAGTTTTTTCCATTTGTTTCATTTTCACAGATAGGTTCTGTTGATTTTTCCTCCTTTCTTGATCTTGACTTGGGTGCTTCTTCATGTTTACTCGTCGTTAGAAGTATTTTGCTTCTCTTTTTGCCTCCGGGCCCAGTTGAACGCAACTGCACATTTGAACCGCTGTCACGGTCGCCATGTAATATACGAGGGGTTATTTTGATTTAAAGACAAGTTTATGTCTTTTTATTTCAAGTTATCTTTATTGAATGAATCTTAGTTCTATAACAATTATGTTGTACAGCTAAAGACCACGTGGCACCGCTGCTAGTGACGCCGGCAGAGAGAGCGGTCTGCTCATGTATAAATGGGAGAGAGGACGTGTCATGTTCACTTGGTGACAGAGCCGTCGCGCGTGTTAAATATGCCGACTCAGCTCTGTCCAGTACAATGCACTCATGGTTGGTTACGTTACCGAAAATGCGTTTGAACAATAATAAATATTGTAACTAAGTGCTACAATATGTTTGTATTAGTATTTATGTATATTCACTGAGTACAGTGAGTATTCGGTATGTGAACATGCAACAATAGTTTTGTACTTTTATCTAAACAACATGAAATAAAACGGAATTCAGGAATACATCGCAAACTGATGTCATTTATACCGACTTCAGCAAGGCATTTGATTCTGTTAAACATACACTGCTTTTGTACAAGCTGAACGAAATTGGCCTTCCACGCCTTCTGCTCAGCTGGATTCTGCAATATTTGACTGACCGTACACAAATTCCTCACTGTCTAAGACCATCAAAGTAACTTCGGGGGTACCACAGGGTAGCCATCTTAGACCATTGGTTTTTGACCTCTTTATTAATGACCTTCCTTAAGTTCTAATTCATTCTCGTATGCTTAAGTACGCTGACGATGTTAAACTTTTCCTTACTTTCAAAGATCCAGGTTCCTCCCGTCTGCTTCAAGCTGATCTTAATAACCTCCAGACTTGGAACGTGAAATTAACTAATTAAACCTCAATATTTCAAAGTATGTTATGTCGTTTTATAGATCTTCCTTTCAACTTATTACCTTAATAATACTCCACTTGAACGTTTTATTGAAATGAGTGATTTGGGTGTAGTCATGGACCACAAATTAAGTTTCACTCAAATTTGAATTGAATCCGCTCAAAAGCAATTTTAGAATTTTGCTTTTAATAGGCAAATAGAGTCTCCTAATTTATTAAAACAGGTCAATCGATCTGTACCTTGTAGACTAACTAGAAATTATGTCCCATTAACTTTAACACGTTGCACTTCAAACTATACTTTACATGAACCTTTCCGCGTTCTTTGTTCTGATTGCAATCGCTTTTATCCCGTAATCGCATCGGAGTCCTCTATTCGTACTTCAAAAACTTTAATTCTTAGCTATCTAGCACGTAGTTAGTTTTAATTAGTTAGTGTTAATTTTAAGTATTCTTTAAATTGTCGTCCGTTGTGCACGCGACTTCGTTTTTGCATGCTGTCTTCTAGGGTTCGCGCGTAACAGGCAATGTCCTCGTGTCGCATGGGCCACTTGAACATACTACGCATAGTACGCGTCAACGTCCAGAGAATAAAAAAAAATGCCCCCTTTGTATTTTAGACACAATTAAAAGACCACACAAATATTTGGCGATATAAATAAGAAAATACAATTTAGTAGCTTATTCAAAGATGTCCACAACTTTCAAGGATAAATTTAGAAATTCTTAGACTTCTTATATTAAATATTAAAGAAACTCTGCCGTCACACAATTATCTTATAAATAGATGTCCAATCCCACTGATTTTTAAAGTTACCAAATCTACACATCTGAAAAGCTTATCCACTTAGTTTCGATCACATTTCTTAACATTTAAGGTCTAAATTGTAGGATGAAACAGACAGACGGACGGGCAGACAGACATGTTTCAATGCGGCTGTTAATGCTGATCAAGAATATATATGCATTATGGGCTTGGAAATGCTTATTTCTATGCGTTTGTCACAATTTGTTTCGAAAGACGTCAATGAAATCATGACAGGTTATGAATCGTAGATTTACGCGTATGACCTCGAAAGTAAACAGCAGTCGACTGTATGGGTGTTTCAAGATGAGCTAAATCCAACAAAAGTTGTTCGCGCACGAAGCAGTTCTAAGCAAATGGTCGCCTATTTTTTCGGAAAAATTGCACATGTCGCAACCGAACCACTATAACAACGCAGAAAAGTGAATTCTGAATGGTAGACAACCATTTGTTTGCCAGGACAATGCGGGCTCTCACACATAGGCTCAAACAACTGCAGTTTTGATCACACAAAACATCGAATTAATCCGCCGTATAGTCTTGACTTGAGACAGAATGCGGTTCCGGCATTCAGAAACATGCAGTTTTGGGGATACCTCATACAGAGTGGCAAAAGTGCTTCGACAATTGGTTCAAACGCACGGATGTGTATAGATCTTCATCGAGAATATTTGGAAAAACAATAAAGTGATTTTCGAAGTTTAAAATATGTTATTGTTCTCTAACCACAAAATGAAAAGGCACAAATCGTAATTACTTCATCTGACACAAACTTGATGTACGGTGTAAATAGAATTACGGGGAACTTGAATCAGGATTTTTACTGCTTATAGGGCAGATTTATTTGACTGTAATTTATGGTAAACTGATGCAGCCAATTTTTATACCCTGTACCCATAGGGTAAAAGGGTATATACAAGTCGCTAAAATGTATGTTACAAGCAGAAGGAAAATTTTCCGACCCCATAAAGTATATATATTCTTGATCAGTATCAATAGCGAAGTCGATTGAGACATGTCCGTCTGTCCGTCCGTATGAACACCTAGATCTCAGAGACTATAAGAGCTAGAGCTACTAATTTTTTTTGTGGGTATGCCTGTGTGTACGAAGAAAAAGCACCAGCTGACCGAAGTCCGACAACAATTATCGGAGATATACGTATTTCCGTTTTGTACTGACACACCCCATGCAAAATGGTCTGTTAAGAGTGAGCAAGATAGCATGAGTTCGCTGCTAAGAGAATTTGTTGTAAATTGATGTCGACTTTGAGCGTTTTCGACTTTATGAAATACTTTTACTTGGTACAGGGTATACTCAATGTCGGCAGGGACGACTTGCTTGCTTCATTAACTTGCAAAAGTAAGTACTTGAAAGTTTCCTCCATATAGCTAATTTAATGTCTAAATTTCATGTCACTGACATGTCTCAATCGACTCAGCTAATGATCCTGATAAGGAATACATAACCTTTATACTTTCGGAAATGCTTATTTCTACGCTTAGACATGATGTAGGTGACAGATTTCATTAAATTTATTCACAATTCATTATTACTCAATTTCCATTCCAAAACTAAATTTTAAACATATTTCAAAACAATTATCCTTCACATTCTCTTTTTCTTCACTATCATACTGCGTCATTCTAACAAGATTTGATAAACATTATTAACACTTTTATCTCTATATAAAGAGACTTAGGGATATAAATCAAAAAAAATCATTACAAACAAATTCTACTTTTGATTAACTTCTTACTCAGACCGGTTCCTTGCGCTGGATTGATGGGCCCGTCGACTGCGTGGTGTCCCTGTGGAATTTTCAGATTAACATTAGCCTATATAAAGAAATAGTGATTAGAAAAATTGTTTATAAAATCTTGTTCTAATGAACAAAAAAAAAACTTATACTAAAATTATACTTCATAAACTAATTCTACATTATTTCGCTTAAAATCTACATTTTTCTACTACTACTATTCATATTTCATCCAGCGCCGAAAGCGCTACAAACCAATCGGAGAGTCCTAGTGGAAAATTAGTTTTCCTAGGCGAGTCTCACTACGTCAAAAGTAGAGTTTCCTCTGAGGCGACTTTACGGAGAATCAACGTAAGTGGGTAGAGATTTCCAGTCCCTCCAAAATAAAATTTAGTATAGATGTTTTTCCAGCCTATTTTCTGGGTGATGTGGTGCCTCAACAGTTGTGGCTGTTTTTTTTTTTTTTTCAAAATATGCCGAGGCGCAACTGTGATTTTTAGAGTTTTATAATTTCTCTATAATTAGGCGGATGCCTTAAAGTTTTCAAAACACCACTTCCTAGAGCAGTCTAGCGGGAGCGTTGTGTTCGGTGGCCAGAAAATATGCGTTGAGATAAATTGCTTTAGGTAATGAATGGTCTCAATTCGCTGAATATCTGTGCACCGACACCTGGTAAAATCAATTCAAAATCAATACACAATTCGATTTCACATGTGTTTACACTTCAATGTCTCTTGACAATAATTTTTATACTGTTGAACTTTTCATTTAGTGATGTCACTGCTCAAAGAAAAAACCTTTATGCCCTCCTCCGCTCTCTTATTTATAGCAGACTTTTTTGCACACCGACCCAAGCTTATTCTTTAAATCTAACTGTAAAGTCGTATGATCTTGAAAGCATGTGGATTTTTGCACACCGACCCAAGCTTATTCTTTAAATCTAACTGTAAAGTCGTATGATCTTGAAAGCATGTGGATTAATGCTGTTGTGGGTGTGAGCGAGACGCATGCGCCTAAAGTTGAAATTAGCTGTTGCTAAGTGCGTTGATCTGAAGCTTTGTCTAATCGTTAAAGAGAGTGTGGGTGGGGAGAGACTGATAAAGAGAAAATCAAAGCTTGTGAGCCACTCGAATCTTAATCTCTTCCAAAAAAATGATTTAGTAAAGTTTCAAACCTAATCTAGATATATGTACTATAAATTAGAATGCACACTACAGTATAGAAACCAAAAGAAGCTCATAATCCAAAAAATACGATGAAAACCGTAAAACACGGCGGCGGAGGTATTATGGTTTGGGGCTGTATGGCTGCAGCAGGAGTCGGAAATTTGGAATTCATCGACGGAGTGATGGACCAATATGTGTATATTGACGTTGAAAAAAAAATTAGAAAGCACCATATCACCAATAAAAACCTCCTGCTAGAGTCATTGTACCAAGAGTGGTGCGCAATGGATCCAAATTACATTGAAAAACTGGTGATGTCAATGCCAAATCGTCCCAAAGAGGTGATAAAGATGAAGGGTTATCGCACTAGATATTAAGTTTAAAGGTTTCATAAGAATAATGTTCCTTATAGTTAATAAGTTTGTATTGGTTTGTAAGAGTACGTAGACTTTTGTTGACACAAACATTGAAGTTCCTTATGTTTTGCATAAAAAATATTATATTAAGTTAAAAATCTTACCATTTTTTTTTCATTATTTAAAAGAAAATATATTGTTTTGTTAGCCTACTTCAAGGTTTTTTAAATTTAACAAAAATTTGGCCAAGTTACATGGTGATTTGTGGAAATATAACAAGAGTACGGTGACTTTAGTGGTACACTGCATGTACCAGCAAGTCTCAATCAACTCGGCTGTTGATGCTGATCAAGAATATATTTACTTTATGGAGTCGCAAATCTCAATCAACTCGGCTGTTGATGCTGATCAAGAATATATTTACTTTATGGAGTCGGAAATGCTTACTCCTGCCTATGGCAAAAGGGTATAAAAAGAACCCACCCTTCCCAGAATAAAAAAAACAAGCCCTTTGTAATAGAAATTATTGTACCTTTGCAAGGGTATATTAATTTTGGTAATATAAAAATCAAGCGTTTTCTGTTTATTAATGTTGGTCAGAAGTTCTAAAATATATAAGTACATTCTTGATCAACATGCTGCAGGCATCACCCTGTTCGGATATCTCCATAGGAACGATCGGTCGAGAATAAGGTTTCACAGAAATAGCTTTCTTGTTTTTTAAGCGAATGTCACGAAACTCTATGAAATGGTGTTTGTAAGTTTTCATATATTCTTAACATATCCATAGAGTTTTATCGGAACTTGTTAACTATTTATATGAAATAGCTCCGATATTAACAATCGGTTATAAAAATAGTTTTATAGCAATAACTTAGTTGTTATTAAAGCAATTGTCACGAAATTTGGTATTTTTAAGTTTGGTATCTATAGAAACAGAAACGGTCTTGTGACCGAAGAAACGAAAATGGTTAATGGAAATGCTTTTGGAAATAAAAAAGTTGTTATATACATATGTACGTCCGTTTTCACTTCTCAAGCTAGACACCTTTCGTATACTTTAGCTATAGCCAGAAAAACTATAGCTAGTATGGAAAGGAGTTCCTTTGCCGCACATATGCTAAAGTGTTGCAAAAAGAAATCATCCTGGTGATAGCATCGAGTATTAAAAGAGACAGAAGGGAAGGCAAGGTAGATAAGAGGTTGATAGGCCCTGTTCCAATTAGAGATACAAAACAAAGTTAAACTCCCCCGAAATCGCCATCAATTTAAAATAAAATTCGCTTAACATGCAGTAACATTCTAAAATACAATCATCAACATAAACAAGATTTAGTGGTAAATCACCTACCCCATGCATTTGGTATAAGCATAACTCACTGCACTGTGTCTTTCAGATCTAGGTATAAGAAGTAGGTATAGCTGCAACTCAAATTAAGCGCACACTCTCGAGTTGGCATACTGGTAGTATCAGGAAATTCATATTGAACTGTGGAATTCCCATTCCACATTGAACTGTGGAAGTCCCATTCCGCATTCCAAATTTATATTCCATTGCCATTGCTTTTCGCCACTGTGATGAATATGTTCCTTGCATGGCATGGTATAGACACATCACTGGCAATCATCAATCCCAGTATATAGTATTGGTTTCTCGGGTGTCCTGGTCAGCTCACCTTTATTAAACACGGTACAGCATCTCTTTCATATGCACTATCTAAAAATTCATCATCGATACTGGTTTTTGCAGACTGTGTCTCTTCGTCGCTTTTATTTTCGTCTGATCCAGAACAGGAACATGCTCTTGAGCATAACGGTGTAAGAAATAATATGTAACAATGTAAATGTACTTTGCTCCAAGAGATCTAGCTCATCAAAAAGTACATCCCTCTTTTCAACTTTTTTACGAATCACTGCTTCGATTATCTGTCGCCCTGTGGAAATGGTTGAACATTTATTTTGCTCATCATGCATGATTCGCATTGAATGATCTGAGATAAATTTGTTTCAATTATCCTAGACTTGCGTAATTGAAGTGATCAAAACTTCCATTAGCTTCAAAAGCAGCAAAAACATTTTTCCATTTGGCTTCAAAAACATATAAGCCTTTAGAATACATTTGCCTTGCTGTATGATTCTTGCCACTTTTTTTTCCAAAATACACCTCTCTGTTATATTCTACAACACAGGCCACTGCCATAAAATTTCCTGTCATCTCTGGAACATAGAGTACATTGTTCAATGTTAATTTGTGCAATTCAGTTTTTAAATTGACTTTTTCTTTGCATGTAAGATTCCCACATTTGCCAGACTGATTCTCTATGCGCCAAAAATTCAAAATCCAGAATCTAAGCACCATTCTCCACCTTCAAAGCATTTATAAAATAGACCGAAAATGTTCAGAAGATAAAGAAGTTAAAGGACCTATAGAAGCTATAAAAATATGTTCATCTGTGTTTATGATTTGATTCTATGCGCTTTGTCCAGACCTTCCACTTCCTTCATACTTATTGAGTAGAGTCAGATTTTTAGGAAGAAACTTCACCTCTTCTTCAGGTAAACTTTAAACTAAACGCTTTGCAGTGTGATCCAATAAATCATGGAATTTGAATTCTTCAGATATCTCTGTTATTACCTTATTCGGATGCACTCTTTCCTTTTCTTAGCAAATTAAATTTTTTTTATATCCGGGAATAACGTCGACTTTATGCCTTAGGCTCCGTAAAATAACATATAATAGTTCTTCTTAGTCAATTCCAAGTCCATAAATAATTCAAACTCCTCTTCTTCAGTGTACTTAATGGCAACTAAGTTTGGTGCAGAGAACTGCAAGTGTGTCAATTTTTGCCACCTTACTCACACTCAATGAAATTTGTGTGCCGGTGCCACTCATCACCGGCTCAGCAAATCATGAACACACACTTACACAAAATTATGTGAGTGCTGCGAGTGAAGACAATACCATCTGTCGCTCACAACAATACACCGTTTTCTTTTTGCATGGCAACCAAGTATTTTTCGGCAACGCGTGCCGGTTGCACTCACATTTAAAGCGAACGTAGAAAAATAACCAAAGTGTGAAAAAGACAACACGCAATAAACGCAAGTGGACAAAATACATGTATATCACCCAAGTGTTTTATAGGCACCATGGTGTGTGTGTCAAATTGTGGGCTATTTGCTTTTGAACTGAATCACTTCTTAGATTTTGCCATCGAAATGAGAGCAGAAAACGTTAAAAGTTTAATAAATCGTGGTAAAGGCAAGAGCGTAATTTGGTCAATATTGTGTGACATATATAAAAAAGATAAAAGCGTTCTCGATGGTTGGGTTTTTTGCAACAAATGCGGAAAAGTCTTGAAATTTGTTGCCAACCAAACATCAAATTTGTCGCGACACAAATGTTGTCTATCATTACGACAGCCAGCTGAAGCAAAAAAAGTTTCAATCTTGGACAAAAATACAGCTACAAAGAAGTGTCTTAAGTGGGTGGTTCAGGATTGTCGGCCTTTTTCAGCAGTAAACGGGATTGGTTTTCGCAGCCTTGTGGAATTCTTTGTGAAAGTCGGTGCTACTTATGGAGCGAACGTTGACATTGACGACCTACTACAGAAGCGAAGCGGGCGATAGTATCTAATGATATTAAAGAAGCTGTGGAAAATAATTCAGTATCGGCTACCATTGATTTGTGGACTGACCAATACGTAAACAGAAATTTTTTAGGTGTCACTCTGTATTATTTAAAAGAATTTAAATTGAATGACATAATTTTGGGCATAAAATCGATGGACTTTCAAAAATCGACAGGGGAAAATATGTTTAAAAAATTGGAATCTATTTTTACACAATTTAATGTCGACAACATAACCAACATAAAATTTGTGACAGATAGTAGCACCAATGTAAAAAAAGCCTTGGAAAACAATATAAGATTAAATTGTAGTAGTCATTTATTTTCAAATGTCTTAGAAAAATCGTTTGAGGTAGCAAGAGAGCTTAAGGACATATTATACGCCTGCAAAAAAATTGTTAAATATTTCAAAAAAGCAAGTTTGCAGCATAGATTAAGTACAACGTTAAAAAACTCATGTCCTACTCGATGGAACTCCAATTACAATATGGTTTATTCAATAGTGAAAAACTGGACAACAGTAAATAATATATTAAGTGAGACAGAGGGAGGCCGTAAATATATCGACTTTAAAAAAAAAAAATTAGTACTTCTAGAAGATTTTGAGAGAATCTTTAAAGAATTACAAACATGTAGCTCTCCTTCATTGTGCTATGTTTTGCCCTCAATGAAGACATTTCGTTAATATCTGTTCTTAAAGCAAGAATTTTAGTTAATGTTAACACGATTTGGAAGAAAATTTAGGCATTTGGAACAAGGCGCCTTTTTTCTTATATCCTCCAGCAGCAAACATGGAACATGAGGATTCATTAGAAATTAAAAACTTCTGCATTGATCAAATGAACAATTATGTTTGTTTTCCAAATGAACATTCGCAAAATAATTCTTTTACATCAGAATCAAACCCAGCAAGTCCAAATTGTCAACTTGAAGTGATTCCTAAAAAGGTTATGTTTGTGCCAAACAATGTGAAATCGCCCCTAGAAGAATTAGATAACTATTGTAGTGAAAGAGTTTCTTTAACCGAGGGTTTCGAACCCATTGAGTGGTGGAAAACCAAAGAAAATTGTTATCCCTTATTATCTAAGTTAGCATTGCAACTTCTGGCAATACCATCAAGTAGTGCTGCAGCTGAAAGAGTATTTTCTTTAGCGGGAAACATAATAACGGAAAAAAGAAATAGATAGGGTCCGAAAACGGTAGACAATTTGCTCTTTTTGCACTCTTTTTTTAAAAATAATAATTTGTAATTTAATTCCTATTATTAACTTCACTGAAGAAAAAACTTTTTTTTTTATTTGCTCTGAAGCGATATAATGTTTATATTTCCCTTATGTTAAGCTTAAATATTTTTAGTTTGTTAATTATATTAAATGAATGCACTGAAGCAAGCTAATGTTTATGTAATATATTAAATGAATAAAATAAGTTATTTTGAGTTTAATATTTTCTTTTATTGTTTACTATTTTCCTGTTGTACACACTAATGCAGCTACTTCCACAAAAGTACAGCTTTTGCAACTGTCGCTTTTGTCCTCACTTGTTAGAAGATAGTGCTTCTGGCAGATGTTATGTTGTGATACTTTTCGTACCATCCTAAAGCTAACGTATCCTTGTAAAAGCTGAAATCTGTTTTATACACGCTTCCTTTTCCTCTCTTAGTAGGTGAGTAAACCTCTTGCTCCTCTGATTTTCGAATGTTTTATATTCTTAAAGCCAATTTTCATTCTTTCCTATAAAATTGGGCAGATTTCTACAGCTCCCGTTGCATTTTCGCTTCATGATAGTGTGAGTGTATTTAATTTTTCCCTTAAGCTTTTTACTAGCGTTTGCGAGTAAAATCAATCACTTTTATTTTAATGGGCAAAAAAAACTTCAAAAATCGTTGAATTTTTAAACGATTATTGTGCTTTTAAAACTAAATTTCGTAAATATTGAAATATTTATAATATATTGACTTACATGCACAAAAGGTGAAGTGCGAAATCCAAACGTTTTTATCTCACACTGATTTGGAAATTTACACTAATTTTATATGATTAGTTATGTTGCGACGCTGTCTTCTCGTTTCATACCTTTTTTGAATAATTAAAACTTGCGAAAATCCGCTTGCTTCCGTAATTTCAATGACCTCGTCTGTTTTGCTTACAGTTTCCTAGTGGAACGGTCTTGCTTAGTTCGCTCTTATGTGTAATTCCAATTCATTTGATCAGCCAATTGCTCTTGAAGTTTGTACCCAATCATGTGCAACGCTAATTTGGTTTTCGAACCTCCGATTTGGAAAGCTTCACAATTGGCCGGGTTAGAAGTACGTACCACTGCGCTTTTATGTAATCCATCATTGTTTTTTCTCCAATTGATTTTGACCGCCACCACTACGACTTCAACTTTCTACAGGGGATCAGTTGAAGGACCAAACTATTTGGCTCGCCTCGCGAGATAAGACAGGTAGTTTCTCGTGCACAACTTGGGGAATCATTCTCCGATTTGCCCTTCAATACAAAAACTCTTACCAAGTAAAGCTCCGACGCTTTTTTTTCTTTTTTCCTTTTTTTGTTGTGATTCGGTGTGTTATTGAGCGTAATTTGCCTCATTTCTGATTCTGGTTTTCGTTTGTATGTCAAGCGCACGAATAGTGCAACATACTCCAATGCTCTTCCTAATCTCTCCCATTTGCTGAAACGTGTGATTTCTGGAACAATAATTGCATGTCTAGATTTTGGCTTAGCGTTCAGCTTGCGTAGATTTAGATATGTTAAATTCGGTAGTAAAGGCCAACACGACTCATCTTCATACAAAAGCTTTTAAGCCAATATAGCTACCATAAGTTACATGTAAGGAATTGATATCAATAGCGCAACTCTCGTTTTGGAGGCTACTAACGTACAGCTTGCCCCTTATGATGGCGACTGCTGCATACGCCTTTATACTCGCATCTGTAAACATATGTTATTCAAGATTATCGGCTCTGCTCGCCATACCCAAACATTGTGAAATTCTTAAATTCCCTACTAATGATTTCCACAATCATTAAGTATAATATTAAGTATAATATTAAGTATAATATGCTTGTAACTACTATTTCTTTTAGCTGCTGTTATCTTCTCGTTAAATACGGATTCGTCGAATTTCGGTGTAAATCTCAGTTCATTAGTCTGGGTTAAGCACTGCTTTCCCAAGACTCTTTCATATATAGACTGTGATCGATGCGCTTTTCAATTTGTTTGGCATTTCTCTTTAAAGGACATGAACTTTGATGGAGTCTGTTATCCAACTTCGCATCTCAAATCCACCATTTTCATGAATGAGCTTAATTATTTTTGCCATTTGAGTGATCTCTTTAGCTGATTTGCCACCTTGCAAAGAATCATCATCACGAATGTGATTCTGGGAATTGGGTCCACTGCATTTGGGGATTCTTGTTATTTATATAGTTAACAGCTACTAAGGAACAAGAAGTGCCAAATGTCATTACTTGCATGGCATACCTGCCTGGCTCCCTGCTCTGGCCTCCATAACGTCATTTTGTCTCACCTTCACATTTCTCGAATGTCTCCGTATACGGCAACTGGCTTCTCCCTGAACTGGTTTTAACCGAATTCAGTGCAACACCTTCAACTTTCGCTGCAACATTCCATACAAGTGTCGATTTGCCTTTATTCGGATTAGTAATTATATATATAGGCAAGTACTACATTTTATGTTTTTCCTTGGGTTTATTGGGTTTCGCACGAGCTCTTGTTGTCGTTGGGTCGAATTTAAGTGTTGATGAACTCTTTCAAATCCTTTCAAACGCCTCAAGATACACTACCCTCTGCATTCCGATTTTGCGACAGAAGCTCAGTTTCGCATCGGTTCTCTTCTGGAATACATTAGAAGTCTGTTGGCTCAAGAGAATTGATAATGCTCATTCATGCTCCTTAGGGCACACTAAGTAGGAAGTAGCGATAATACTAACAGCGTCAATTGAAAAGCTTATATATATATACCATTTCGTCTAAGTGCTGCGTGTTGCTGCACTTTTCGAATATGCATCACTCGTTGTTTCCGATTCTGGCTCCCTCGTCTGTACAATCAAGCCTTGATCTGACGGCAATAAGATCGGTATCCCTTGACTCTTTTCTACCAATGGCATTCCAAGATTTGCTTTACCTAAACCAAAAATTATCGATGCTTGCGCTTCTGCATATATTCGTATTGGCAACTTCTGCAGTTGCGAATGTGCCTGCAACACTGACGCATCCAATATTTGAAAGGGCAACTCCAGACTTGGTATTGTCGGAACGTTTTTGCATCGTCATCTTGCCATCTTGTCACGTGATGCGAAGGCTCGGTTAACCATCATGGACTTAGTTATATCGCCAGTCAATTGAAGACATAGCTCCTCAGTAGGACCATCTATTTCTAGTTTTTCTGCTAGATTTGTATCCAATAGTATGCATGCCGAGCCTTCATCGATGAACGCAAACGTTTGCACCTTTCTCTCAGGACCATGCACTGTTACAGGCATATACCCAAAAAGCTCTTTATCGTTATGCCCAATATGTAGAATGATCGCACTCTCCCCCTTGACTTCTGATTCTGCTGGTAGATTCCTGATTGGGATCACTTATAATAGGAAGGTGTTCCTTGGTACAGCCATTTATCCCGCAATTCTGTCCAGTCGGGCAATGTCTCACAAAATACTTGCCAAAACATCTCCAGCACAGTTTGTCCTCCTTCAAGAACAGCCATCCTTTTCTCACAGCGAGAGACAATAATTGCTTACATTCTTCTAATTTTTGAGCTGCTGCGCATATATTTACTACATGCCACTGCTGTAACTTCACGAGTGTCGCTGGGTACCATGAGTCTAGGTTTTGGAAACTTGCTGCTCCCCTTCATCTCATTTGGACTCGCTGCTACTTATTTTAGGATCGCTGTACCCACAAAGTTGGGGTGATTGTTCACAATAAACGTAGGTCACTCCTTTGGGTCACCTAAAAAATATGCTAAATCTTGGGATATTTACTTTAGCGCTAGTTGAATTCGCTGCATATGGAAACATCGCTAAATCGGGTATTATTATATATTATTTATATAATTTATATTCCGACATTTATCTCAGGACATTTGAAGGCCAAACTGCTAGTGTGTTTATATACTTCTTCACGTATACTCTCCGCGGTGGCTGCATTTGAGCACTTATAACGGTTGGTCGTTCCCATGGCGGCATAGCTTCTACTTGTGATCTCTCCGTTAGGGGCGTAATGCCTTGACTTGCCCATGTACCGCTTGTTAACTCCGCTAACTGAATATTTTGTGTTTCCGATCTAAGTTGTGGCAATTGTATCCACAGCGATGACGCCAGCATGCATACCACTAGCGTGAGTCTGGATCCCATAACAGCCTTATTACTGCGAAGTGTCCGAGTATTTGTCCGTTGGCCAGAATTTTTTATACCCTGTACCCATAGGGTAAAAGGGTATATTAAAGTCGCTAAAATGTATGTAACAGGCAGAAGGAGAATTTTCCGACCCCATAAATATATATATATTCTTGATCAGTATCAATAGCGATGTCGATTGAGACATGTCCGTCTGTCCGTCCGTCCGTATGAACACCGAGATCTCAGAGACTATAAGAGCTAGAGCGACCAAATTTGGTGTCAACATCCGTCTATTGTATAAGCGGGTCAAGTTTATTTTAAATTTTTGCCACGCCAACTTCCGCCCCCGTAATTTAGAAAAAACTATAACTTGAGCTGTAATAAAGATATCGCATTCTTATTTGGCACACTTAATAATATAGCCAATATGCACTAGCTGTCGAAATCGGACAATAATTATCGGAGATATACGTATTTCCGTTTTGTACTGAAACGCCCCATGCAAAATGGGCAGTTAGGTGTGAGCGAGATGGCATGCGTTCGCTGTTGCTGCATGCTAAGAGACTTTTTTTTTTGTAAATTGATGGCGATTTTGATCGTATTTCACTTTATAGAGTACGTTTACTTGGTACAGGGTATACTCAATGTCGGCTGGGACGACTTGCTTGCTTCATTTTTATCTATCAACTTGCCTATGTGTGTCATATCGTCGCTGCTCATCTTGGTCGTATGCTCTGCTTTAAAATTGATACACCACGATCTCCTCTCGGCAACGATTCTGCAGCTCGATGTTAGCTACAGAGCCAGTGTTTTTTAAAATGTTGCTACGCTGTCTTGTCGTTTTGCATTTCTTGAATAAATACTCATTCACTTTTAATTTCGTATACTTGACTGTAACTTGAATTTATTTTTTTTTATACACGAATAATATATTAATAAACGCATGCCACAACCCGCCTCTTAGCGACAACTTCTGTCCTTCTGTACTTTCAGTAATTTTCCATCGTCTCGTCTTCTTTATATCTCTCTCTCATTTAAGTCTCACGCCACCTTACAGTTTCCTAATGCAGCGGTCTTACTTAATTCGCTTTCATGTGAAATTTGGATCAGCTGTTCCATTAACAGTGGCGAGCTTACCGCGAAGGTTTATAATAAACTTGCACGACATCAGGAAAATATTAAATATTATTGAAACTCGCTTAATCTTGAGAGAGAGTAAAAATTGTCATTTAATTTTAAAGCATTCTATATAGATGACATGTTTTCCTTTTTTCAGTCGCGTTCATCAATAATTTGTATTTGCGAGGCTATTTGGGCCTTATTGTGCAATGTCGGTCGTGTTTTTTAGCGCTTTCGCTTTTTCCCTTTTTTTAAACCACAGTTAATATTTCTTTTAGTGTTTCTAAAATTCACCATAAGAGATTTCGAAGTATAGAATTTTAATTTGGCATTTTAAGATGGCGACCGATTAAACAGCTGTCAAGTGATTTATTCACAGTTTGGCTTGACAATTCATATTGAGTAGACTCACCCCTGAACAACGGCAGAAGAAGCTATTGCTCTAAAGAGTGCGGCATTGAGGAAGACGCGAATGAGTACATCCGCCATCGATCACAGGAATTTGATCTGTATCCACACACTTCATGAAATATTTTGCGGAACGTTTTTAATCCACGTGCTTGCGAATTCCAACTCATACAAGAATTAAAGCCAAACGATCATCAATTCATATCATCATCATTTTTATAAGCGAATTTGTTTTAGCGATGAAGGGCACTTCTGGTTGAATGGCTACGTCAACAAAAAAAACTGCCGCATTTTGAGTGAAGCTAATCCCCAAGTGTAAGTCGAAACACCGTTACATCCAGAAAATCTAACTCTTTTGTGCGGTTTATAGTCTGGTGGAATCATTGGCATGTACTTTTTGAAAAACGATGATGGCCAGAACGTTACGGTCAATGGTGATTGGTATAGAGCCATGATTACTCACTTTTTCATTGCTGAAATTGTTCAATCACGACGTCCAGGAGATGCGGTTCCAACAAGACCGCGCAACATGTCATACAGCTCTTACCACAATCACGAATTCAAAGTGAAAGGAAAGGATGAGATGGATTTCTCGCTCAATGATCATTTACACATACATTTTTGGAGTTCATATATGACATAGAAGAGAAGTTTTGAAGATTTTTAGTGTCTTCTGAACACAATAATTATCAATGCATTATCTTCTCTGGACGTTGACGCGTACTATGCGCAGTACGTTCAAGTGGCCCATGCGACACCAGGACAATGCCTGTTACGCGCGAATCCTAGCAGACAGCATGCAAAAACGAAGTCGCGTGGACAACAGACGACAATTAGAACATACCTAAAGTTAAAACTAAAATTAAAACTAACTACGAGCTAGATAGCTAAGAATAGAAGTTTTTAAAGTAGGAATAGAGGACTCTGATCCGATTAAGTGATAAAGGCGATTATAATCGGAACAAAGGACACGGAAAGGTTCGAGAAAAGTATGGTTTGAAATGCAACTTGTTAAAGTTAATGGGACATAATTTCTAGTTAGTCTACAAGGTACAGATAGATTGACCTGTTTTAATAAATTAGGAGAGTCTATTTGCCCATAAGCAAGTTCCAAGCATTACTCTACGATTCAGTAAAGAAGGAAGATTGATTAGAAGAAGTCTACTAGAATACGATGGCAAGTTAACATTGCAATCCCAGTTTAAACCACGAAGAGCAAAAATCAAAAATTGCTTTTGAACGGATTCAATTCTAATTTGTTGTGATTCATATTGAGGTGACCAAATGCATGATTCGTACTCCAGAATAGGACGGACCAGTGAAATAAAAAGGGTTTTGGTTGTGTAAGGATCGTCGAATTCCTTCGACCATCGCTTGACGAAACCAAGAACACTCATGGCTTTGCTGACTAAGGTAGAAATATGACGAGTGAAACTTAATTTATGGTCCATGAGTACACCCGAATCACTCATCTCATTTAAACGTTCAAGTGAAGTATTATTAAGGTAATAAGTTTCTAGTTGAGAGGAAGATCTATAAAACGACATGACATTACAATTCGAAATATTAAGGTTTAATAAGTTAATTTCACACCAAGTCTGGAGGTTATTAAGATCGGCTTGAAGCAGACGCGGGGAACCTGAAACTTTGAAACTAAGGAAAAGTTTAACATCATCATCGCACACGAGAGTGAATTACGACGGAAGGAAGATCATTAATAAAGAGGGTAAAAAGCAATGGTCCAAGATGGCTACCCTGTGGCACTCCCGAAGTTACTTTGATGGTCTTAGACAGTGAGGATTTAAATAGTAGCTTTTGTGTACGGTCAGTCAAATATTGCAGAATCCAGCTGAGCAGAAGGCGTGGAAGGCCGATTTCGCTCAGCTTCTACAAAAGCAGTGTCGGATTAACATAATCAAAGGCCTACAGAAATGTTGCAATTGAGAAGCTATAATTTTGTCAAAGATCTTCAGTATAGCAGACAATTTGGAAATACCCCTGTAATTTGAAGCTTCGGATTTGTTACCCTTTTATGGAGAGGAATGATAAAAGATTCCTTCCAAATAGGTGGGAAAGTAGAAGTTTAAACGGACAATGTAAATAACTTAAGATTTGGGTTACACCGAGTCGCACCGCAAAACCTGAGTACACAACCAGGTATCCCATCAGGTCCTGGTGTTTTACTAAAGATGCTAAGAAGCGAACTTTCATCGATCACAGGATTAAAGATACAATTAGAGCTGTTTAACTTATACGAATACGAGGAGTTACTTTGATGCTCATTGGAGGAATAAGTTGTATTAAAAAAATCAGAAAACATATCGGCAATGGCCTGATCATCGTTAGCTTTTTTATTTTCAAAACATAGTAAGACGGATGCGCTATTGCCTTGTGTTTGGCGTTGGCTGAGTTATAAAATCGATAATACACTACTGTGTACGCGAGAGCGCGAATGTAAGCTAATGAGATTACAAACACAAAATCAAAGTATGCAGACACAACAAAAAAGCTGTAACTTTTGTTGTTGAGTAAAATGAAATTTAATGATAGCTTTGATTAAATGTTTAAGGACAAATAAAATTTAGCGGTCAAATATGCTTTTCGTCACATACTTCCGACTTTTGACAGTTATTTGTGGATTAGCACCATCACCTTTCCTAGCAGTCCGTGTATTGAAGCGACTAATTGATGATTACAAATATAATTATGATGATAACACCAACTTCCCTGAGGATAAAATTATCCTCAACCATAAAAATTACCTTGAGCGTTGTAAATTAGAGTTTTCCCGCGACCCGAAGCAGTTTTATAATATTGTCAACACTAAACGTAAGACATCTATCCACTCATCTTGTTTATCTTTTGTTTTTGTTCTCACTTCATCAAAGTCGGTAGTGTTTTTTTTGCGCTCTCGCTTTTAATAATTTGCATCAGTTTAACTTATGTTAAAAACTTCTCTTGTGCTTCTATAATTAACGATCAAGTTATTTTCGACGACTGTTAAATTTTTTTTGTTCTTAAACATTGAATCAAAGCTATTATTTAATTTTATTTTACTAAACAACAAAAATAACAGCTTTGTTGTTGTGCCTGCATACTTTGATTTTGTGTTTCTGATCTCTTTTACTTACATTCGCGCTCTCGCGTACTCAGTAGTGTTGTTGCTTGTGCAGTGTTTGCTCTCGTGCTATTACATTGCTCGCGTTCGTGACTGTTACTCTCGCGGTTGTATCAGTTTTTTGTTGTTGTGTGTTTATCTCAACTCTAAATTGTTTCTCTCTTTTTTCAAGTGCTTTATATTGCACCTTTAACCCTTGTGCTACCTTGTGCTTCTTATACGCTTTTTTTGCTTTTTATTGCAATTCGCCCTTTACTTAAAATCTTCTCTTAATAAAAAAAAAAAAAACAGTAATAAAAATTAATAATGTTGGTCTGCTCATTTAAACAGTGCCCTCATCCAAGCTCCAAGAAGACTACCTTTTATGCTGGCTGTGTGACAAAGTTATGCACGTTAAAAGTGCTGGTTATACGGCCAGAGTTAAGGATAACATTGGAAAAGTGGTGGTGGGGGGGGGGGGGGGTGCTGAAATGGAGTTGTGAAGCGTGCCGGGTCGTTGAAACGGAAATGCGTATATTTATGAGGCGGACTAGGGAGGGATTCAAAACTTTGTCGGCTGGCTTTCTAAAGCTTCGGGAAGAGTTTTCGACTCTGGAAACTCAGTTTAATAGTTATAAATTATTAAGCGAATCCCCGAAGCGGAAGAAGACCATTCCTCGGCATTTCTCTCCCGATCCACCAGCATCTCTACTTTTAACGGCTCCGTCTTCAGGTAACAACCCAATAACCCCGAATTCTCAGCACCTGATATCGTTTAGGAGTCCAGTATTGGCGCAGGTGCGGACACTATTACCATTTCCCCTGGCAATCCTGTCCCGCATACTGATGCGATATCGGGTGTAGTGTCCGATGTGTCCGGGCGAACATCCTCTTCTAGAGATGTTCCCAACAAAATAGTAACAAGGGGGGTTCTCAAGGCGTTATCCGCCGCAGTAGCTCCAAAGCCAAAATCTGTGGCTGCTGCTGCGGTTGGTGCCTCGAGTTCGCTTCTTGTAGGTATTTTACCAAAAAAGCAAGTTTTTGTTTTGAGGCTAGATCCCAACACTACATCAAATGATGTCATAGCCCACATCCGGGCAAAAATCGTAGAGCCTAACATTGCGGTGGAAAAGTTTAAATTTTCATATTCCCGTGACATTTCGTCTTTTAAACTTAGTGTATATGTCATAAAGATTTTTGGCCGGAACACTTAGTAGTTAAGGAGTATATAGCTAAAAAGAGGAAAAATCGGCCTCCGATTCGTTTGCCTTCCGCACCAGGTAGCACCAATCTTTCCCTACCTTCAGGTGACCACTGGCGGGTCAAAAAACTAATTTCGTCCCTTATTCTGGCCTATCAGAATGTTAGAGGACTAAACTTTCTAAACTCTATGTAGATAGTCTATCCTTTGACTTTCATATTCTGGCTTTTACTGAAACGTGGCTAAAGCCAGACATATCCGATGCATCCGTTTTTCCCACAATATTTTCTACATATAGATACGATCGAACATTCAGAAATGGAGGCGGAGTTTTAATTGCTGTCAACTCAGCCATTCCCTCTGAATTAGTGACCTTCACAGCAACTCTTGACATTGAATTTGTTAGTGTCAAAATTTCTCTACAATCGTATTCTGCCTTTGTAACTTGCTCATATATGTAGGAAATGGAATAAGAGAGGGAGAAGTCGAAAGTGACGTAGAGTTTGGACTTAACCATAAACCTTCCTTTTCGATTGCCGATTACCAACTCGACATCTCGCTCTCGTTGCTTTCGTAAAACTAACTTTTTGAAGCTCAATGAGCTTATTCTTGCTACAGATTGGTCTTATCTGTATTCTTGCAACGATTTAGACGCTGCTATTTCATTTTTCTATAATACTATGTTTTTACTTTTTGATGCTTGTGTCCCACGTGTCACCCATGTGTCAACTAACAAGCCGCCATGGTTTTCACGTGAGTTATCTAATTTAAAGAATGTAAAATCTAGATATTATAAAAAATATAAGACATCCGGTCAACTGTCCGATTTTTCTCTTTATGTAGTTGCTCGATCGAATTTTTCAGTGCTTAATACACAATGTTATAAAGATTACTTATGGCGCTGTAAACTTCAGTTTTCCCGTGATCCTAAGCGATTTTATAAATTTGTCAACGCCAAACGCAAGGCATCAGTGCATCCTTCTTACTTATGTTTTGAAAATAAAAAAGCTAACGATGATCAGGCCATAGCCGATATGTTTTCTGATTTTTTCAATACAACTTATTCCTCCAAAGAATATCACGCTAACTCTTCGTATCCTTATCAGTTGAATAGGTCTAATTGTATCTTTAATCCTGTGATCGATGAAAGTTCGCTTCTAAGTGTGCTTACTTCAGTAAAACCTGTGTACTCACCAGGACCAGATGCGATACCTGGTTGTGTACTCAGGTTTTGCGCTGACACTTTATGTAACCAAATTCATAAGTTATTTACTTTGTCCGTTAAAACTTCTACTTTCCCATCTATTTGGAAGGAATCTTTTATTATTCCTCTCCATAAGAAGGGTAGCAAGTCCGTAGCATCAAATTATAGGGGTATTTCTAAATTGTCCGCTATACCGAAGGCCTTTGAGAACATTATAATCCCAATTGCAACATTTCTGTAGTTCTTTACTTTCATCTACCCAACATGGGTTCATGAAACGCAGATCTACTACCACTAACCTTTTAGAGTTTACTTCTTTATCGATCGAAGGATTCAGGAATAAATCGCAAACTGATGTCATTTATACCGACTTCAGTAAGGCCTTTGATTCTGTTAATCATACACTGCTTTTGTACAAGCTGAACGAAATTGGCCTTCCACGCCTTCTGCTCAGCTGGATTCTGCAATATTTGACTGACCGTACACAAATTCCTCACTGTCTAAGACCATCAAAGTAACTTCGGGGGTACCACAGGGTAGCCATCTTGGACCATTGCTTTTTACCCTCTTTATTAATGATCTTCCTTCCGTCGTAATTCACTCTCGTGTGCTTATGTACGATGATGATGTTAAACTTTCCCTTAGTTTCAAAGATTCAGGTTCCCCGCGTCTGCTTCAAGCCGATCTTAATAACCTCCAGACTTGGTGTGAAATTAACTTATTAAACTTAAATATTTCGAAGTGTAATGTCATGTCGTTTTATAGATCTTCCTTTCACCTAGAAACTTATTACCTTAATAATACTCCACTTGAACGTTTAAATGAGATGAGTGATTCGGGTGTACTCATGGACCATAAATTAAGTTTCACTCGTCATATTTCTACCTTAGTCAGCAAAGCCATGAGTGTTCTTGGTTTCGTCAAGCGATGGTCGAAGGAATTCGACGATCCTTACACAACCAAAACCCTTTTTATTTCACTGGTCCGTCCTATTCTGGAGTACGAATCATGCATTTGGTCACCTCAATATGAATCACAACAAATTAGAATTGAATCCGTTCAAAAGCAATTTTTGATTTTTGCTCTTCGTGGTTTAAACTGGGATTGCAATGTTAACTTGCCATCGTATTCTAGTAGACTTCTTCTAATCAATCTTCCTTCTTTACTGAATCGTAGAGTAATGCTTGGTACTTGCTTATGGGCAAATAGACTCTCCTAATTTATTAAAACAGGTCAATCTATCTGTACCTTGTAGACTAACTAGAAATTATGTCCCATTAACTTTAACAAGTTGCATTTCAAACTATACTAACCTTTCCGTGTCCTTTGTTCCGATTATAATCGCCTTTATCACTTAATCGGATCAGAGTCCTCTATTCCTACTTTAAAAACTTATATCCTTAGCTATCTAGCTCGTAGTTAGTTTTAATTTTACTTTTAACTTTAGGTATGTTCTAATTGTCGTCTGTTGTCCACGCGACTTCGTTTTTGCATGCTGTCTGCTAGGGTTCGCGCGTAACAGGCATTGTCATGGTGTCGCATGGGCCACTTGAACGTACTGCGCATAGTACGCGTCAACGTCCAGAGAAAAAATTACACAGCCGACTCTGATCAAGCAATTGCTGATCTGTTTCCTGATTTTTTCACATCTACTTACTCCTCAATAGAATATCGAGCAAATCTTCCGTTTCATTATCAGTTAAGAAAATCTAATTGTATCTGTATTCCTTCGATCGACGAAAGCTCGCTCCATAGCGTGCTTAATTTAGTAAAACCTGTGTACTCTCCTGGTCCTAATGGTATACCTGGATGTGTACTAATGTTTTGCGCCGCGGCATTATGTAAGCCAATTCAAAAACTTTCTCTATTGTCCGTTAAATCTTCAACTTTTCCATCCATTTGGAAGGAATCCTATATAATTCCTCTCCATAAAACTCGTAGGAAATCCGATGCATCTAACTATTGGGCATTTCTTAATTGTCCGCTTTTCCTAAAGCTTTTGAAAAGTTAATTACTTCTCAACTGCAACATTTTTGTAGTTCTATAATTTCACCATCGCAGCATGAATTTGTGAAACGGAGATCTACGACCACTAACCTTTTAGAATTTACATCATTGACGATCGAAGGATTTCGGAATGCAACACAAACTGATGTCATATATACTGATTTCAGCAAGGCTTTTGATTCTGTTAATCATACGCTACTTCTCCTTAAATTAAACAACATTGGGTTCCCTAGCCCTTTAGTTTCCTGGATTCGGGAATATCTGACTGGCAAAACACAGAAGGTTCTTTTCAAGTCTTTATATTCTAGGTCCATAAATGTGACTTCGGGAGTGCCCCCGGGCAGTCATCTGGGACCTTTGCTCTTTACTCTTTTTATCAATGATCTTCCGTCTGTTATAAATCATTCTCATGTTCTTATGTACGCAGATGATGTTAAGCTTTGTCTTAGTTACAAAGATATTATCTCTCCCTGTCGGTTACAATCCTATCTTCAAAATGTTCAGTCGTGGTGTCAAAATAATTTGTTAAGTTTAAATCCAACCAAATGCAAGGTCATGACTTTTCACAGAAATACTCCGCGGTTGGTAACTTATTTTCTTAATGACATCCCACTAAAACGTTTTCATGAGATGAACGATTTGGACGTCCTTATGGACTATAAATTAACCTTTAAATCTCATATCTCCACTACCGTAGGTAAAGCTATGGGTGTTCTTGGGTTTGTTAAACGATGGTCAAAGGAGTTGGATGACCCTTTCACAACCAAAATTCTTTTTACCACATTGGTTCGTCCTATTTTGGAATACGTATCTTGCATATGGTCTCCTCAATATGACTCACACAAATCAAGAATAGAATCTGTCCAAAAACAGTTCCTACTCTTTGCTCTTCGTGGTCTGAACTGGGATCGCAATATCAATCTGCCATCGTACTCTAGTAGACTTCTTCTTGTTAACCTACCATCTCTTACTAATCGTAGAATAATGCTTGGTGTGATTTTTATGCACAAGCTCCTTAATGGTGATATAGACTCTCCTAAGCTATTGAGCCATGTAAATCTATCGTTTCCTTGTAGGCCTAATAGAATTTTTATACCTCTATCTCTTCCCCGCTGTACTACTAACTATGCTCTGCATGAACCTTTCCGAGTACTTTGTTCTGATTACAATCGACTTTACTGTGTAATCAGTTCAGAGCTCTCTCTTCCTACATTAAAAACATCTATCCTTTTACATTTATCTCGTAACTAGTTATAGTTTTCGTTTCTTGTCTGTTTTGTGGAATGTCCGCGCGACTCGAACCGTGCGTCATGCGGCTTGCGCCCCTCGGTCGGTTGGGCGGGAGGTTGTGGGCACTTAGTGCACCCAATGGGATTCGCACGAAAAAAAAAAAATCGGCTGTTATGAAACATGGGTACTTATTAAACTTTATACTTATTAAAAAAATATTTGGCAATTGAATGCCATGATGACAAAATTAACTATTAATTTAATTAAATGACCAACTAGCAAGCAATTTATTGAGTCCTAGAATACATTCGATCATCAGTTAAGCATTGTTTCCGCCACTCCTCTACTCGGTCATTGATTCAGGTTCCTACAATCTTCAAAGAGAAAGTCCTGTAACAGTCGCCATTAGAAAAACAGTCGTAGAGTTATGGGGTACAACAGTTCAAACGGTTCAATTTATTTCAGTTTAATAATTTCTTAAACAGTACAAGTTTGCATGCCAATAGGCCAATGTTTAAATTCAAATATGCAACATTGATTTATTGATTTATTATTATGTATTATTATGTATGTATTATTCAAATTTTTGAATTGTTTTGACTTTAGTAATTATAGTTGTATGACGCATATGAGCAATACAGCGTATTTGTTTCCGGCTTTTAATTTTACTAATTGCTGACGCTGTTCTTTATTTGAAGCCAACTTAAGTATCTCCTAGATTTCTACAGGATAAATATTTCGGATCGTAATTTTTTGTATTCACGCTTGATTTTTAGTTTCTATCAATTTACTTATCCGTTGTTTAATATTGTATTGCCCATTTACTCAAATTAAATTAGTAATGTGGTTCAAAAATCTATGATCTTGGTGGAGCTTGCAAATGTTTATTGTTAAGTATTCCAAGAACTGATCTAGGCCATTAGAGTTAGAGTTACATTATTTTAAATACTATTTCTGTACATGTCTGAGTTTCTGTTTTTGTGTTATAGCTCTTGTTACTTCAAATATCTGTCAGCGGAAAAAACATTTTTCTCTGTGCCATATTACCAAAACTTATGTTACATGTATATCTTCTGTTTTTAGATGCGGTCGACCAACACATCTACACACCAATAAGTAACACGCACTTACTTTCAACTTCAAATGTTCGATCGATTAAGAAAAGAAACACAGCAAATAAAAAAGAGCGGAGACGAACGCAAAGTATAAATAATGCCTTTTCTTACCTGCGTGAAAAAATTCCAAACGTTCCTTCTGATACAAAATTGTCAAAGGTAATTGAAAAATAATTTAGTAAAGCTGAAACCAAATACTTCAGCAATATTAAAATATTTCCAATCAAAATAAGAAGTCAAATGTTGAATTAAGTAATAATCAAATCTGAAATAGACTAACTTACAAAAACAAAAAAATTATAAAAAATAACCTTTCACATCCCGAGTTTAAAACCAAGCGCGTGTGTAGTCCTACATGAACTCTACGTAAAACGCCAAGAAATCTGTTAGTCATATTCTTGGCAATCGCAAGCGCGATCTCACTCTTAGAAGTTTTATTCTCTGCATCACCACCTATATATTTAGGATCTATCTTAATTAAATTGCAGATATATATTGGGATTAATTATCCGATTTAATTGAAACTTCCTGATATAGAGTAAGCTGCTATTGGTGTTACCACATAAGTAGAACATAGAATTGCCTTATCAACACTTCCCCTCAACTTGGGTTTCTATTATTGCTTTACATGAATTACTTTGCATAGATTCTTAGTGAGGATGTCAGCTATCATATCGGTTGATGGACAGTATTCTAACTTATTGCAAATTTTTTCAAAACAGGTTCTTACATGATACTTAACATCAACTTTCTTATTTAAATAGCTTCTTTAGCTTCGGCACTGCTCAGAGCCACAGATTTTTGTTTCTTTGATGTACATGAGAATGCTGAGCATCCCCACATTAACCCGTAACCACTATTCCATTCCGCACTATTCCATTCCGTAGTTTAAACACATATTTGCTATTTTGTGCAGATAACGTAGCACTTGCTGCGAGATGCTTGCTATGAAGATTTATATTCCTTTATGACAATTTACAAACCGGGTGTAAAATGTCTGGTCGTGAACATACCGAAATATACTAAAGTATATGATAATTCATACAACGGATTGATACTCCGTAATATTAAAGCGACTCACTGGAATTAGCATCTAACCTGGAAGTTAGCTTCTAACGCGGTCGATACAATACATCCTTTCGGTTAGATGTATAGTTCGTTTGTCATCTTCTCTTTGGTTTTTGAGATCCAAAACCGGCCTTTTGTCGACGACTTGAAATTGATAGGAAATTTTATGAGGACACCGTGGAGCGTTGCATTCCAAGCCCGGTCAGCTTGCTTTAGGTAGTATAACGACTTCTTTAGTACCCAAATTTACTGTGTAACTGCCAACTCAATAATTTTATTATTGTGGTCAAATCCCACGGTGCACACACATATGTAATGTGGCGCCACTATTGGTAAAGCAAACATCAACATTCATCCGAGTTTTTGTGGAGACACCAGCAAAAGATCGTTGTGCATCTTTGCTCTTGCTGTTTTCGTATTGAACTCTGGCACCAATTATTTTGCGGAGCACCTATTGACAGGAACAAAACTGACAAGGCTTTGTTGTTCTACCGTTTCCACGCTCTGCCGTCATCAGATTCACACTACGAACCAACAAACAGCATATTCTTCTCTACTCGTTACACTTTGGTATTGCTTGCGAAACAAGAATGAAACATTCACTTGTTGGTACTGTAAGGAAGTTTTTTGGCCGGGGTACAAATCTCAGTCTACCCAGGGCCTTTCTTTAACAGAAAAATTTATAAAGAAATACCGGGACCTGAATATTTGATTGAGGAAGGCATAATATAATAATGAGTTTATGCCTAACTATAATGATCACACGCACATGGTTAAGGACAATATTAACGAAATAAAAGGGGATAATATCTGCGAAAGTGGGATTGGGAGAGGTATGATAAGGGCAGCGGGGAAGTCTAGAACTGTGCCTTATCGATATACACAAATCGTAGGTTACTAACATGTATTCTGTCCTAAGTATATTTATCAAGTCAAGTAGGGATTCACCCGGACCTTGACTTGACAAACACAACTCAAATTAGGGACTATTGCCCGCAAATCCTTGTCAAGTCAAGTAGGGATTCACCCGGACATTGACTTAAGAAGAATATACTAATTTAAGGACTAAGATCAGAGACTACTGATCCAGGAATCCCTTTTCAAATCAAGTAGGGATTCACCCGGACCTCGATTTAATAAGAAATACCTCGATAGTAAGTCGTTAAACACGGGATCTCATCCTAGTCAACTAGGGTATCACCCGGACATTGGCTGGTGGTGAGTGTCATGTCCCTGAACTAATACATGTAGCGACCTTACGAATTTCTCTTAGAGGATGAGTTAGGGATTCACCCGGACACTCACACTTTAAGAGACATTCGCTGGACACCGACACACTTGATTAAATAGGTTACACTACCATATTTGTGACTGGAATGTTCCCTACACACTTTGACCTGCAATCATATAAAGTCTGGCTTTTTATAATAATGACACTCAATATATCCGAAACAATTTACTTTATTTATTTATCTTTTCGGTAGAGCACTATTATTAGCCTATCACACACACACTGGGTCATTTGTCTAGCTCCTATCTAGGGTCAAAAGGACACGTGGGCTAAGATAACTATGGATGGACCCACCTGCGACACTCCTGTTGCACACACACTTCACGGTTATCCTTTTCTTTTCTGCAGGACACTTTTAACTCCTTGACTTCTTCGGTTTTATCACTCGCGATCTCAAAAATACACGTCTGCTCTCTGCGGTGGTCAATCAGTCTCTCCTCTGTGGCTTCTGTTTGATCGCTGCTCTTAGCCTCGTTTTTCCTCTGCTGCCGTTGGGCCCAGCCAATCAAAATTTGCCACGCAGTCGCCAAAATATGTTGACTCGCTCCCTCCCTTTCTGGCAGCCTCCTCGTTGCATTAGCGGTCATTGCTAATGTCTCATAAGTCAGCTCTCATTATTCGGCAGGTCCCGTTGCATTAGATCGCCGTCAACAACAGCGTCGACACTTAGTTGCGAACGCTGCTGTCGACGGCGAAGCTAAGCAGCAACACCCGCTCTTTGGCACAGTTACCGTTAGCTTTCGTTGCTTATGTATGCTGCCGACGTCGAAGCTAATCAGCAACACCAGCTCTTTGGCACAATTACCGTTAGCTTTCGTTGCTCATGTATGTGTCCGTGTGTGTTCAACAGTGGTGTGCAGTAGAGATGCTCTATGGGGAACTGGTTCATGGAAGAAAAATAACAAGTCAGAATATATCTTAAGGAATTATTATTATTAATATTGAAATGTGGTGGCCGACTTTGTGGCGAATTACAAATTATTGTGTTCGTCACACCCCCCCTATACTTCGGTGTACGAACGACAGATGCAATGGTGATTTGTCGGGCGTTGTTAATATGAATACTGAACAATCTGCCTGCGGCCTCTTGCAGGAACTTGACATTCCCTCGTTGGTAGCGCTTCTCATTGATCAAGTCCACTAGAGTTGTCGGGATCTGCTTTTCCCCGCTCTTAACTCGCCATCCTTCTGGGACGGTCTGCCACTCCGCCTCAGTGGTTCCGGATGCCTGTTCATCTGGAAGGCCTCGCACAGGCGAATAAGTGGGCGAAATTGGTGGATACGGGGACGTACTCCGTTGGTCCTGGAATTCGGTCCTGGTTTGTTTTGGAGGGGATGGTATCCAGCCACGATACCCCTCAAAGCATCCGGCGTCGAAGCAGGCCAAGTCGGCCAGTTCCATAGGACGGGCGAGCACCTCGATGGCTTGTATTGTTGGTCGCTCTGGCGCGTCGACTAGTTGCCAGCAATTGATCGCCTCCACCTCGGTGTCATCGTGGTGAGGTCCAGGGTTTACATTGGTTGGCGGCGTGTGGGCTCCCATCGCGGATGTAGAGGGCTGGTTCAACACTGGGTTGGCCCTCTTGGCGACGTGGGGTTGGCGGTTTCCGCCTCCCAGGTTGACACCAGCTCCTCAATAATGCGCACAATCTCCACGATCTGGAATGGGGGTTTGTTCATGCTGCGACGGGAAAGACATACATTAAATCTTCTGACTTGTTATATCCTGTCTTTTATGATCCTATTACCCCTATCAGTGTGTTTTACAATGCTGGACATAAACCTTATGATTAAAGATACAAATCTGAACTAAAATTAAGGGGGTAGATATTTCTCAGCCCGTCTGGGGAACGGGAAAAATGATGGGTTAAACATAAGAGACTTCGCCCAACGGGGAACAGGGACGTTGGGAAGGCGCGCCTTCCAACAAGTGGCCCCTGCGAATCAATCTGTCTCATGCTGTGTGGTATCGGTTTCTTCTGGGATACCTTTTCCTGGACTCGTTGATGGCTGGGTTGAGACTTCATGGGATGTTCCTGCGTCACCTCCATCATCGTCTTCGACCTGTTGACGGGGTTTGAGGTCACCTATGCTAGCTGTGCGTCGTCGTCTACCATGGACTTCTTGTAGTCGGACTATGTTCCTCGAAATGAACCTGATTACTTTGTAGGGTCTGTCGAATTTAGGTGCCAGTTTAGCGGCAAATCCTGCGCATGCTTTGGAGAGGTGGTGTTGCCTTAGTAAAACTTCCTCCCCAAGAATTGGTCGCAAATCGCGATGTCGTAGGTTGTAGTGACGCCTCTGATCTGAAGACGCTTTTTGCATGTTGACTTGAGCTTCTGGAGACCATGCCGTTGTTCCGAGTCCAGGGGTCACTTCGTCGTACAATGTTCCAGGGGGTCGAGGTTCTCTTCCCAACACCAGAAATGCTGGGGTGAATCCCGTTGAGTCGCACACACTGGAGTTTATGGCTAATGTGAACTCTGGCAGGAGGTGATCCCAAGTGTCTTGTCGCTCTCCGAGGTACTGGGCAATCATGGTCTTCACCGTACGATTAGCGCGTTCCGTGGGGTTTTGACGAGGCGTGTAGGGTGTAATTGGAGTTCGATTCCCGCTTGACGACAGAAGTCTTTGAATGAACGACTGGTGAACTGCGTGCCGTTATCACAAACTAGAGTGCGGGAGATTCCAAAGCGTCCGATAATTCTTTCTCGGAACGCCTTTTCCAGGGCGTTGGTCGTGGCTTTACGAAGTGGTACTAGTTCCACCCATCGGCTGTAAGCATCTAGAAAGACTAAAAAGACTGTATTACCTTGCTTTGGCCTGGGTAAATGGCCGACGAAGTCCGTGCAGACTATGCTGAAAGGTTCTTTGACTTGCCGGGTAAACACCTTTCCGGCCGGCTTTGTTTGTTCCACTTTATATTTTTGGCATTCCAAGCAGTTGCGAACGTGATGCGACACATCGCGGAAGAATCCGGGCCAATAGTACTTTTGGGATACTCTCAATATGGTTTTCCTGATTCCCAAATGTCCTGCTGTCGGTTCGTTGTGGCACTCCTGCAGAACTCGCTTTCTTGTTTCTTTAGGAACGCACAGCTTCCATGGAATGGGTTCGTCGTCGTCGGGGTGATGGTTCTTCCTTCGATAGAGATGATTTCCCTCGTAAAGGAAGTCGGGGAACTGGTCTGGCTGTTCTTCTACTTGACGTTTGAGTTTTCTCCACCAAGTACACTGCGGTAGAGCCTCCTGTATGTTGTTTAACACATCCAAAGGTTGGCGGGACAGTGCGTCAGCCACTACATTCAGTTTGCCTCGGCGATACTGGATGTGACCAGTAGGATTATCGATGGAGTTAAGCCATTTGAGAGATTGATGGTCCGTGATTACCTCAAATCGATATCCTTCCAGGTAGCAGCGCATTTTACGTATTGCCCACACGTTGGCAAGGCACTCTTTCTCGGTTGCAGAGTAGTTTTCCTCTGGTGACAGTAGACGTCGGTTGGTATAAGCTATCACTCGCTCCGTACCCTCTTGACATTGGGTCAACACTGCGCCTAATCCTGGCATCAGTCTGTAAGGAGAACTTCTCATGCTAGTATCGGTGCGAAAGTCAATCGAGATTTTAGCTGGTTGTTCGATATCCCACTTCCACTTGGTATTCTTCTTTAATAACGCGGTGATCGGTTGTACAATGCTTGAGAATTCTGGAACGAATCTGCGGTACCAGGAAGCAATGCCTAAGCAACGCCGGAGTTGTCGTATATTACTTGGTGGGGCCGATTCACGGACTGCTGCTACCTACTCAGGATCGGTGTGTATACCGAGCTCGCTGATCGCGTGTCCAAGAAACTTTATTCTTCGTTTGAAGAATCTGCACTTTGCCTGGTTGATGCGTAGATTAGATTCCCGCAGCCGTCGAAAGACCTCTTGTAGATTGGTCATATGCTCTTCAAGCGTTTTCCCTACGACGATTATGTCGTCTACGTAAGCGAAAGCGGCAGGTTCTATTTCTGGGCCAATCACACTATCCAGTGCTCGGTGAAAGGTAGCGGCAGCGGAATGTAGTCCAAAAGTCATTACTTTCCACTGAAATAGTCCACGACCCGGAACTGTAAATGCGGTACATTCGCGACTCGCCTTAGACAATGGTATTTGCCAATAACCACTTTTGAGATCCAACGTAGAGATGAATTTGGCATCACGAAGCTTCTCCAGTATGTGGTTGATTCGAGGAAGGGGGTAGGCGTCTCTTATATATTGGGCGTTCAGTTGTCTGAAATCAATACACATACGCATCTCTCCAGTTTTCTTACCCACTAGTACTATCGGCGTGCTGTGAGGACTTTTCGAAGGCTCGATGCGGTCTTCGAGGAGTAACCGGTCCACTGTGTCGTTGATGGTCTTCTGCTGTGCTGAATTCCGGGGGTAATACCGTTGTTTAATGGGACGATCGTCTTTCATGTTGATAACATGCTCTGCAATGTGAGACACACCTTTTAGCAAGTCGAACTTTGGCAATTCCCGCCGCAAGAATTCTTCAGCAGCTGGGTGCATCGTGAGGTCGTCATTCTGATTGAGGGTTCCGTTCGAGGATTCTGGTGTTGGTTCCAGTCGTAGTTGATCCTTGCCGCAATGTATCGTGGTTCGCATTCTCCGTAAGAAATCCGTGCCCAGTATAAGGTGATCCATGATGTCGGGTAGAATCAGCAAAGGTATCTTTACCATCTGCGCACCCAACCAGATCTCTGTTTCTATGGCTTGGGTGATTTCCTTGCGGGATCCCTCAGCTAGGTTAATTGCAGTGCACACTTGTATCCAGTCTTCAGGAGTTCCCACTTGTTGCGCCAAAGACCTGCTGAAGAAGCTCCTTATGGCTCCTGTATCGAGAGTTGCGCTGATTTCTCGTCCTTTAATCTTCACTAGCGCTATGAGACGACCTTTTGCAAATTGAAGGTGACTTAAAGTAGGGGTTGCTTCGACGCTTCTTTCGTTTGTTCCCCGATCAAACGAGCGCGCTCGGCATTTCCCGATCGTCGACAGCAGGCTATGGTGCGAACGCCGCGCTTCCCACAATCCCAGCAGAAAAGTCTCTGCCGGTTCCGACACTGTCTTGAAAAGTGGCCAGATTCGCCACAATTCCTGCAGGCCCGTTGTGTATCTACTGGTGCTTCTGACAGTTGGTAAATGTTGGGGTAGCTCGGTTGGCCGTTTCTCTGTGAAGTGGAGGATTTTAAAAAGTCTTGCGAATTTTCGCTTCTAATGGTTTCGTAGTTAACAATCAGACGGGTCAGTTCCGTTAAATCTTGGAAATCCATTCTTCGAGTATATAACTGGTACTTTGGATGCAGATTGTCATAAATGCGTTCCAGCTCTTGCTGGGTAGAGTAGTTGGCTCTTCTCATCATAAGTCTCAGGTCCACCAGGTATTGTTTGAAAGGTTCTCCAGGACGTTGTCTATGGGTGCAAATGGAATCTTCTAATTTTTCGAAGTACCGAGGGGGTAAGAAGAATTCCAGAAATCCTCGTTTAAAGACTACCCAAGAGGCATCTAACAGATCCGTTGTTTGCCACCATCCTTCTGCGCGTCCGGAGAATAGAATAGACATCATCCTTGGTAATACTTCCGGGTTGATATGATAAGTGTCTGCACGAGTTTCCACTTTCTCTAAAAAATAGAGAGGATCTGCCGAGCCATCGAAGGTAATACCCCATTTGGATACTTTCTCCGCTATACTGGAGTGATTAGTGTTGTCGGCAATTCGTTGAGGCAGAGCGTCCGTTGCCGACGATCGAAGGGTCTGGGGTACCTCGAGTGCTACTTTAGTGTAGCTTGAAGGTAAAGCTGGGATGGGTAAGTTTCTTCCTCCACTATCCTGAGTCCTGGATGTCTCCGACTCTGTTAAGTACCTCGACGGTGATATAGATCGTGAGCGTGGCTTGATGTCTAAGACTTTGTCGCTGGTCGCTGCTAGTCCGTACTGAGACTCTAATTCAGCTAAACGGGATAAGACCTCGGGTTTATGATCTTCTCTAGAGGCAAAGCTGGAAAACCGACTGCGCATTTCTTCGATCGTACCACCAGGGCTTAATCCGAATTCGGCAAGAAAAGTTTCTAACTCGGCTTTGCGTCGATAAGAGATCCATTTTACTCCCATATTTGTGGAATTGCTAGGGTAAACGCGGCGGGAATCTAAAGGTTAATTGAAAGGACAGTATAGACTCTGAAGGTCTAATGGATTTGTCGATAGGATTTCACTGCTGCACCTATATAATCTTAGATGGCACTGCTGTACACAATTGTTGTCTTGGTTCACTGGTTACAGTTGGTTCGTATCCACTGCTTGGCTGATGTTCACTGCTATGTTTGGCATATTCTGCCCAGTCCTGGTGCACTGCTGGTTGATGTTCACTGCTGGGCTGGGCCCCTTAAAGTAGACCCCTGGATCTTGATTCTCTGTTGCTATCCTGTGAGAGGTTCAAAGCTTGGTTGCTTAGGGTAGACTCTTGTATCCTGATCCACTGTTGGAATCCTGTGCGATGTTCACAGCTTGGTTGCTTAGAATTGATTCTTGAATCCTGAGCGGCTATGGATATCCTGCGAGATGTTCACTGCTTGACTGCTCAGACTCGATTGCCGAATCCTGATTCACTGTTGCTATCCTGGGCGATGTTCCCTGTTGTTATCCGGCGCGTTGTTCACTGTTGTTATTCTGCGCGATGTTCACTGTTGTTATCCTGCGAGATGTTCCCTGTTGTTATCCTGCGCTTGGTTGTTTAAACTTGATTGATCTAATCCAATCCTGATTCACTGTTGATATCCTGGGCGATGTTCCCTGTTGTTATCCTGCGCGATGTTCACTGTTGTTATCCTGCGAGATGTTCACTTCTTGGTTGCTCAGACTTGATTGGTCTTCCTTACTGCTGGATTCCAGCTTTTATTCGTAATGAGCCGGGCTTGCTCTGCCGCCGGTGGACTATCTGCTGCGTTAGTTGGCGGTTCTTTTCTTAGTATCACCGTCATTACTTCTCGGTGACTGCGACTGCGTTAAGAATGAAGCTAAGTTCGTCGACCAATAGTAATCGACCACGTGACCACGTGACATAAGCTGCGAACCAGTGTGTCAGAAAAAGCTAGCACTCCTATGCTCTACCGTTCTTCTGATTGTACCGTTGGCATCATTGCTAGCAGCACTATCGCTGTGTATATTTCTTTTCAACTATGTACACGGGACTGTACTTCATTGTCGGCAACTGTACCCGCAATCAAATTTGCAGAGGAAACCTGCTATACTACAGACGCTGGGCTGAAGTACTAAACACGAATTACACCGACGGAAAATTCCACTCAGTATTATGATATGTGTGTATAACTTGTCTTTATAATTTAAATGTTTTCCCGGTATATTTCGGGTGATACTTTCGAGTTTTGCTACTGTAAAATATCTGTCGATGATTCTACCGTTTACTCTACCGAGACTGGGGTGATTAGCTCTGTCGATGGTTCTGTAGGTGGTTCTATCGTTGACGTGATCGTTGGCAGGACTTTTATATATATACCTATTTATTTATTTCTTTTTTTTTTTTTGACATATATATGGTAGAAGGAAAACACACAACATACACACTGGAACCATCTGAACGTGATCAATATTATAGTGGGGCTTTACTCCACGTAGGTGAAATCCTCAAGTTCTTAAAACCAAAATAGTTTGCGCTAAGAAAAATTTTCAAACCTCGGGTCCCTGCTCGGGCGCCATCTGTAAGGAAGTTTTTTGGCCGGGGTACAAATCTCAGTCTACCCAGGGCCTTTCTTTAACAGAAAAATTTATAAAGAAATACCGGGACCTGAATATTTGATTGAGGAAGGCATAATATAGATATAATGAGTTTATGCCTAACTCTAATGATCACACGCACATGGTTAAGGACAATATTAACGAAATAAAAGGGGATAATATCTGCGAAAGTGGGATTGGGAGAGGTATGATAAGGGCAGCGGGGAAGTCTAGAACTGTGCCTTATCGATATACACAAATCGTAGGTTACTAACATGTATTCTGTCCTAAGTATATTTATCAAGTCAAGTAGGGATTCACCCGGACCTTGACTTGACAAACACAACTCAAATTAGGGACTATTGCCCGCGAATCCTTGTCAAGTCAAGTAGGGATTCACCCGGACATTGACTTAAGAAGAATATACTAATTTAAGGACTAAGATCAGAGACTACTGATCCAGGAATCCCTTTTCAAATCAAGTAGGGATTCACCCGGACCTCGATTTAATAAGAAATACCTCGATAGTAAGTCGTTAAACACGGGATCTCATCCTAGTCAACTAGGGTATCACCCGGACATTGGCTGGTGGTGAGTGTCATGTCCCTGAACTAATACATGTAGCGACCTTACGAATTTCTCTTAGAGGATGAGTTAGGGATTCACCCGGACACTCACACTTTAAGAGACATTCGCTGGACACCGACACACTTGATTAAATAGGTTACACTACCATATTTGTGACTGGAATGTTCCCTACACACTTTGACCTGCAATCATATAAAGTCTGGCTTTTTATAATAATGACACTCAATATATCCGAAACAATTTACTTTATTTATTTATCTTTTCGGTAGAGCACTATTATTAGCCTATCACACACACACTGGGTCATTTGTCTAGCTCCTATCTAGGGTCAAAAGGACACGTGGGCTAAGATAACTATGGATGGACCCACCTGCGACACTCCTGTTGCACACACACTTCACGGTTATCCTTTTCTTTTCTGCAGGACACTTTTAACTCCTTGACTTCTTCGGTTTTATCACTCGCGATCTCAAAAATACACGTCTGCTCTCTGCGGTGGTCAATCAGTCTCTCCTCTGTGGCTTCTGTTTGATCGCTGCTCTTAGCCTCGTTTTTCCTCTGCTGCCGTTGGGCCCAGCCAATCAAAATTTGCCACGCAGTCGCCAAAATATGTTGACTCGCTCCCTCCCTTTCTGGCAGCCTCCTCGTTGCATTAGCGGTCATTGCTAATGTCTCATAAGTCAGCTCTCAACATTCGGCAGGTCCCGTTGCATTCGATCGCCGTCAACAACAGCGTCGACACTTAGTTGCGAACGCTGCTGTCGACGGCGAAGCTAAGCAGCAACACCCGCTCTTTGGCACAGTTACCGTTAGCTTTCGTTGCTTATGTATGCTGCCGACGTCGAAGCTAATCAGCAACACCAGCTCTTTGGCACAATTACCGTTAGCTTTCGTTGCTCATGTACGTGTCCGTGTGTGTTCAACAGTGGTGTGCAGTAGAGATGCTCTATGAGGAACTGGTTCATGGAAGAAAAATAACAAGTCAGAATATATCTTAAGGAATTATTATTATTAATATTGAAATGTGGTGGCCGACTTTGTGGCGAATTACAAATTATTGTGTTCGTCACACCCCCCCTATACTTCGGTGTACGAACGACAGATGCAATGGTGATTTGTGTTGTATGTGCAGGGTTTGTCGGTAGGTCCGCTGTGTACAAAAGTATTGGTCCCAGCACGCTGCCTTGAAGTACTCCTGCTTCTGACTGGATTTCACCACAGGTGGAGTTATTGCAACGTACGTACGTTACTGCATAAGCTTATGTGTCGCATTTCTTTTATATATGAAGCCAAACTTGAGCAAATGCTTCAGCAACATCAACTAAAATCGCTGTACAGTATTCCTTTTGCTCAAATACTATTCGAATTTTTTAGGTAATACGGTAAACCTGATGTGCCGTAATTTTCTCGAAATCTGAATTGATGTGATGTTTTTCTTCTCAAGGAATGGTTATACGCAGTTGGCGACCTTTTCGAATAATTTTGAGAGACATGGCAGCAAACTAAAGGGTCTGTAGGAAGATGGCTGTGTTTTGCCATTACATGATTTTGAAATTATTATGAATATTGATTTTTTTTTATCCTTGGGCAAAGTGAGAAATTTGCTGATGTGTCGCACAGCACAGTTTAGGAGTTCTAAAATCATTTTTGGAGTTATTTCATGACCGGCTCACTTTCTTGGGATTAGATGGTTTTCAATGACTTTGGAAATCTCCTCTGCTTGGAATTCCATTAGCTCGCTTTCTGCTGAGGTGCTCAGAGAAATGAGGTCAACTGAGTTTGTATATGGATTTGACTTATTTTAGATTTTGGTTGACACAGAGAATATTTTGTACTAGTTGGGATAAACTTCTCGATGTATATCCGCTGTGCCCTTGTTTCTTGTTGCCTCAGCGCCTTTGCTAGAGTGCGAGTAGCGGTAATGAAGCGGTACAGAGATCGATGTCATCTTCATTGATCTGCGAGTGTTTCATTGTGGAGTGAGTTATTGATGCCATTTACACTCCAGAAGCATAGTCGTAGGGCTGATATTATTTTTCTTAATCATCAGCTTTTGGATGAGCAGGTTTTGCTTTTGCATTAGTTTTGCATGAAATCAATCATGTCTCGATCGAGTGAGTGCATTAAGGTTGCAATCCCATTGGGTGTCGTATTAATTGGAATGGTAGGCTGTAAATGTTCTTTGCTTAGTACACTTGCAAAACTTTGTAAACAGCTCATCATTTATAGTTGGCGGTATAACGGTATAACTTTTTGAAACTATCACGGAAAACACAAATATTTAAAGCAGTCTTCTGTCAACGACAACGTGTAGTTATATCTCACTGGTATTTTACTTAGGCCTCTATAATCAATACAGAATCTTTTTTTCTTGTCCGTTTTTCTCACCAAGACAATTGTTGACGCTAACGGATATTTTTTTTTTTTTGGCTTTAACTGGCGAATACAAGCCGCATGACACACGGTTAGAGCAGCGCGATCAGTCCATAAAACAGACAAGAAAATAAAAAACTGCAACGTTCGAGTCGTGGGGAAAGTCCAGAAAACGGACAAGAAAAAATTACAGCTAGTTACGAGCTAAATGCAAAGGGATAAAAGTATTTAATGGAGAAAGAGAGAACTCTTAAATAATTACAAGGTAAAGGCGATTGTGACAAGAATGAAAAATTCAAAAGGTTCATGAAAATCCTAGTTAGTAGTACAGCGGGAAACAGAAAGAGAAACATAATTGCCAGTAGGTCCAAGAGGAACTGATTGATTTACTTGGTTCAAAAACTCAGAAGAATCTACATTATTATTAAGAAGCTTTTGCATAAATACTAAGTAAAGCATTATTCTACGATTAGCAAGAGAAGGTAGGTTAACAAGAAGAAGTCTACTAGAATACGATGGCAAATTGATATTGCGATCCCAGTTCAAACCAATCTACTCTTGATATGTGGACGAATCAATGATATAAAGAGAATTTAGGTTGCTTAAGGATCATCAAACTCTTTTGACGATTATTTAACAAACGCAACCTATAGGTTTAGCTACAGTAGTGGAAATATGAGACTTAAAAGTTGATTTACAATCCATTGGTACGCCCAAATCATTCATCTGATTAAAATGTTTTAGTGGAATATTATTAACAAAATATGTTACCAACTGCGGAATATTTCTTATAAGACTAATAACAGTCGGAAGATTTTTAATAAAGAGAGTAAAAAGCAATGGCCCCAGATGAATGGGGTCACATTTATGGACTTTGAATGTGAGGAGTGGAAAAGAAATTTATTATTCCCGAATCCAAAAAACTAAAGGGGCAATTTAGATGTAGAAATTGTAGATATAGAGGAATTATGTAGGATTCTTTCAAAATGGATGTGTAACGGACAAAAAATCGAAGGAATACAAATACAATTAGATTTTTTAACTGATAATGAAAAGTCAGAAAAATCAGCAAAGAGATGACCAATTGCTTGATCAGAGTCGGCTGTTTTATTTTCAAAAGATAAACAAGATGGGTGGATAGATGTCTTACGTTTAGTATTGACAAAATAATAAAACTGCTTCGGATCGCGAGAAAACTCTAATTTACAATGCTGAAGGCAATTTCTATAGCATTGTGCATTAAGCATCGTAAAGTTAGAACGAGCAACTGCTTATAGAGTTATAGTCTGAAGAACGCCCCGATTTTTTACACTGTCTATATTATCTTGATTTCACATTCTTCAAGTTGGATGACTCACGAGAAAACCAGGAAGGTCTGTGAGACAATACCGGGGTCCTCATTGGGACACAAACTTTAAAAAGAGAATCGAGAGTATTATAAAACAAAGAAATAGCTTGATTCATGTCTGAACATCTGTACAAGGAGGACCAATCTGTTGAAAGAATGAGACTATTTAGTTTGACCAAGTTAGTTTTACGGAAGTTGCGGGATTTGGGCACAGGGCAGGCACTAGCAATTGGTGCACGAAACGGCAGATTAACAGTTAATTTCAAAGTGGGATGAAAGTTGTCTTCTGGGAAGACAAGAGGGTCAATTCAAGCGACTGCGTAATTGGTAGAATCCAACACAAGTATCAGATCCAAAGATCTTCCATTTTTATTACGCACTGGATTTATTTGAGTTAATGATAACTCGAACAGGCCATCAATAAACAAATGTAAAGTACAAGGGAGCATCATGCCAGACTCGTCAGAAGGGGAACATGCTATTTCAGGTAAATTAAAATCACCAAAGTCAATTAATATGTCCCTATTAGAAAGCAATGATGAAACATGTAGAATATATTCTAAATGTTTAATATATACCGTCATGTCGGATTGTGGCGGGATATAAGAACAAGTGATGTCGACCGATAAGGATTTAAGTCCAACCTTAACACTGACAAACTCAATTTCCTGATTATCAGGTAGATGAATCTGGTCAGAATATAAGGCAGAGTCCACCGCAATCAAAACTTCTCCGCCTACACGAGAAGTCCGATCACACCTATAAATTGAAAATTTTGAAGAAAAAAGAGATGCATCGTTAATATCAAAGTCAAATGCTAAACTATCTATCAGCAATTGCTTGATCAGAGTCTGCTACATTATTTTTAAAAGACAAACAAGCACACTTAACGTGCATGACATATTCACACATCCAACCAGCAAGCAATGTGTTATGGAGCGTAGTGTGGTTTAAGCACTTTTTATTAGAGCATACTGACAATTTTAATTTAATTGCAAATATAAGTAAATTCAACAAAATATAAAAATGTCTTAGTAAAAAGCAAAAGAAAAGAAATAACTACACATTACACGTATGTATATAAGAGGCAAGCGCAATCAAAACTAGAAGGATGGGCTAACTTCGGCCGTGCCGAAGTTCGTATACCCTTGCAAGCTGTCTTTTTGATTTATATATAATTTGCCAGAATCATAAGTATATAAAACACATCAAATATAAATTTGATGTCCGTGTCATAAAAAAAAAAATTAAAACAAATTTTTTTCCCCGATTGTTCCTATGACAGCTATAGCATATAGTCGACCGATTCTGCTGAAACTTTAAATATATATTTGTTTTTGTATAAAATTGTCAAATAACAAATTTCGTGACGATTGCTTCAAAAACACCCAAGTTATTGATCAACAACTATATTTTTGACTGATCGTTCCTATGGGAGCTATATGATATAGTCGACCGATTCTGATAAAATTTGGTGTATGTGTTGAGGATTATATAAAACTCACAAACACCAAATTTAGTGACATTCGATTGAAAAACAGCAGAGTTATTGATGTTAAACCTTATTCTTGGCCGATCGTTGCTATGGGAGCTATATGATATAGTCGACCGATTCTGATGAAACTTGGTATATGTGTTGAGGATTATATAAAACTCACAAACACCAAATTTGCTGACATTGGATTGAAAAACAACTGAGTTATTGATGTTAAACCTTATTCCTGACCGATCGTTCCTATGGCAGCTATATGATATAGTCATCCGATCGGGATGATTCCGAGATATACAATGCCTGCAGCAAAAAGATGCCTAGGTGCAAAATTTCAGCTCTGTAGCTCCAAGGGTCTCGGAGGAGATTGCGTTGATCCAGACAGACGGACAGACGGTCAGACGGACAGACGGACATGGCTATATCAACTCAGCTCATCATGCTGATCAAGAATATATATACTTTATATAGTCGGAGATGCTTCCTTCTATGCGTTGCAAACTTCTGACCAAAATTAATATACACTTTTGCAAGTGTATAAAAATTAAAGAAAAGCGGGAGAGGCACAATCCGTGCACATGCAACAACAATGTGTGGGTGAAAGCAAGTTGAAACGGTAAGAAGAACAAACGCAAAGGCAAATATTAATTAAAACAGCAACAACTATGTAGGGTTTGTAGTTGTTCAGAAACAATAAGTTTGTTGATTTTGTGTTTGTATAATTAAACAAATAGCGCAAATTTAATCTATGGATTGGATTTATTTTACTAATAAAGTTGCAGAAAAATTACAGAGTCTATCGCGATGATTTTAAACCGAAAATGAATATTCAAGCAAGAGCGAAGAAAACACGTCAATCCACGAAGAAGATGCAAGATATACGTTATAAGAGCTAAAATGCAGCCGGCGCGGAAAACTATACATAAAAAGTATATGGACAGAAAAGCAATATGACATTCAAAGGTCCTTAGATAAATATCGAAATGCCAAATAACGGGATCTCACCAATCGCATAATCAGAACGCCATGACATATACCACAAAAAAATAGAAATAGATAGTCCTAGAGTCTTCGATGGACTGGTAATATAACACATAAGTAGCATAAGTTCAAACCTAGCAAAAACACAAATTAAAGAACGTTCGGACAATACCATGTTTGGAGTTGCCCGTTAAAACATTGGATGTGTCAGTTTTGCAGGCACATCCGCACCTGCAGAAGCCAATACGAATGTATACAGAAGCATCGATAATAATTGCTCTAGATAATGCAAAACTCGGGGTGCCATTTGTAGTAAATATGTCAAAGGGTACCGATTTCATTGCCATCAAATCAAGGCTTGGCTGGTCATTGTAAGGATGAAGGAAACAGAATCGGACGTGCCCAAATTACAAACCAGTTGTCTCGTGCTCATTGCCGAGGACAATCATCTACACCAGAAGTGGATCACAGGGCACGTAGAACGTGTTATACAAGGCACCGATAATTTTTCTATGCTACCAATGAGCGGGAGCCTTTTATCGGGGCTGGAATGTTGAAGCAGCAGTATAATAATGAAGTGCTATAAAAAATTAGATTAGGCAAATCACTGTAAATGAAATGAATTTAATGATCCACTAAAAATGTTTATAAACAATCAACCCAAAAACCTATCCCCAAACATGTTGCGAGTCTATGCTGGAAAAAGGGTCAGAATTTTTCACTGTGGTTAGCGCAGTCAAATACCACCACTCAGGAGAGATAGTCATTTGAGATATGAGGAAATGACAAATTTTTTATGACGAATTGAAGGTGTCCTAAACGTATGAAGACGTATTCATTAAATGTTCGATGACTTCGTTCGATTGTCTCTAAAGTTTTTATCTTGTTTTTATACTCCGTCCCCGTGTCTAAAATGATCGTCTTCATTGGACCGTACTTGAGTATGAAGTTTTCAAAGATTGCTTTTGCCACATTCTTTGCGCTTTTGCTTGTGATTGGAATAACTACTAAATATTTTGTTAGGTCATATATTAATGTGACTATGCATTCATTGCCTTGTTCCGATTTTTCGAAAGCGTTTACTGGTGTTTTAGTAAGAGTCATAAGAGTTTTTGTATGTGTCGTTGATTTTGTCATTTGGCATTTTGATTTTCGCTAGCGTTCTTGTTATGCCACTATTGCCTCCTTGAATCGGATCGTTATAATATGTAGACAGTATTTCTTGTATATCTTTTTCATTTTTTACTTGGGTAACCGGCTAGCGCTACTCATAATGATTTTAACATTTTATTGCCCATATTTTTAAAAGTATCTATTGAAGTTAATTCAAAGAACTTTTCGCTCGGTGCCACTTTGAGTTGGTTAATTTTAATATAGCGGCCTCTTTCTCGAGCCTTTGAAGAACTGACCTAAATCGAGAATTCCACTAGTATATATATTGCTAACTTTAATTCTTGCGATAACTTTATTTCCATGTTTAAATAAACATTTAGATTCTGTTATGCGCAAGATCACTACTTTGTAATGACTCATCATTTGTAATGACTTCGTCTACGTTGGGCTTGGACACATTTTGATGACTGATGACTTTCATTGATTTCAAGTGTACTGATTTTTTTTTATGTACTTTGTCGCCTGGTAGTGACTTTCAGAACTATATTTCGAATATCTTTGAGTTCTGTTATTGTAATAAGCGAAAGTGCGTCTGCAACGAGCATATCTTTCCCTTTAGGTATTCTAGGTATTCGCATGCGAGTTAATTTGGAACTGGGATTAGTCATAGAAAAAAAAGATGTGTCAATGGTCTGTAATCCGTTTTTATTATAAAATGTTTCAAATAAATATATGGTCTGAAATGGGTAATTGCCCAATGAATTGCCGCTAATTCTTGTTCAGTTGTGCTATTATTGCTTTCCCCTTTTGTAAACGAGCGAGATGCATAAGCTATTGGGAGTTGAATTTCATAACGGTTCTGAGTTAGAACCGCTCCACAAGCTTGTTTACTACATAGCATCTGTTATTATGCAAAATTCTTTGCGAAAATCGGGATGTTGTAAAAGTGTTGGTTGCATAAGTTTCTCTTTTAGATATTGGAATGTATTTTCACAGTTACTGGTCCATGAGAAGTATTTTGCTCGACCCAGTTGGTCTAAAATGTAATCAATTCTCAGAAGCGGGAATTTATCGTTTTTTTTTTTTTTGTTTATTTGACGATAGTCAAATGGTAATGATTTCTTTGGGACTAGCAAGAGTGGCCTATTGTATTATTAGTTGTTATGGATTCGGGTTCCAGTCCGAATACATCGCTATGCTCGGTGCATAGCTTTGTTAACTTTTACTTCAATGTGTTAAGTACTATTTTGCTTCGGGTGGCTGGCTTTGTTGGAAGAATTTCATAATTTGAAAGTTTTCCATAAGTTAGATTTTTTAGGTTGACCAATTGGTCAAAATTAGTTGTATTCAAATGATGGATGTACACATGTTAGGACTTTGCTATAGTATTTGCAACATAAATTCCATTGTGTATTTCTTTTTTTGGAACAAATATGAGATCGTCTGCCGAAATCGGATCTACTAAATAAATTTTTGCTTGTCTGAATTTCTATTGCTGTGGTACCTTGGGATTTAATTACTCCTTGGCCTATGTCTTGGATGTTTATGATTTTGCTTAATTTTAACTTTATAATTATCTGAATTCATTTTTAGAAGTGATATATCCGCACTAGCATCAATTAAAAATGTAAGTTTTGATTTGGTTGAGTGGGTGATTAATGAAGCAAACAAATATATAAAGACTAAAGTTGATTGAATGAACTTTTGAGTGTTTTCTAAAGGGTTTTGAGAGTTTTCCTCTCACATTATTGTTATTGATTGGGTTTTTTATAGTGATTTCTCTATAGTTTCCTTCATTCTGACCTTGTCACCTATTTATAACCACCGCGATTATTGTTTTGGCCTCTGTTGGTGTTATTTTGATAATAGCCTCTTTCTCGTTTATTACCCCAGCCTGCATTATTATAATTGCTTGCTGTCTGCCTAAAGTGTAGGGCAGAGTTAGCTTGGCCAGTTGCCTCTGTGCAACAGTTGACAAATTTAGCAATGACATCATTCATATTACTAAATGTGTCCGCCTGCATAATAAGTTTTACCTTGTCAATAGCGCAGTTTTGTGTCATTGCCTTTACAGCTTGCGATGTACTGTATTTGGTTGCCAAATCTGATTTATGTAGGCTCCTTCTAGAGTTTAGTAGAAATAACTTTTACTGATTCTCCTTTTCAACTACTTTTCAATTGCTCGATTATCCCGACAATTGTCTGTTCGTTACTAATAAGGTTTCGAGCATGACCTTTTAATTTTGTTTTTACTATCTGGACTGCAATTGTTTCGTGAGTGCCTTTCAGCGTGTTAATCAAGTTGAGCGCATCTAGAAAACTCAGAAGGTTCTCAATTTTTCCATCAAACTCTGGCATCAGAGATGATGCGTGCTTTAGGAACTCAGTCACAGATTGTTCATTAACCATTGTTGACTTTTCAAGGGGTGTTTGTAGCGAAGGTGATGCTACTGGTGGCGTTTCAATTTTTTATGTGGGTAGTTTTGTTTCATTTCAATATAATAGGTTTGTTGCTATTATTTGTTGCTGGTCCTTTTCAGTGTCTAAATTTCTTCTCCTCTCCTTCCTTCAATGCTCTGCCTTAGTTGGGTGGTCGTCCAGGTCGATCCTTCGACCTATATCACGGTTGCCATGTAATATGCAACAGTCGCCATGTAATATTTAAAGTTTTTCAATTGAACAAAAGCATGTGTTGATACTTGATTATGTTGTACAGCTAAAAACCACGTAGCTACGATGCCAGTGATGCCGGCAAAGAAGCGGTCTGTTTATGTATGCTTGGAGAGAGAGCTGTCGCGCGTGTTAAATATGCCGACTCAGCTCTGGCCAGTACAATGCACTCATGGTTGGTTATGTTACCGAAAATGCGTGGTACTTGGATTTGTGTATATAAATGTTGTGTCCAAGTACTATAATATGTTTGTTATAATATTTATGTATATTCACTGAGTACAGTGAGCATTCGATATGTGAGCATGCTACTGTACGTACAGGTGAAGCTATTGCTACTGTAGAATGCGTCATTGAGTAAGACCCGAATGAGTCCATCTGCCATTGAGCACAAGAATTGGACCTTTGTCCATCCACTTTATGAAATATTTTGCCGAACACTCTTAATTTGCGTGCTTACAAAATCCAACACGTGCAAGAATTAAAGATAAACGATCATCCAGCAAGGCGTCAAGATTTCCGTTGTTCTCGATTTTCGGAAGCGAATTTTGTTTAGTGATGAAGCGCACTTCTAGTTGAATGGCTACGACAACAAAGAAAACTGCCGCTTTTGGAGTGAAGCTAATCCTCAGGTGAATGTCGAAACACCGTTACATACAGAAAAACTGACTGTTTGGAATCAGTACTTTACGGTCCATGGTGCTAACAACAAGACGGCGCAAGATGTCACACAGCTCGTGTGACGCTCATTTTATTGAAAGACACGTTTGGTGACCGCCTATTTTCACGTTTTGAACCTAAGAATTGGCGTCCGCGATCTTGTGACTTAACACCGCTAACGCTTGACCATTTGGAAGACAACATTTGCCGTGTTATTGCCGATATACGGCCAAAAATATTGGAAAAGTCATAGGAAATTGGACGTCCAGATTTGACTACATCCTAGCATGCTTGTCTGGCGCATAACATAACCATTTAAAAGGTCCTCATCAGAGTAAAATCAGAAAAAGTAAATGAACATTCAAAAACGAAACAGAAGAACAAAAAAGAAACTGTGGAATCTATTCTGAAAATTCCAGTTACAATTAAAAAAGTTCCATCCTCAATGAAAACAAAAGTTAAAATAAGCTATCCAGTTGTTGCAGCGCAAGCTTATTAGAAACCCTTGTGGCAAGTTGGCCTTTGTTAATCGAACAGCTAATGCAATGACTTGAAATTTCGCATATGAACGAATTAAGTAAGAATGTAAGCGAAAGAGAAATATAAAGAAGTCGAGACAATGGAAATTTACATTAGGTACAGAAGGGTCAGTTGTCGTTAAGCAGCGATGTTTGGCACGCGAATTTTAATATATGTATGTATTATTCGTGCATACATATTCACATCTTATTCATATCTATAAAACTCTGTATTGTAACTAGCCATATGAAAAAAAAAAACAAACTCAAGTTACAGTCAAATATATGAAATTAAAAGTGAATAATTATTTATTCAAGAAAGGTGCGAAACAGCAAGACTGCGTCGCAACAAGGCTAATACTGATTGAAATATGTAAAAAAATTATACTGTTTTGAAGTCCAATGCAATATAGTATTAGACTGATAAAGGAAACTGTGGAGAACAACAAGCTGTGTATGTTACAAAGTAAATCGGGTTCACGATATACTCGAGTGTATCTTGAAACATCGTTGTAGAGTAAAATTAATATGTTTTCTGAATTTTGTATTCTCGGGCATAGGAGTAATATTCGAGAAAAAGTGAATGAGGCAATTTCACTATGAATTGCAAGAATATTGACGCGCTTTTGAATCCATTGGTGCTAACAGACCAAATATACAGATTCGGCGTCGGTTACGGCATGTGGCGGAAAAACCATCAATTCCGGGCGGAAATTTTGGCGAGGAAAACCAACCCTCAGCATGAAGTGGAAACGAAACCGACAGCGAAGTTAAAAGGGAACTATTTTAGATGCTAGCGACATCATTGATCGGGGTAGAACCATTGATCGATGTGACATCATTCATCAAGGCATCATTATTGATCGTAGTGGTAACTTTGGTGACGTGCTACAGAGTATGTTTCTGATCATTGGCGGCTGCAAGGGCGCAGATTAAACAAAGTATGTGTGTTAGGATTTGCAGGTTGCAACTTATTCTTTTGATCATTGACGGATGCGTCAATTGCATTGTGATTGTCATAGCATACAGGCGTGCTTACGGGTGAATAAATCAATCGTTGAGTGTCTTATTTTTCGCGAAACGAAATCCAAAGCAAAATAATCCAACAAAACTGAAAAAAAGAGTTCAAAACTTGGCTGATTGGAATCAGTAAGTTCTGTTAGTGAGCCCTGATTGCCCATTTAATCATCAATCAGAACCCTATGGTAATGTTGTTTATCGTTTCGGAGCCAGCGTCGAACAACTAGAATATATTTTATGTCACACGCCTTTGTAATGCCGTTGTAACCATCAAGGAAAAACAGTGACGTTTCTGAATGTTACAAATGTCAGGAATTTAATCACACAAATAGCTTCTGCGGTAGAAGACACTGATGCGTCAAAGAACATGTGCCTGACCAGATCGGCCCCCAGTATATAAAGAAGGGAAAAACTCAGAGAAGAAGGTATTGCGCGCTCGACGGTACACACTCGAAACACAACTGTGTTTCGAAAGACTATGTCACATAATTTCTCATCCAGCCACAACCAACCAGGAATGAAGTACGCCGGAGTAGCGAAAAATTTCGGTCCAGCAAGTATCCCAACAGCCACCAATAATACCGTTCCTTCATCATCACAGAAGGGTGGTGTGAATGTTGCTCATCTTGAGCAAATCATAAAACTTCTCCAAGCCCATATAGAGCAAATGACCTTAATGATGCAAACAATCATGGCATCGCTATGCAAGTAGGTCTGAAAATAATAATCTGGGATGCTAACGGCCTATGCAAAAGTAGGCCAGAAGTCGACCTGTACCTTAAGAGGAACAATGTCGACATTATGTTAATATTCCAAAGCCACCTCACAGACCAGTCATTTTTTAAGATCAGCGAATATGATTTTCTTCAATCTAATCACCCAAGCGGCAATGACAGCGGCGGAGCTGGCATTCTAATCAATTCTAAGCTTCAATTCGCCAAAAACACGCCGCTCCTTGATCACTCCGCATTGCCACTTCCATGTCCCTCCTAGACATGCCCTGATGTTTTGGACTTTGCAATGAACAGAGAAATCACTCGCAGTTGCGTCCACATAGATGCCGATTTCGATCTTTTCTGAGCACAGCACAGTGAAGGTATGAATAGACATCCCAGTAGAGTCTATAAAGTGAACCTCCAGGCTACTCAGGAAAAGTCCAACACAGACTCTCAACGCCTTCCTCAACAATGGAGAGGACATCGACGATACTGTGGAGAAGCTCTTGCGAAATATCTATGTAGCTGCCTGTGCCTGCAGTCCATCATCAAGAAGTGGTCAACGCCCAGCAAGACAGGACATGTTTGCCTGGTCCAACGAGATTACCAACGCCATTCGAGAGAAGATACGTCTGAGACGTGTTTGGCAGCGTAATCGGAATTCCTTGAACAAAAGGGCTTGAAATCGGGCCGCCAAGCATCTACTTTAAAGTCAAAATGAAGCCACAGCAGAATATCTACGAAATCTGGAGCCTAATATGCCCTATCACAGTATCTGGCAAGCCACCAAATACCTGAAAAGGACAACTATAAAGAAATTCCCCATCCGAGCATCAACTGGTATGTGGTGTAGCGTCTCCAGCGAGGAGACAGCTGATGAGTTTGCGACGCACCTGGCGAACACGTTCACCCCATTTAGTACATGTACACTAGTACACTTTGTCTTTTCTTAAAGCCCCATTCCAAATGGCTTTTCCCATTAGCCTAGTCACGTCTGAGGAAGTCAAATTGGATATTGACTGTCTAAAGATGACAAAAAGCTACCTCTTCCGCACTATACGGTCCTGAAGTCCTATCTGGCCAACAGGCGCTTTTATGTCAGATGTGAGAGCTCCATGTCTAAGATAGAGTGCATCGAAGCGGTTGTCCCATAGGGCAGTGTACTCGGCCCCATCCTCTTAACCCTGCACACCGTATACTTGCCGGTGCTGCAACATGAGCGTCTTCGGACTATATTACCTCCGCTCCGAACCTTACGGTGGCTTCGGAAAGTATCGAAGACCAACGCAACCTGCTGGAACCATGGCTACTGAGATGGAATGTCTCTGTGAACACGGATAGGTTACTGCATATGACTTTCAAGGACAAGGTGAATTACCTGGTGCTCAGCTTTGACAGGCGATTGAAATGGAGGGCACATCTCAGTGCTAAATGATCACAGCTAAAACTGAAATTGTCCAAGATGCACTACTCGGTAGGATATCTGTGCTAAGCATCTACAGCAAACTGTCGCTCTATAAATCCATTCTGAAACCCGTATGAACTTACGATATTCAGCTATGGGGCACGGCGTCAGACCCAAACATTGAAATTTTGTAACGATTCCAAAACAAACTTCTCCGTATTGTTGGAATTGTTGGAGCGCCTCCGTAAGTGCGCAACTCAGCCATCCACAGAGACCTCGTTGTACCGTCAGTTAAAAGCGAGATCCGGAAGTACAGCATTCAGCACTGCTCCAGGCTGCGGGGAAGTTCCAATTGAAAGGCGCAAATTCAACAAAGTATGTGTGTTTAGATCTCCATTTTGCAACTATTATTAAAAGAGTGATGTCGTCGAGGGCATTGCAACTAAGACACTCAGATTAAACATAGAGTGTTGCTTCGCCTGCAGATTCAATTGGTAAAAAGTGGTAAGAGCTAGTATCTACCGGTGAATGACTACAAAATCGAGACAAATAAACGTAAATACGCATCATAATCTAAGATTTTTAAAAGTTATTATAGAAGCAAGGCAGGTTAAGAGCTTCGGGAGATAAAATACAGTTTTGAGCTTAGTACTGCAGGTCGAAAACCCGAATAATAGCAGAGATTGTTAGAGAGTTTAAATTTAATCAACGAAATCGAAGAAGACACAGACAATGGAAATGTTGAGATTGAACAAGAGACCAGCATTTATCACAAAGAAAAGGAGCCAAAGTCCAGAGCAAACTCTTTCACTTTACGTGATGTCTCTTCAAGCATGTAACAGCTAAGAAAGAGGAGGCACAGACGCATAAGAAAAGTTTAAAATGCAACAAAAAACCACATATGGCCAAAAACTGCTCCGGTTCAGTTACGAGCTAGTTTTACAAGAAATCAGGAGACATTGCTAAAAATTGTGATCAAAAAAGGTCTACGACAAATATGGACAAGGCGGCAGTATTATATCTCCATAAGAAGGATGGCATTTTTATAGAGTTAACCACAAAGGGAATTAAATTTCCAGCAATGGTTGATTCAGGTTGTGATTTGTGCCTGATGCGAGAAAATATATACAAGAAACTGAAAGAGGTGAAACATGTGAAAATATAAAGCATCTGAAAGGAATAGACAATGGTGGCCAAAAATGATTGGACAATTCGACACAAATGTATTAGTGGATGGTAATGTCACTTACAATGTAGCTTAACAAAAAGACTTAGAGTATTCTACTATTAGAGGAAATGATATCTTTAATAAAGTATGTGTGCTCAGAAGTTAAGTTTACGACAAAGAAGAAACCATCAAGAAAATATGAAGCGGAAATATTGCAGGGAATGTGTGTCAAGACAAGAGAGTAAAACATCTGAGAAAGTCAAGTTAGATTACTTCGTAGAATATCAAAAATCTAGGATTCAGGCACCAGCCGAAGGTGAGGGCGATCCAAAATTCATCAAGCGTCACCATCAGAAGCGTTCCGACCTTGATAAACAGTTGGAAAAACCTTGAAGAGGGGTCTTTACGCAGAAGCTTTGAATGGTAAATAGCCGCCCAAGATGCCAAGAAGAAGCTCTTTTATTATGGCTGCGAAAAGATCACAAAGTTTGTAAACGAGAAGATCCGCAATAAAATAAGAAAGGAGGTTCAAGAAAACATTGCCCAAATTCAAGACGAAAATAGAAAAAGATTTAGCGAACAGTACGACGTAGGAGAACTGGTCGCTTTCAAAAGAACCCAATATGGCAGCGGCATAAAGCTAAAACCCAGATTTTTCGGGCCTTCTGAAGTTATGAAAGTAGGTACTCAAGAGGGACAAAATTGTACTACTACTGCGACGGAATTCATGAAAAATGGTATTCGTTTGGGACGATCAAATAGTCAGGAACGCCGAATGTAGGATATCGTTACCTTTAGAATGTCGTCTTTGCTGTATGCATGTGGCAAGACGAGGTAAAAGAAGGATCGCAACGCAGACAGACAGTCAAAACTGTAATTAACATGCAGTTTCTTTTATTTACAGTTAGGAATAATATTTTATGTATTTATTGATTTATATTATGGTTGGGAAGCAATTACAAATTGCACTCAACCCTTGAGTTAGCTATAGCTACTTGGCCTTAAGCTAAATATTCTAGAACTATGTACAGCTTAATATAATTTATTATTGTATTTACAAAAACGTTAGTTTTCTTATTTTGATATTATTTAGAGGTGTTTTTTTTTTTTTTTTTGGTTTACTGTTTTTTTATGCTTATAGTTTGTCATAGATATTTATACATTTCAGAAATTTTATAGTTGAGATAATGTTTTCAGTGTTGGGGGAGGATATATTTATTTTCTAAAGAGTTTCTAAGTAGGTGTTTCTTTCTGGAGGAATTGTATTGTGGGCATTCTCTAAGTATATGCAGTATGGTTAATTTTACTTTACAGTATTGACAAATTGGCATGGGTTCCCTGTTTAGGATGTAGGAGTGGGTAAGGTTTGAGTGCCCGAGGCGGACTCTTGTGTTTACTATGTCTGTTCTGTTTATTGTGTGAGTGGAGTAGTCTACTATAGATAGTTTATTGTTGTTAATTTCTTTGTAATGTTGAGATGTTTGGTTCCATGTCAATTCTGTGTGGAGTTTAAAGTGGTCTGTTATATACTTTTGTCTGTCTTGTGTGTTGTAGTTGTTTTCGTATATAAATGGAGAGTTGTGTGCAAGTCGAGCTGCTGAGTCTGCGGTGTCATTTCCCTTTATATTGCTGTGTCCTGGCAATGAATCTATGAGGTATTCAATGGTTTTGGGCAGAGATTTTTTAAGATTAAGTTGTTTTAAATTAATAGAAGTCCAAAGAGAAAATAAGCGTGATCAACTGTTTGGTTGTAATTATAATTTTGGACAAAGACAAAGTAACAATAAGGGAAACAATAACGGATGTAAATGAAGTAAGAAAATGCAAGGAAAATGTGATGAACAAGGTAGAGAACAAAGTAAAGAGGAAAGAAGTACATAACAAAGTAGAGTCAAAGGTAGAGTGTTTTGATAGGAAAATGTTAGAAATAGATGTAGTGGTCGATGCCAAAGCAACATGCAGAATAGGTAATGGAGTCCGTGGAGATGTTGTAAAACGATTTGAAACATTTTTTCGATCAAATTAACAATAGAAGATGAAAAACTTTTTAGATGTACGCCACGTAGATTGTGGTTTGCAGAAAAACTAAGAGTAGACGAAATTTTAAATGAAAACTTAGCTAAAGGGTATATAAGGTTAAGTGATTCCGAGTATACTTCACCTATTGTACTTGTTCCAAAGAAGACATAAGAACTTAGAATGTGTGTAGACTATCGACGTCTGAACAAAGCCACACGTAAAGATAACTATCCAATTCCCCTTATAGATGGCTTATTAGAAAGAATGGCAAACAAAAAATATTTTTCTAAGCTTGACTTAAAAGTGGGTGGACAAATGTGAATTTCTACAACTTTCAATTGACTATTTAGGATACACCGTCGACGGAGAGGGCATAAAAGCTAATAAGGCTGGTATTGAAGCCATCAAATCTTTCCCAGTACCGTCAAAGGTTCAAAGTTTTATTGGGCTGTGTTCATATTTCAGAAGATTCATTCAAGATTTTTCTATAATTGCTAAGCCGTTGTATGACCTGACGGAAAAAGATAAAAAGTTCATGTTCCAAGAGGAAGAATTAAAGGCGTTTTATGAACTCAAGGAAAAGTTAATACAAGCCCCGATCTTAGCAATATATGAACCGAGGCATGAAACGGAATTTCATTGTGATGCCAGCTCACTAGGTTATGGAGCAATACTATTGCAGGGGAAAAATGATGGAAAACTGCATCCTGTATTTTACTTTTCAAAACGTGCAACGGAAGTAGAGTCAAGATATCATAGTTTTGAGTTAGAAACTTTAGCAATTATAAACGCACTCAAAAGGTTCAGAGTATATGTTCAAGGACTAAAGTTCAAAATTGTAACAGACTGCACTTCGTTAACCCTAACGTTGAATAAAAAGGAGTTAAATCCTCGGATTGCTAGGTGGGCTCTTGAATTGCAAAACTTTGATTGCGAACTTGAGCATCGAGCTGGGAAAAGAATGCAACACGTGGATGCACTAAGTCGTAACAATAATATTTTGATAGTTGAAACAAATACGTTTGAAGAATTTTTAATAATTTGTCATGGAAAAGATGAAAAGATTAAGAAATTAAAAGAAATGTTGTCTAGGCAAGAAAATGAACATTATGAAATGCGCAATGGTGTTGTTTATAAGAAAATAGAAGGAAGACCTATGTTTTGTGTACCAATGTCAATGGAAGATAGTATATTGTATAAATATCACAACGAAATGGGACACACAGGGGTTGATAAAGTGAGTGATCTTATTAAGAAAAGTTATTGATTCCTGAACATAAGGAAAAAGTCGAAGCTCATATACAAAATTGTCTCAAATTAATAGCATTTTCACATAAGTCTGGTAAAACTGAAGGGTTTTTGCATTCCATTCCCAAAGGTGATAACCCATTTGAAGTTGTCCATATCGATCATTACAATTAATGCCAGAGACAACAAGAAGAAACATATATTAGTGGTTATCGACGCTTTTACAAAGTTTACAAGGTTATATCCTACTAAGACAACTAGTTCAAAGGAAGCAATTGACGCTCTTAGGGATTATTTTAAATTTTATAGCAGACCAAAGAATATTATATGGGACAGAGGTACCTGCTCTACCTCCAAAGAGTTTGAAAATTTCATTTGTGAAAATAATATTATCCACGTTAAAATAGCAACAGCATCACCTCAGACAAACGGTCAAGTGCAAAGGGTAAACAGGGATCTTGGACTAATGATAGCGAAGTTAATAGATGTAGAGAAGAACGAACCGTGGCACAAAGTTTTAGGAAAAGTAGAGTTTACGATAAATAATACAAAAAATCGAAGTGTAAATGAATACCCCAGTATAATGCTGTTCGGAGTTCCACAGAAAGGAGTTTGCATCGATAGTCTGAAGGAAAACGTCATAGACGAGAATCAGGAAAAGATAATTGGGAATTTAAAAAATATAAGAAAAAATGCTCATGAGAGCCAGCAAAAGGTCCTAGATTATAATAAAAGTTACGTTGATGCTAAACGGAAAAAAGGTAATGTATTTAAAATAGGAGATTATGTAGTAGTTAAAAATTTTAATTCTCAACAAGGAGTATCGAATAAGCTTATACCAAAGTTCAAAGGTCCTTTTGTAGTCTCTAAAGTATTAGGAAATTACAGGTATTTTGTCGAGGATGTTGAAAATTTCCAGCAAACACAAGTCTCTTATTCGGGAATTTGGGCGGTACAAAACATAAAGAAGTGGCTTACTAGCAAAGAATTAGATGATAATGAATTAGATGATAATGAATTAGATGATAATGAATTATATAATAAAGAATTAGATGATAATGAATTAGATGATAATGAATCAAATGAAAATGTAAACAGTAATGCAAATTCTTCTAGTCATAGTGAAAATGTCATTGTAAATAATAACGTCAAAACAAAAAATTGTAAAAATTTATGTAAATATAGAGATAGTAATATTATAACCAGAAGCATGGCGACGAGAATCAGGAGATCCTCAACGTCAGGACGGCCGAATTGTAGTAATAAATAAGTGTATTAGTTCTATTATGAGAGCTTCTCTAAAGAGTTCTTTATGCTGATGAATTTTTTTTTGGAATATTATTGGATTTGTGGTAGACTTAGTTGATGTATGTAGGGAGAAATTAATTGAATTTCTATTGAATAGCCACGGTGCAGTTTGAAATTTTTTCACGGGAAAGGTTGGTTATTTAGACTATTTTGGATGCAAGATTGACTAATGTTGTGTAGTACGGAGGGTATTTTTGATTCCGTTTTGTTGTATTGATTCGTTTCAGGATGTGGTGAATTGGGGAGTTTGTGGCCAGAGATATTTTCAATAGGCATTAGGTTGGCTGCGAACAGTAAGTTGTTGATCGGTGTTGTGCGGAAGGCTCCGAATGCGAGTCTAATTGATGTGTGGTATATTGACTTTAGTTTTCTTATTGTTGTTGGTGGGCTGTTTCCGTACAATTCCGTACAGTAGTCTATTTTTGACATTATTAGAGAATTTATTACGTAGATTAATGATGTCGGTTTACAGTTATATCTTTGATTTGCTAGCCATTTTATGATGTTGAGTCTACTATTTATTTGTGTTGCTAGGGTTTCGATATGTTTGTTCCATCTGTAGTTTTTTTACCCTGTGCCCATAGGGTAAAAGGGTATATTAAAGTCGCTAAAATGTATGTAACAGGCAGAAGGAAAATTTTCCGACCCTATAAAGTATATATATTCTTGATCAGTATCAATAGCGAAGTCGATTGAGACATGTCCGTCTGTCCGTCTGTCCGTCTGTCCGTCCGTCCGTCTGTCCGTCCGTCCGTATGAACACCGAGATCTCAGAGACTATAAAAGCTAGAGCAACCAAATTTGGTGTCAACATCCGTCAATTGTATAAGCAGATCAAGTTTATTTTAAATTTTTGCCACGCCCACTTCCGCCCCCGCATTTCGGGAAAAAGCTATAACTATAGCAATATTAAAGATATTGTATTCTTATTTGGCACACTTAACTCACTTACTCACCAGCTGACCGAATTTTGTCGAAATCGGACAATAATTATCGGAGATATACTTATTTCCATTTTGTACTGAAGCGCCCAGTGCAACATGGCCCGTTAAGAGTGAGCGAGATAGCTTGCGGTCGCTGTTGCTGCGTGCTAAGAGAATTTTTTCACCCTGTACAAAATCGAAATTTTACAGTAGCTAAACTGTATATAAAGTATATATATTCTTGATCAGCAGCCGAGTCGATTGAGAAATGTCCGTCCGTCGAGCTCTTGCAGCTAGAGCCCTCAAATTTCATTTGAAAATAATGCGAAAAATAAAAGGTATCAGACTCTTATTTGACAAACCAAGGTGAAATGTAAGGGGATATATTAATCTATAAATCAACATATGTATGATCGTCAGCGGAGTGGATAACGCCGTCGAATTGAATTTAATACAAAGTGTTTTTATGAATATTCATATAATTTCACTTAGCCAGAAGATATAGTTTTCCTTCTACCTATGTTATAGAATATAATAATACATATTAACTAATATTTTAACCATCCTTTGAATTTCTGTAATGCTTTGTGCTTATTGTAGAGATAGAAAATTAGTATATCAACTTCTAGAAATATAATATCTACGCTTCTAGTTTTGGAGGAAATCGAAATATAGAAAATATATACTCGGTTATACTATTTGTTGTTGTTATTTCCATATGTTAAAATTTATCGAAAAATTATGGCTCTGTTTTTTATTTTAGTTTATAGCTTGAAAAGTAAAAAGAAAAACCCGCTGGAAAACGTCTTTAACACCTGTCTAAAACTGTTAAAACTGCGGAAATCCTTTCTTGAGTTTTTTGATATCTTAATATTTGTCCGTCTAGGTAGAAACGGCTATCACCTTACCCATTGCGTAATTTTTTCAAAAATTACATTTGTCTCACAACATATGCACCTGCATAGAAAGATATGTATTAGGTACCTGTCAAAAAATACTACAAATGTTCGCGGAAATCCCTTTTTTAGTTTTTTGACATTTTAATATTCGTACGTTTAGGTAAAAAGGGTGGTACCTGGTGCATAAGTTTTTTTTCGGAAATACCGAGACCGTTTATCCCACAACCCGTGCACCTGATTTCGAGGATTCTTCTCAATGGCCAGGGAAAACACATTGTCCCATTGATTACCTAATATCCAGGCTTCATCGCGGATTTGCGTTCCGCCCGCCAATCACTTTAAAATTTATACTCCAAGTGTAAACATCGTTTTTTTGTGAATTGTGTTGTGAATAAATAAAAGTTCTTTAGAAAGAGAATTCAGATTTTCCATAGTGTCAGTCAATTGTGTTGTTTAAAGTGCGCTCGCTATTTAGTACTATCGCGCCGCGAGTATTTTAGTGTTGAATAACTTATGTAGTTTATGCTGAAGCTACATATATTGGAAAATTGTGAGTTATTCTTTTATTTTTCCACCTCATTATTTCAAGAAACTGTCTTTCTCAAGACATTCCTGAATTTGTTTTTCATTAACTACATAGTTTAAAAATTTTAAACTATTTCAATTTTTTATGCATATTTTACATACGTACAATTTACGTTACCTTCAGTAACATACATACATACATACATATACCGTTTTCATAATATTTCCTAATTTTGGCATTCCGTTAATCCGGTTAATCCGTCATCAATTTTTATTGAATTATTAAAACTTTATATTTTTTCCATCTGAGCCATTTACAAAATACGTTTTCAAAACTGCATTTCTTCTTTTTAAATTTTGTGCTACTCCCATTCACTTTTAAAAATATTTATTTACTTAACCATATTTCCATTTATTTTTATACCCTGTACCCATAGGGTAAAAGGGTATATTAAAGTCGCTAAAATGTATGTAACAGGCAGAAGGAAAATTTTCCGACCCCATAAAGTATATATATTCTTGATCAGTATCAATAGCGAAGTCGATTGAGACATGTCCGTCTGTCCGTCCGTCCGTCTGTCCGCCCGTCCGTCTGTCCGTCCGTCCGTCCGTATGAACACCGAGATCTCAGAGACTATAAGAGCTAGAGCAACCAAATTTGGTGTCAACATCCGTCTATTGTATAAGCGGGTCAAGTTTATTTTAAATTTTTGCCACGCCCACTTCCGCCCCCGCAATTCGGGAAAAACCTATAACTAGAGCAATATTAAAGATATCGTATTCTTATTTGGCATGCACATGGCTAAAATGCACCACTTGACCAAATTTTTTCAAAATCGGACAATAATTATCGGATATATACGTATTTCCGCTTTGTACTGAAACGCCCAATGCAAAATGGGCTGTTAAGTGTGAGCGAGATAGCATGCGTTCGCTGTTGCTGCATGGCAAGCAGTGCAGTGTTGCTGCATGGCAAGCAGTGCATGCTAAGAGAATTTTTTTTGTAAATTGTTTGCGATTTTGATTATTTTTGACTTTATGGAGTACCTTTACTTGGTACAGGGTATATTCAATGTCGGCAGGGACGACTTGCTTGCTTCATTTTTATTATCAATCGGCCTTACAACATTTTATTTCATTTTATATATTTTACCGTGAACACATATATACATATATTCTTTTTTTATTCACTTTTTTAATAATTTTGACCATATTTATAATTTCCTAACTGTTTCTTTAAATCTATTAATGTTTTATTTTGTGTCTTTTTTTTGGCAATTTTTTCTCAATTTCGATTAGTAGATAAAAATATCGTCAGAACCAACAGTATGCCCCGTTTAAGTAGGCCTTCAGCTTCAGTCTCAACGCAGGAGATTAAGAAATCTGATTAATAGGAATAATGATGAGTACGCAGAAATAGAAAGGCAGCGAAATTTAGAATATCAAAGGGCGCGTAGGGCTACTGCCAGTGTAGAAAATAGACAAGAGGAACAGGCCCTTAATACTTTAAGTCGTTCAATTCGTAGGCAAAACATGAACTTTAGATTAGAAGAGCAGTCAGTTAACACTCACCATAGATCGCATAGAAGGGAAGATTCAGATTATAGGGCCAATGAACAAGCACAAAATAGAGTACAGCACAGGGAACGGCGAATGAATCCAGTGATTAGGCAGGCAGAATAAGCAGCCGATACTCGACGTCGGTCGAGCCGTAGAAGAAATTCATTATATAGGGCCAACGAGCAACAGCTAAGTACAGTAGAGCATAGGGAACGTCGAGAGGATCCAGTGATTAGGCAGGAAGAACAGGCAGCCAATACTCAACGTCGGTCGAACCGTAGAAGAAATTCCTTATATAGGGCCATCGAGCAACAGCTAAATACAGTAGAACATAGGCAACGTCGAAAGGATCCAGTGATTAGGCAGGAAGAACAGGCAGCCCATACTCAACGTCGGTCGAGCCGTAGAAGAAATTCATTATATAGGGCCAACGAGCAACAGCTAAATACAGTAGAGCATAGGCAACGTCAAGAGGATACAGTGATTAGGCAGGAAGAACAGGCAGCCGATACTATAGGGTATTAGAACAAGCTCAAAATACCTCACGTAGATTGTTAAATAGGAAAAGAAATAGTGAGCGACGTATTGTAGAAGGGGAACAAGACAGGATTCGTAGATTCCAGGATAGGAGAAATTTAGACCGTAGGTTTATTGAAAGGGCGCGGAATACATTGGCACGCCAAAGTGCTAGGATAGCAGTCCATCAAGCGAACCGCGACGCTGTTAGAAACCTTGGTCAGCGAGTTCGTGAGTATAGGAGCATTAGTGAAAATAGAGTATCAGAGAATAGGCGAAATGCAGACCGTAACATACAGGAACGTGCGAATACCCTTCAGGATGTTAGAAACTCAAATCGGCAAATAAATTTAGAAGCTTCAATTGAAAAGTTTAATAGACTTGTAAAGTTAGGACCTAATCAGATTTGTTATTCGTGCAAAGGCCTTTGGTTTCCCCACAAGCTCAAGTCAAAGTCGCGAACTCTTATAGAAAATAATTATCAATTTAGTCGTCCGATTTTAGATATCGCCACTGAATTCCCTCCCACAGATAAAAATCTTACTTTTTGCTCAACATGTTTTCAACACATTTCGAGAAATACAAAGCCAAAATTTGCCATATCACATGGTCTAGATTTTCCTATTTTACCAGATTGCCCTAAGGGTTTAAGCCCTTTAGAAGAACGCCTTATTTCTCCTCGTCTTCCATTTATGGTTATTAAGGCAACAGGCCATGAGCGTCAAAACGCAATTAAAGGAGCTGTAGTTAATGTCCCGATTCCAGTTAGCTGTGTAGTGACTTCACTTCCAAGAGCATTTAATGAGACCGAGGTTATTGAACTCCACCTCAAACGTAGAATGGAATATGGTCATGATTTCATGGCTGAAACCATTAGGCCCGCTAGAGTGGAAAGCGCACTTAGGTTTTTAGTCAATAGCGAACTATATAGGAAGCATAATATTTCAATTAATGGGCAAAGGCTTGATTCTTTTGAATCCGAAAACGTTCCATTTTATGCTAGTGAGGAAGATAGGGAATTCGTGGAAGAAATTCTACACAGAAATGAGGAAAATACTCATTCTGAAGATCAAGTCCATCCTGAAGAGGAAGCCGAGGATCTCAACCCCGGTGGACAAGAAACGATGCTCGAAAATATTCAGGTAGATGATGCCGGCATACAAAGAATAACTATAGCTCCAGGCGAAGGGCAAAGGCCTTTAGATATGATTTTATATTCCGATTGTGAAGAATTAGCGTTTCCCACTATATATGCCGGCATTAAAAGAAATACTTCTGCTAGTTTTGCAACCATAGTCAGATCTGAGCTTAGGAATGTAGATAGAAGAGGTTGCAGAACAGATAAATTATTTTTCAATTACAAAAAGTTAGAGTTGATAACAATACGCAATAATACTTCTATATGTTTACGCAAACTACAGCTTCTAACGTACTTTGTGAGGATTTTGTTAATAATTTAATTCGTCACGATGAAGGTTATAGGGTTTTGAAGGGTATTCGCACGTCTCCAGCTCATTGGGAGGATGAAAAAAAAAAAGTTATGGCAATGATTCGGCAATTTGGGCTTCCCACTTTTTTTATAACTTTGTCAGCTGCCGAGACAAAATGGACAGAGCTTTTAGTTATTCTTAGGAAAACAGTTGATAGGGTAGACATAACAGAAGAAGAAGCATCTAATTTGCAATTTAGTGAAAAGGCTCGTCTTATTAGGTCAGATCCAGTTACTTGTGCAAGGTATTTTGAACATAGGTATAGGGAATTGTTAAAAGTTATGAAGAGTCAGGGAAGAATTTTCGGTGAGAATTTTGTAGTTAGACATTACTGGCGAGTTGAGTTTCAGCAGAGAGGCTCTCCTCATATTCACGGGATGTTTTGGCTGAAAGATGCCTCTCAAGTAGATCTTAACAATGAAGATTCTTTTTCACCCGTAATTGCTTTTATTGACCAGTTCGTTACAACAGATGTAACAAATTCCGATTTAGCGCCCTTTTTAGTGTACCAAACACACACCCATAGTTTTACTTGTATCCGAAAATATCGCGGACAAGAAATTTGTAGATTGGGGATACCTAATCCTCCAATGCCCCAAACAGTTATTTTAAAGCCTCTTTCAGATGAGCTTCAAAATATATTTCGCCATACACAACATTTTCAGCTAATTCAAGGTTTTCCCAATAGTAGTTTTCCTTCAATTTTGACAATTTTCTTTCACATGAAAATGTGAACCTCAGCTACGAGGACTATATACTTGCAATTAGGTCTAGCTTGAAAAAGCCCCAAATTTTCCTTAAAAGAAGTTTCGCAGAAATTAGGGTCAACGCATATAATAGACATATTCTTTCTATGCAACGGGCCAATATGGACATTCAGTTCATATTGGATCCATATGCTTGTTGCAGCTATATAATTAATTATATAAATAAATCCCAAAGAGGTATTTCAAAGCTGATGCGGGAAGCCATTGCTAGTGTTGAGAGGGGCAACTTAAGCATCAGGCAAAAGCTGCAATACATTGGTCATAAATTCATTTGCGGCACTGAGATATCTGCTCAGGAAGCTGCCTATTGCTGTCTAGGGATGTCTATGTCCAACATTAGCCACAAAGATAGGATTATAAACACAAGTTTACCAGAATTTCGAGTGAAAATGCTGAAATCTAGACAGCAATTACAAAGTATGCCTCAGGATTAAACTGACATCTTTGTAAAAAGGGCTACTTGACCATTATGTAGTAAGACCAAATATTCTTGAGGATTTGTGTTTAGCTGATTTCGCTGCCAATTATGAGTTTAGTATTAGGTCTCGCCGAAATAACAGGAATGAGGAAGAAAATGAGGTATCAGGAAGTAGTCTTCCTTTGCGTGATGGAAGTGACTATATTACGCATAGGAGGTGGCCTTGCACAATTAGATTTAGGAAGTTTAATATTAACACAGATAGACAGAATTATTTTAGGGAGTTAGTGATGCTGTATTTTTAACTTGGAGAGACGAACAGGTCGAGTTAGCTCAGAGAAACTGTGGGGATTTCTACAATGAGAATGAGCGAATTATTAGGCAAGGTTTTAATAAATACAATATTTTAGATGATTTAGAAGATGCCCTTAGAAGGGCGATGGAGAATGATAATAGGGATATCGAAAATGAACTGGATGGTCAGGTTGTATTAGATGAGGAGTTTAGGGTACTAGCCTTTCCCGAAATTAGTTCCCAGCTCAACTTATTAAATTTAAATGGTAATGACCCACCTACAGATTTGGATAATGATACCCGCATTATTAAGCTTCCCCCAATTATTTCGCCAGAAAATTTGGCAAGCATTGTTAGTTCTCTCAATTTGAAACAAAAAACTTTTCTTACCCATGTTCTTCACAATGTGAAGAATAATCAAATATTTCATGAATTTGTAGGTGGTGGGGCAGGTGTCGGCAAAAGTAGGCTTATTTCTGCTATTTTTCAGTCCCTCTCTATGGAGAATAATCGTAGGGTAGGAAACGACCCAACGACTGTTAAGACTCTCTTGTGCGCTCCCACAGGAAAAGCAGCTTTCGGAATTGGAGGTTCCACCCTCCATGTTCTCCCTTCCCATTAACCAGTCTGGGTCTTCATTTAGAGATTTGAGTTCTGACTTGCTAAATACTCTTCGAAAAAGGTTCATAGATCTCAAACTCTTAATAATAGACGAAATTTCAATGGTCGGTTCCAAAATTTTTCCTATTTGGACTCTCGCCTTAAACAAATTTTTCGTAATCGAAACTCCCTTCGGGGGCATTTCTGTTATCGTCTTCGGCGATCTCAGACAACTACGCCCTGTAGGTGATCGTTGGATATTTCAATCCACATCATCCTCGCATGACCCTTACAGCATTCTTGTTGGGCCTTCTCTGTGGGAACGTTTCAAGTTTTTTGAGCTTACAGAGATCATGCGACAGCGAGACGACCAACCTTTTGCAATCGCATTAAATAACATGGCATCCGGCCAAATGTCGTTGGCAGATATAGAATTATTTAGAAGCAGAATTTTCGACGCTAGTCAGGTTCCGGATGAAGCAATTCATCTGTTTCTTAGTAATAGGGATACAGAACATTACAACAGGGCAAAATTATCATCCATTCCCACTGAGAAACACGTTTCGGTTGCTCTAGATTCTATTAAAGCTGCTCATTTAAGTAATGCAGCCAAAACAAAGTATTTAGAAGATGTAAAATGTTTCAAAACTTCTGATACTCAAGGTTTGTGTAGTCATCTTATTTTGAAAACCACTGCCAAGTATATGATGACAGTGAATGTAGATACGGCAGATGGTCTCGTGAATGGAGCCACGGGTACCTTATTGGACATAGAATTGAAATCATCCAACATCCCCACAATTCTTTGGATAAAGTTCTTAGATGATAGTGTAGGAGAGAATGCTCGCTCTAAATTTCGCCGCAGTGCACAAAATTCCTGGACCCCAATTCAGAAAACGGTCAAAAGTTTTCAATTTAAATCCAATGAGCAAGTTACCATCGATAGGAAACAGTTTCCTGTTATAGCTTCAGAGGCTATAACTATTCATAAAAGTCAGGGTGCTACATATGAAAGGGTCGTGGTCCACACTAGTTTAGGAATGCAACGTGAAGCACTATATGTAGCATGTAGTGGGGCAACAAGTGCGGAAGGGCTTTATATTGTCGGACAATTCGTCCCCCCAAGATCTGGCCAAGATTCAGCAGCTGAGCAAGAGTTGCAAAAACTTCGCAACGAAAAAGCCCTTAAAACACATTTCGATCCATTATTTGACAGCTCCAATTTTAATGTTTTCTATCACAATACGGAAAGTCTCCACTGTCATATCGGTTATAAATCTTCTAATCAGCTAATGCTGCAGTCCTCCATATTGTGTTTTGTTGAGGCTTCTACATATGCTAACGAAGATTACGAAATTGCTGGTTACACTATTGCAGTGCGACTAGATTGCCCTTCATTGGCAAGTGGTGCACGACCTAAAAGAGGTATTCTTATATTTATTAGAAATGAAATGGTCGAGAATACTAGTCTTTGTTTCAGTGGTCGTCGTTATGCCAGATGAAGCAGCCTTACTTCCCCAGTTTTTGAATTTGCCCTTTTAAAATACAAGTCCCTAGGAGTTTTAATAATTTATCGTAGTCCAACATACCCATTGTCAAAGTTTAAGGTTGAGTTTGAGAGAATAGTTCAGGATTCTTCAAATGTGTTAGATAGCAGTTCAATAATTTTAGGAGATTTTAATATAAACCTTCAGTCCCTTTCAGGTTGTGGTAGAAATGTTTATGAGTTTCTGAGTAGCAAGAACTTCAATTCTCTTCTTGATTTGAATGCGTCCACCACCAATGGTAATACCAACATTGATTGGGCGTTTTCAAATATTTCTAGCAATAGGGCCAGTGCACACACATTTGAAACCATATATAGTTATCATAGTGGAATTTCAGTTAACATTAAAGATTTTGAATAGTAATAGTAAAGTAAGGAATAGTTATGTAAATTTTTGTATATAATTAATGAAAAAAAACCAAGGGGAATAAGGAATTGCCTATATTAAATATGGTGCTTCAAGTCGACTCGGAGGTTTCCAATATTTTGCTATACTGGAAACCCAATTGATTTTTTCAAAAGCCTCCACGTGGTGTTCCCTGGGTACCGACGAAATTATTTAGTCGGTAGCAAATTCGAGCGGCGTTTTAAAATTATTAAATAATTTTTTAATTTATTACAAATGATGTGGGATTTTTATACCCTGTACCCATAGGGTAAAAGGGTCTATTAAAGTCGCTAAAATGTATGTAACAGGCAGAAGGAAAATTTTCCGACCCCATAAAGTATATATATTCTTGATCAGTATCAATAGCGAAGTCGATTGAGGCATGTCCGTCTGTCCGTCTGTCCGTCCGTCCGTCTGTCCGTCCGTCCGTATGAACACCGAGATCTCAGAGATTATAAAAGCTAGAGCAACCAAATTTGGTGTCAACATCCATCTATTGTCTAGGCAGGTCTAGTTTGTTTCAAATTTTTGCCACGCCCACTTCCGCTGAAATTTGAAAAAAAAAGTATAACTAAAGCTATATTAAAGTTATCGCATTCTTATATGGTACGTTCAATAATATAGCCAGCTGATCAAATTTTGTCGAAAATAATTATCGGAGATATACATACGTATTTCCGTTTTGTACGGCAATGCTCAGAGCAAAATAGGCTGTTAAGAGTGAGCAAGATAGCTGGCGTTCGCTGTTGCTGCATGCTAAGAGAATTTTGTTGTGAATTGAAGGCCACTTTGAGCATTTTGGACTTCATTAAGTACTTTTACTTGGTACAGGGTATACTCAATGTCGGCAGGGACGACTTGCTTGCTTCATTTCTTATAGTTAGGCTCAATATTTAAAGTGTGTTGGTTTGGTTAAGAGGGAAGTTTTGTGATCCCGTGTGAAAATTACACTTCCGTTTTCGGCAAATGTGTAGATGGCTGCATTTTCTAATAGAGAGTTTTGCACCTGAATAGTTTCACCATTTTTGGATGACATTGAAAATGGGATTTATGTATATTTAATGATGTGTGATTCTTTTTTGGTTGTTTTATAATTCTAAAATCATCTGCATATACGAAGAAGTTTAACTCTTTGCGTGTGTCTATGGTGTGCCATAAACTGTTGTAACCAATAAGGAAAAGTATAACTGATAATGGAGAGCCTTGTGGAATGCCGTTATGGAGTGGGTTACTACCAGAGATTGTAGTGTTGATCTGGATTTTTATTGTTCTGTTTATTAGGAAGGTTATAATAAATCTTAAGATCTTAGGACCAATTTTCCATTTGTGTAATTCATCTATTATTGTGTGTATACCTATTTTGTCATACCCTTTTTCGAAGTCAAGACCTATTATTGATGTGTGTTTTCTTTTGGACAAGGCGGAGGGAACCTGATAGTCTAGCAGGGCTAGACAGTCCGTTGTCGACTTGCCTCTTCTGAAGGCAAGTTGACGGCTATTAATAAGCTTTTTATTATTAGCAAGCCACCATAAACGATTTGTCAAGCACTTTTGAAATGCAAGAATTTAATGATATCGGACGGTAAGAGGTTATAGCTGTCTTCAGCGTTTGAGGTTTGAGTATGGGTATTATTTTGCTAGTTTTAAACTGTTGAGGGATATGGCTGTTGAGGATATTATTGAATAGGTCTAGGAGTCGCTTGGTCACAGTGTTTTCCATATTTTTTAGCATAGGGTATGAAATGCGGTCTAACTCTGGAGTTTTTCCTTTTAAGCTGTTTAGTGCACTCTTTAGTACAATCATTGTTATGGGTACTTCGAGTAAAAGGGCATTGTTGGATGGCTGGTAATTTATGTTTGTGTTTATTGCTCTGCTTTTATTAAGTTGGAATTCTGTGTTGAAATTTGTGTCGGATGATGCTATTTACCAGTGTTTTGAAAATGCGTTTGATATCTTGTGCTTATCTGTTATGTTGATGTTTGTATCGTCATGTGAGGCGATGCAGTGAATTTCGTGCCGCAGAGTTCTGCCACAAAATGTATTGATTTTAGACCAGATTTTGGAGGAGGTGAAGTTTGTGTTGATTTCTGAAGTGAGGGTATACAAGGAGGCTCGTTTTGACTGTTTGATCTCGCGTTTTAATAATGCTTTTGCTTTTTTGAACTGAATTATATTTTCATTATTTATACACCTCTTAAGTTGGTACCAAGTTTTGTTTTTGCTTTTTTTAAGTGTCTCTAATGTTTTGTTTCACCAGGGAACGTATCTTTTAGCTTTTGAGCTGGGGTGTGTCTGTGGTATGGCAATGTTTGTGCTTTGTCTATTTAATATTATGTTAGCTATTTTTCGTTAGTTTTACCGCTGATAGGTCTTTCAGAGTGGAATCTATTTGTTAAATAATTCCCAGTCAGCTCGACTAGTTTTAAATTTTGGTTGAAAGTGGTTTGTTACTAATGTATTTTTGAAAAGTGATCTGTGAATGGGGTCACTACCAAATAAATCATTGTCAGTCTTCCATTTTAAATGGGGTGAGATGTTGAGTGTCCTGATGCTGAGATCTACATGAGTGTGGGAATTGTGTGTGGAGAAGTGGGTCGGGGATCCGTCATTTAGAAGGATGAGATTGGATTGGGATATGAATTTAGATAGAGTGTTTCCTTTGACGTTATTGGAAGGTGAGCCCCAGTGTCTACGCCAACTGTTTAAATCACCAGTTATTATGGTATGATCTTTAAGGTAACCGAACATTTTTATAATATTTTGGATTTTAAAGTTCTTGTTTGGTGGTATATATGAGGATAGGATGTTAATTTTCATTTTGGTGTGGATGGTTGCTCCGACTGTGTCGAAGTCGTTGTTGAAGGTTAATTGTTGGTGTATAGACTTATGTATAAATATTGCTACATCTCCATACGGATTAGTTGTAGTGTTTGTGTGGATTATGGAAAAATTAAGTGGGATATGTGTATTGTGAAGTGAGTGGAGGTGAGTTTCTTGTAGGCTAATTATTTTAGGGTTATATTTCTTTATTAATAGTTGAAGTTGATCGTAGTTGTTGGTGTAGCCGTTACAGTTCCATTGGAGTATTAAGAATAATAATAATTTTATTTTTTTTTTTTCTCTTGGGTATTTATTTACAATCTGTCCACAGGGGACAATAAGTAAATTGGGTGATTAATATTACATGACGTGAAGTGAAACAAAGTGGCAGAGTTGCCACATACATAACAAAGATTTATATTTGGATTAAAGTGAGATTTTCAGACCTACTTGCATAATGATGAAAGTAAGATTTTCATCATTGAATTCATTTGCTCCATTTGGGCTTGCATGTGTGCGAGAATGCGTTGGCGTTGGGGGTGCTCTCGCAGGCGGAGTTTTTCGTAATACCAGCATACGACATTCCGGGTTGGATATGACTTGGGGGGAACACAAACGGCTTTGGGTTCCTAGGCTCTTGGGAAACTTTGGGGCGTGCTTGGCCTTGATCACGAAGTTTTTTGGCATGCTTATATACTTGGCAGCCCTTGTAAGAAGCAGTGTGTTTTTCGCCACAATTTACACATTCGGGAGGTTGCTCCTTGTCTTTAGGACATTTGCCTGGCTCGTGGTCTCCTATGCATTTCACACATCTATGCCGTTTTCCGCAGAAATTTTGGGTGTGATTGAATTCCTGGCACCTGTAACATTGCGGCACGTCGTGGTTTTTTCTCGGTGGCTCAATGTCAATTACTTTGAATAAATGTAAGAGGTAAGAAACTAATAAAAGAGTGTATGAAGGAAGTTGGCCTTAGAGTAGTCTCAATGACAATGCATGTGAAATCACATGATTTAAACAAAATAGGTATCCTAACTGTATCTACAACACCATAGTTGACTTAAGATCCTATTGGATCGAGCTAGAAAAAAGAAGTAGTTAGCTATTTAAAGTGGTAGTGCATAACAGAAATGGGTAAATATTCCAGAGCAAGGTGTTTTCAAAATATTAGTTGCTCATCACACCATCCGGTCTGAGTCCCAAGTCATCACAACATCACATATGGGAGCGAAGTTCCGAAGATCACATCGAGTTCATCACATATTTCTATAATAATAGCAGTTAAACAAATAGAGCCAAACCGAAATATTTTTGTTTGTGTGCGCTTTGAATAAATTCCAAATTGCTCAAACGAGAAAAGTGTTTTTTTTTTTTGGACGACAACCCATAACTACGAAATTTACATGTAATATTGAATGTTTGCTGATCCCATCAATGACCTCTATCTAGCTATCAGTACATATACATGCCGATCTTGCATTATCAATTGAAACACATTGTTTCTCTGTCATAACAACAAAGCAATATTCTTTATTGCCATCTCCATTTTCTCCAAAAGTTGCACCATATCGGGTTCGTCGAATACCAAGTCAGTTTCACTATCTAGAATACGATTTGGTGTCAAATTATCAAGATTATCAGGGAATTCCGTAACAGTAGCAACTAGTTTAAAATTAAGGGTTAAAAAGATTTCACAAACTAATCTTTGAATTTCATCAAGGGTGAAAGGTGGCAATGAGGAATTAATATTATTAGACACATTGGTCAGATATAAGTGTTATGTGTAGATCACATAAAAAATTCCCTGAGCTTAACAATCTTATTTTCATCAAAAACAAATCCCGCTGTATAGTATATATAATTCACAGTTGGATTATTGATAGCTGTTGTTGTTTTTAAATCCCCAAGATATCCATCTGTTTGGTTATACATAATTGGAACCTTATGACAAAACATCTAGAAGCTTTACATAAAATAAAGAGAAAGCATGTGGTGGACCTTTTTTTAAGAGGTTTGAGTTCAACTTCTAAATCTGAAATATTCTGTTGAATACAAATACGCTCAACGTTGAAAAAGCGAACTGTAACGAGTTCCCAATCGCAGTCATTGTGCTTGCGTATTTCTGAAAAAAAGCAATTAGCAATGCTTAATAAATAACCAAATTTAATTCTTAAAATAAATAAAGTTAGACCGACCGAGTTGGGCCCAACTTCGCAAAAACAATTTATTCATCAACAAACCAAGCGTCGGCTCTCTGCACAACGCAACTATACATATTTTTTAGTAGTGCCACCGACCACTAGAACAAAAACAATCTCTAAAGATATACACATGTAAGTGCAAATAGAAGCAAATTGCTTATACCATCTAAGAAACAATTTGCCTTGGAGCCCTTTAAATATGTCACCGTCACATTCGCTTACACGTCAAGTAGTAATTAGGTCATTAACCATAACTTGATAAATGCAGAGTCACGTAGCAGGGGTACCTATTCAGGGTAACATATTATAAAATATACTAGCTTAAATTTGAGAAATTTCTAAACACCCACATTAAACCCTAAATTGGACGCTAAAGAAGACATTGAGTTCTGTAAATTAGAAATTACAAGTACATTAACAGTACTGGTTAATTAAACTACACGTAACAGACAACGTAATGGCAAATGCCTTGGACTGCGGTATCAAAACTTCGTTTGAGGACCGCTGTCCGCATTCTAACAAGGGCGTTAAGGCAAGAAGAGACACATTGGATATACATACATATGTATGTATGTACATACATACATACATTCATACATAGTTTGTGAAGCTTACCACAACCAAAATATATTTCAAATGCAAGAAAATATATGTATTTTTTGTAGCTTCTGTAGATCTGGGCTTAAAGCTGGCCTCTCTAAGACATCAATATTAAGTGAGGCAAAAAAAACTCGTTTGTAGAGATTGCCGTATGTAATAACATTGTCATGCTGAAAAATCATATAGTCGGGATAAAAACGTTCTGAGTAATCACTGATTTCTTGATTAAGAAGTTGAATATACATTTCAGATTTGTTTTCGTCGAAATAAAGCAGAATAGAGCATTATCGACCCTCCTCCGAAGTTGCACTCTCGCCATTACTTATCGATCTGGACCGTCTAAATAAAATTTATTCTCCTCAGAAAAAATTACATCTCCACTACTTATCGAAACCATTTGGACCGTCTAAATAAAATTTCTTCTCGCCAGAAAAATTACATTTCGGAAGACGAGAGTCCAAAATTTATATTTTTAGGCAAATGACAAACAGTTTGATTTCTTTTAATTATTGTAAACAAAACAAAAACCAAATGTACATTAAAACATTGTAGATATGTGCTAAGAAATGATAAAGTTTATTATGTCGTTCCCAGATTTCATTTATTGATATTAGACCTCGTTGTATTTTTGGTACAAAGTCTCGCAAAGCCTATCAAACATTTTTATTTTCGATAATTATTTGGTCTCCTTTTCTATACACGTTGAGATTGAAATGCAAATATCGCTGTAGGACATCTGGGCAGCAAGGCACCGAGTTTCCACTCACATAGTTCTATCTTCGTCGGCCGCTGCGCCTGAATATATTATAACTAAATGAATTTTTGGAAAACTTTGGTAAAGTATTTCCCTTTATGCACGGGGAAAGAAATTTCTGCAATTGTTGTGCCGCTTTCTCTTATTCCTAGGAAAATGCGTCTGAAATGACATTGAAAAGTTCAATTCAACAACATTATGATAATATAGATTTGCCCACGCTTTTATTATTATTTATTTACTTACATTTTTAATAATTAAAAAGAAATACCTGCCAAAATCATATACATACATACATATATGTTATCGCTATGACATCATAAAAAAAAAAATGTTGTGTACCAAAAGTAAATGTGCGGTTAGTTTTATTAGAGATACAAAAGAAAAGAAATTGTATGTAAAGTTTTACTCATGTAGATATTTATGTGCGATGATGTATGAATATGCGATAATATACGTACATACATACATATGTATATATTGTGAAGTGAGTGGAGGTGAGTTTCTTGTAGGCTAATTATTTTAGGGTTATATTTCTTTATTAATAGTTGAAGTTGATCGTAGTTGTTGGTGTAGCCGTTACAGTTCCATTGGAGTATTAAGAATAATAATAATTTTATTTTTTTTTTTTCTCTTGGGTATTTATTTACAATCTGTCCACAGGGGACAATAAGTAAATTGGGTGATTAATATTACATGACGTGAAGTGAAACAAAGTGGCAGAGTTGCCACATACATAACAAAGATTTATATTTGGATTAAAGTGAGATTTTCAGACCTACTTGCATAATGATGAAAGTAAGATTTTCATCATTGAATTCATTTGCTCCATTTGGGCTTGCATGTGTGCGAGAATGCGTTGGCGTTGGGGGTGCTCTCGCAGGCGGAGTTTTTCGTAATACCAGCATACGACATTCCGGGTTGGATATGACTTGGGGGGAACACAAACGGCTTTGGGTTCCTAGGCTCTTGGGAAACTTTGGGGCGTGCTTGGCCTTGATCACGAAGTTTTTTGGCATGCTTATATACTTGGCAGCCCTTGTAAGAAGCAGTGTGTTTTTCGCCACAATTTACACATTCGGGAGGTTGCTCCTTGTCTTTAGGACATTTGCCTGGCTCGTGGTCTCCTATGCATTTCACACATCTATGCCGTTTTCCGCAGAAATTTTGGGTGTGATTGAATTCCTGGCACCTGTAACATTGCGGCACGTCGTGGTTTTTTCTCGGTGGCTCAATGTCAATTACTTTGAATAAATGTAAGAGGTAAGAAACTAATAAAAGAGTGTATGAAGGAAGTTGGCCTTAGAGTAGTCTCAATGACAATGCATGTGAAATCACATGATTTAAACAAAATAGGTATCCTAACTGTATCTACAACACCATAGTTGACTTAAGATCCTATTGGATCGAGCTAGAAAAAAGAAGTAGTTAGCTATTTAAAGTGGTAGTGCATAACAGAAATGGGTAAATATTCCAGAGCAAGGTGTTTTCAAAATATTAGTTGCTCATCACACCATCCGGTCTGAGTCCCAAGTCATCACAACATCACATATGGGAGCGAAGTTCCGAAGATCACATCGAGTTCATCACATATTTCTATAATAATAGCAGTTAAACAAATAGAGCCAAACCGAAATATTTTTGTTTGTGTGCGCTTTGAATAAATTCCAAATTGCTCAAACGAGAAAAGTGTTTTTTTTTTTGGACGACAACCCATAACTACGAAATTTACATGTAATATTGAATGTTTGCTGATCCCATCAATGACCTCTATCTAGCTATCAGTACATATACATGCCGATCTTGCATTATCAATTGAAACACATTGTTTCTCTGTCATAACAACAAAGCAATATTCTTTATTGCCATCTCCATTTTCTCCAAAAGTTGCACCATATCGGGTTCGTCGAATACCAAGTCAGTTTCACTATCTAGAATACGATTTGGTGTCAAATTATCAAGATTATCAGGGAATTCCGTAACAGTAGCAACTAGTTTAAAATTAAGGGTTAAAAAGATTTCACAAACTAATCTTTGAATTTCATCAAGGGTGAAAGGTGGCAATGAGGAATTAATATTATTAGACACATTGGTCAGATATAAGTGTTATGTGTAGATCACATAAAAAATTCCCTGAGCTTAACAATCTTATTTTCATCAAAAACAAATCCCGCTGTATAGTATATATAATTCACAGTTGGATTATTGATAGCTGTTGTTGTTTTTAAATCCCCAAGATATCCATCTGTTTGGTTATACATAATTGGAACCTTATGACAAAACATCTAGAAGCTTTACATAAAATAAAGAGAAAGCATGTGGTGGACCTTTTTTTAAGAGGTTTGAGTTCAACTTCTAAATCTGAAATATTCTGTTGAATACAAATACGCTCAACGTTGAAAAAGCGAACTGTAACGAGTTCCCAATCGCAGTCATTGTGCTTGCGTATTTCTGAAAAAAAGCAATTAGCAATGCTTAATAAATAACCAAATTTAATTCTTAAAATAAATAAAGTTAGACCGACCGAGTTGGGCCCAACTTCGCAAAAACAATTTATTCATCAACAAACCAAGCGTCGGCTCTCTGCACAACGCAACTATACATATTTTTTAGTAGTGCCACCGACCACTAGAACAAAAACAATCTCTAAAGATATACACATGTAAGTGCAAATAGAAGCAAATTGCTTATACCATCTAAGAAACAATTTGCCTTGGAGCCCTTTAAATATGTCACCGTCACATTCGCTTACACGTCAAGTAGTAATTAGGTCATTAACCATAACTTGATAAATGCAGAGTCACGTAGCAGGGGTACCTATTCAGGGTAACATATTATAAAATATACTAGCTTAAATTTGAGAAATTTCTAAACACCCACATTAAACCCTAAATTGGACGCTAAAGAAGACATTGAGTTCTGTAAATTAGAAATTACAAGTACATTAACAGTACTGGTTAATTAAACTACACGTAACAGACAACGTAATGGCAAATGCCTTGGACTGCGGTATCAAAACTTCGTTTGAGGACCGCTGTCCGCATTCTAACAAGGGCGTTAAGGCAAGAAGAGACACATTGGATATACATACATATGTATGTATGTACATACATACATACATTCATACATAGTTTGTGAAGCTTACCACAACCAAAATATATTTCAAATGCAAGAAAATATATGTATTTTTTGTAGCTTCTGTAGATCTGGGCTTAAAGCTGGCCTCTCTAAGACATCAATATTAAGTGAGGCAAAAAAAACTCGTTTGTAGAGATTGCCGTATGTAATAACATTGTCATGCTGAAAAATCATATAGTCGGGATAAAAACGTTCTGAGTAATCACTGATTTCTTGATTAAGAAGTTGAATATACATTTCAGATTTGTTTTCGTCGAAATAAAGCAGAATAGAGCATTATCGACCCTCCTCCGAAGTTGCACTCTCGCCATTACTTATCGATCTGGACCGTCTAAATAAAATTTATTCTCCTCAGAAAAAATTACATCTCCACTACTTATCGAAACCATTTGGACCGTCTAAATAAAATTTCTTCTCGCCAGAAAAATTACATTTCGGAAGACGAGAGTCCAAAATTTATATTTTTAGGCAAATGACAAACAGTTTGATTTCTTTTAATTATTGTAAACAAAACAAAAACCAAATGTACATTAAAACATTGTAGATATGTGCTAAGAAATGATAAAGTTTATTATGTCGTTCCCAGATTTCATTTATTGATATTAGACCTCGTTGTATTTTTGGTACAAAGTCTCGCAAAGCCTATCAAACATTTTTATTTTCGATAATTATTTGGTCTCCTTTTCTATACACGTTGAGATTGAAATGCAAATATCGCTGTAGGACATCTGGGCAGCAAGGCACCGAGTTTCCACTCACATAGTTCTATCTTCGTCGGCCGCTGCGCCTGAATATATTATAACTAAATGAATTTTTGGAAAACTTTGGTAAAGTATTTCCCTTTATGCACGGGGAAAGAAATTTCTGCAATTGTTGTGCCGCTTTCTCTTATTCCTAGGAAAATGCGTCTGAAATGACATTGAAAAGTTCAATTCAACAACATTATGATAATATAGATTTGCCCACGCTTTTATTATTATTTATTTACTTACATTTTTAATAATTAAAAAGAAATACCTGCCAAAATCATATACATACATACATATATGTTATCGCTATGACATCATAAAAAAAAAAATGTTGTGTACCAAAAGTAAATGTGCGGTTAGTTTTATTAGAGATACAAAAGAAAAGAAATTGTATGTAAAGTTTTACTCATGTAGATATTTATGTGCGATGATGTATGAATATGCGATAATATACGTACATACATACATATGTATAAACGAATGTGTTCTCAAAGAATTCTACATGGTGATGTTGGTTTACATTCCCATTTAGTTAGTTCTGTTTTTGTTGCATTTATCTTAGGGAACTAAAATAGTTTTTCATAGTTTATCCATTTATTACAAATAAGTCGTATAGTGTAACGATCCATTTTGGCCCTTACGACACAACAAATTTAAATTGTGCGCTGGTAAAAATAAGGAAACGAGTTTTGCTTGATTTTAATGTTAATGACTCAGTTTATTGGATTTAACCTCACGAACTACTACCTCACCTAATATTTGCTAGGACTACTCCTAGTCTTACCCCACTATGGCAGGAATACTCCGAATCTTTCCTAATTGCCTGCCAGGAATACTCCGGGTCTTCCTTAACTCTGCTAGGAATACTTTTAGACTTCACTGTCTATGATAGGAATAACTCCTGATCTTGACTCGTACGCTTTAAATACCTTTATTCGCAAGGATATGCCAGGATATGGCTGCTGTCAATGTCAACGTTACTTCTGCTTCACTTGATTTTCTTTCGCTGCGATATAAATAACTTCACTTGTGTAATACTTCGCTTTACTTCGCTTACTAGATAACCCTGTAGTCTAAGCCGTGCGTATTTATAGGCAATGCTGCAGTAAAGCTCCTCTGCTACCGTGCATGGTGAAATTCCTTTTTCGGCCGCTGGAGCTTACTATTTCGCTGCACACCTAGCCGTTATAATCAACGTGCTTTCATTCTCCCACATCATCACTTTCCATGTCACCCATACACAAATATGTATATCCCTTTACATAAACTTTCAACTGTTAAACTTGAAATTAAAATTATATTTTCGCCGATGCTTAGTAATTCACCTGATTGACTCCCAGTGCTTCTCATACCTACTGACTGGGTGGCCCTTGATCATTCATATGGCTCTCCCTCTCTCAACATTATACACATAATTCTTTGGCTTATCCGGCAATTAAGTGCACTCTCCCAAGCTCTCAGCACCTGTCGCGTCATTTCGCCGACTGGTCGCCCCCACCTACCCGCCGACAAAGCTATGGCCCTCACTCTGCCATAGCGACAAGTGCATGACCGCCGCTGACGTTTTTCGGTTATGCTTATGTAGCTGTGAGTTTTCACATATGCATAACTGTTTCGATTCTTTGTGTTGGCGTCATCCAGACAGATTCCCCCATTGTCCCAGATTTGTTGTTGTTTCTCGTTTGCTGGTTTCGTTCTTTTTATATATGTTATATGTTATGTTATATGCAGCGATTTCGTCGAAGATGCTTTCGTAAAACTGCCTTTTCTCGGCTTCATTCCATTCTTCTTGAGATTGGGTGATGCAATCTTTCCAGCAGTGTCAAATTAGATACAGCCGTTGAACGTCAGAATTCGATGTGTGTGTTCCAGATTCCCTAGGTTTAAATTATTCAAGTAAACCGTCCTGGTTCACACGTCAACTCTCACAATTAATAAATATTAAATGAAGATGTTATAAGCAATGCTACAGCAACTACTTGTCACGTTAGAAAACCGACTTTGTTCGTAATCCGAAACAATTTTATAAATTCGTAAATTCAAAACGGAGCTCAAATACAGTTCCTTCGTCATTTTTCTATAATGATATCACGCTGATGGATATATATTCACCCCACTAGCATGGATCTATGAAAGGGCTTTCATCACTGACCAATCTTCTTGAATTTAGCATTTTTGTCCACGATGGCTTTCGCAACAAGCAACAGTCAGATGTTACTTACACTGATTTAAGCAAAGCCTTCGATAGTGTTGATCATGCACTTCTATTAACCAAACTCAGTCTTGTTGGTTTTCCTCCTAACCTTCTGTCCTGGTTAGAATCTTATCTTACCAATAGAACCCAAAGAGTTTTATTTGAAACTGCTTACTCTAAAACTGTCTTTGTAAATTCTGGGGTCCTCCAAGGTCCTAATGTAGTCACCTTGGCCCATTCCTTTTTTCTCTATGTATTAATGATCTACCTTATGTATTAGCGAACTCGCATGTGTTTATGTTTGCCGACGATGTTAAGCTTTGCTTATCATTCAATAATCCTTCTCTTCATTCTCTTCTGCAAACCGTTTTTAATGCGTTTTCTGATTGGTGTAGGTTTAACCATCTCCATCCTTTTACAACAAAATTTTTATTCACATCCTTGGTATGTCCCGTACTAGACTACTTTTCGCCAGTTTGGATCCTTCAATGTGCCATTCACAAACAACGGATTGAGTCAGCTCAAAAACAGTTTCTTCTGTTTTTTCTTCGTGGTCTTAACTGGGACCCAAACAGACCACATCCGCAATATTCTAGTAGCCTTCTTCTTATTAATCTTCCATCCTTAGCAAATCGAACGCGTGTTTGTACGACCTTTTTTCTCCATAAGCTATTGATTGAGGAAAAAGACTCTAACTTTTTATTGAGTAAAATAAATTTAGTCCCTCTTCAACTAAGAAGATGTCGTTCTAACTATACTTTGCATGACCCCTTTCGCATACTATGCAGTAATTTTAATGACCTCTCTCATCCAATTTCACCTCACCTCTCACATTTTTCTTCCCGTTTTTCTTTCATCTTCATCCACCTCTTAGCTGTCCAAACTTTCCTTTCTTTTTTCCTTTGTTTTTTTTTAAAGTTACCTTAAAATTTTTTTTCCCCTTTTTTTCAAATCTTATAAATCATAATTTTTTCTTAAAATAGTCAATTGCATTGATTAGTTGACTTTAATTTATATATGTAAATAAAAATGAATAAATACAACTTATTTGTTTACGATCATATGGTAATTAATTGAGTTTGCGTATAAGCGTTCTTTTTCCAAGGTATGACTAGGTTCGACATCAAACCAAATGTTTGCTTGCATGTTCGACGCAACGCTTACACCGCTACGTATGGTCATGTTGTAAAATGTCCGTTTGTATATCTGAAAATAAAAATAAATAATAGATTCCAATTATTGCAAAATCAGCTTGAATCTCAAGAAGGAATAAAGCAGGTTAAATCATCTGGAGTTAAGCCGCGGCCATTGTATATCCGCAGAGCAATCTGCCAAAGCTGGAAAAGTAAAAGAACTTTTACGTGACCCCACTTAATAGGGGAATCATAAGAGAAACAAAAGATCAAGCCCACACTGAAAAGAACTACCGAACAACACATTCGAGCTAAAAAGAGCCAATGGGTTGCAAGTTAATTAAAGCCATGGTGCCACCATGCCACTTCCTCACAAGAGGAAGCATCTCTTGCAATGCACCAATTGCCAGGAGTTGGGTCATACGTAGTCGTTTTGAAGCCTTCGACTAAATTGCGTTGGCAGCATACAAACTCAAGAGGTAGTGCAGCAAATCATTCCGTCAACTATAGAATATGCCAAAGCCCGACTCTCATTCCCACCCAAGCCAGACCAGGTAAATTTTTCTCCAGAGCCGTAAGCTCATCAGCAACTTCAACAACTGTATAATACAATTAAGCTAAAATGGGCCTTACTGGGAAGGTCCACAAACTGGCCCATGCAACCACGCAAGGTACCAGAGCAAAACTGTTGTCCGATCACTCGTCAGTACTTTTTACCTTTCTTTCATTAACACATCCTATAGTTCTGGAGTATTCACCCAAACTAAAAAATTTTATAACAAAGTGACTCACATTCAAAAAATTTGTGTGCACAAACATTGAGCTGAACTTTAAATGGATGACGAAGAAGTCATTGATCTCTGTACCTCTTCATTAGAGTCGGTGCTTCTAATTAAATCATAAAATCATAATCGAGAAGTTTACCCCAACTAGTTTAAAATATCCTCTGTATCAAGCGAAATCCAAAATCAGTCAAATCCATCGAACTCAGTTGACCTCACCTCTGTGAGCACCCTAGCAGAAAGCGAGATAATCGAATTCTAAGCGGAGGAGATTTTCTAAGTCATTAAAAACAATCTGAATCAAAGAAAGTCACATATTACGTTCTCCAAATAAATCCGAAAATGATTTTAATACTCCCAAACTGTGCTGTGCGACACATCAGCAAACTATTTAACGCGATTGCCAGAATTTTTCACTTTCCTCAAGGATAGAAAATCAATATTCAATCAATATTTAATCAATTCATGATAATTTCAAAAACATGTAAGGGCAAAAAACAACATCATTCTACAGACATTAGTCAAAATTGCCTTGTCTCTCAAAATTATTCGAAAAGGTCGACAAAAATTATGGCAGAACAGGTCAACCGTATCACATAAGAAATCCGCATAACGTTTGAGCAAAAGAAATACTGGCCCGCGTTTTCCTTCGATATCCTTGAAGTATTTGTTCGAGTTGGCTTAGACAGCTTAATATATAAAAGAAAAGCGACACTCCCACAATACGCACATACGCTTATGCAGTAATTTACGTACGTTGCAATTACTCCACCTTCGATGACTTCCTGTCGTAAACAGGAGTACTTCAAGGCAGCGTGCTGAGGCCAATACTTTAACTTTTGTATACAGCAGACCCGATAAACCCTGCAGATACAACATATTTCGACTGTCCTCAGCCGATCCAAATGACCGATCTAAGCTTCAACCAATTAGCAATAAACAGATGAACTTGCCCAACAGTGACACTGAATAACGTGTCAGGGCCCAATGTAAGGACGTTGTCCATCTAGGAGTCCACCTCGATAAAAGGCTTACTTAGCGCAAGCATATTAAATTTTTATCATATCATATAATATCGTTTCAATAGATAATTGTTACAAAATAGGTTTCTAACGTCGGATTACAAGAAGAAATAACGTCTTTTTAACTACGATAATGATTTATGATTAAATTAAAACCATTAATGAAGAAGGTACACAGAAATGGTCTTACGGCCTAAAATATTGAGGCTTAATAAGAACCATCTTTGTTCCATTTGGATGATAATAACCAAGCAATCATTTTGTTATTGAAATAATGGAGCTACAAAAATCAGCCTCTTGAAAAGTAAGTTGTTATAAGCAAGCATCAGTGGCTACACTTAAAAAAAAAAAGGTTGTATTAACAAAGTTCTAAAACTGCATTGAATAACGAAAAGGATAGCGTTTTTCTAAATGTAAAAAACAAAAATTTGACAAATTGGATACGTCTAGTAAGAAATATAAAGGTGTTTTAGATAACATCTCATTCTTGAGTAGAAGAAACGTTTCGAAAAGCACACTATTGTAATAAAATTACAAAAAGTCGGTCCGGAAAAAGTTTAATGGTCGCATTTAAAATTGAATGAAAATTGGTTTCTTCCAAAACTAAAACTTCGATGCTTGATTATGCAAAATTGGTAGAATATAACATAAATCTCTGATACGGACAGAATGCACTTGTATTAGAAAGAAATAAAAAATGCCGTAAAGCTTTATAATCACCATGCAATCAAAGGCCAACTGAACAATAAAATTATGATGAAAATCATCACGAAAAGTTAACATTTTGTTAAAATGTATTGGGGTTAAACCGAAAAGTATTATAATTTTAAATTCAGATAGTATTCTAAACGCTGTGGCGTTAACCTGTCTGCACGGGAAGGCCATCTCCTTTACATTTTCTTTACACAGAAGTAACTTAATAAAAAGAAGAAATAATAGAATATTATAATAGTATTATAGTAGTAAAAATAGTAAAAGCATAGATTGAAGTTATTTACATTTATAGCGGTCAATAGTAGCTGATGTAGGCCGCAGCCAAAAAGCAAACCGCTTCCCACTCCTCCCCGCCCAGCCCTAAACAGTAAGGGTGATAAATTCCGCAAAATCCACCTATTGGATTTTTTGGTTATAACAGGTTCCTTCGAACAATGTGCGCTCAGCATGCCCGATATCAACGGCATCAACGTCTTCAACGTTCCTCAGACTTTAAGAATTTTTTGTTGCCCAAGGGTCGGAAGCATCGACAACTGCTGCTATATCTCCACGGTTGTCTTAGCCCTTGCAATATTTTTCCTACTGCTGACGAGGTCTTATTCAAATTTCTGCGCCGTTGGCTAATTTTTTAAGCTTTGCTATACTCCGTTGTAAATTGTTTTGTTTAAATCTCGAAAGCTTTATCTTTATTAATTTAATTCGGCACCCGAATCGTTAAATGGGGTAGCCCTGGGAATAATACGCGTGCCTCTTTTTAATAAAAGTGGGAGTAATTGGATTGGGTAGCTAAAGTCAAATATCTTTTATCGAGTTAACTCACAGAAAGTCATGCAATATTGCCATAGGCCTTAATGATACAGATTACGTTCTATTTCAAATAAAAAATAATGAAGCAGGCAAATCTTCCCTGCCGACATTGAGTATACCTTGTACCAAGTAAAAGTACTTCATAAAGTTAAAAACGATCAAAGTCAACATCAATTTACAACAAAATTCTCTTAGCATGCAGTAACAGCGAACGCATGCTCGGTCACTCCTAACAGCCCATTCAGTACAAAACGTACTGATCTCTGATCTAGGTGTTCATACGGACGGACGGACAGACGGTCATGTTCTCTATGGGTATGTATATATGCATATATTATTATTTTTTCAATGTCCTAATGAGTATTTTAATATGCATTAATACATTGAGAAAAAAAATTAAGTCATTTAACTTTGGTTTTCTTTATTTTAGTTTTTTTTTTGCATTCCCTTTTACCTTTAATGAACTCAAAGAAAATCAAAATTAAAAATCCCAAAGCACATGTGTTGTATTTTAATGTTTATTAGCAAAGTTGAGTAGGTAGTTATTTTGTCTTATATATATACATATGTATGTATATTGTATACATACATATATACATGTGTTGGAGCCAGAAGCGCTGATGACAAAAGTGCGTTGCCAGAAGCATTTCCTATAATATATAATAAATGTCTGGAATACATGTCTAGAATCTAAACAATACTCTAAGCTCTTTATGGCTTTTACTAATTATTATAACATTTTTATTTTGCTGTTAGTTTACAACTACCGTATAAACTCATAGACGGTTCATCAAGGAAAGAATTGAAGCATGAATTCAAAAATGAATGACTGGCAAACAATTAATCACAGATTTTAAAGAAGAATTATTAATATCAATTAAATGCAATGGCCAAGATTACAAAATACACTTTAAATCAATACATAGCAAATATTCATGTTACCTTACAGCAGATATGCCTATTAGTACCTTAGCATTATGATAATCTAAGTGAATGTTACAAGAGTTTGATACTGGTCATTTAGATACTTTTACGAGTACATTTATAGACAAGGATAAAAATGGCACTAACAAATGTTTAATTTATTAATACCACCATGAAGCTAATTCCAAACCTCGATTGTGATCAAAATCGTCTATCAGGTCTAATAGATGAACTTCATCATGCAAACTCAATTAAAGAACATCTCGAAGACTTGGCTAGATATATGATAATATATAATATAGTCAAAATTAAGAGATCATAGAATTGATGAAAGCCCTTAAAATGCGTACGCCTCCGAAAGTATCACAAATAATCAATTCACAAGAAAATAATCAAAATACACCATTACAATCAAATTACTTATATATTATTAACTTAAGCCTAAGTGGATTCATATCGTATTGCCTCAGCTGTAGTAACAATATAAACACATTTTTATAGACACAGTAGCAGACATATCTGGTGATCATATTACAATCCGAATACCTTTAAGATTAGAAGTAATTCGATTTATTAAAATTGACACAAATACTCCTGAAATCCTTATGCCCAACCAAAAAATTAAAAGCGGAAAACGCAAGCCTTTGTGCGACTTATTTACACAAATAATAGTGGTGCCATTCTTACAAACGATAATAGTGGAGAATCTCCATTATGACGATATAATACCCCTTCAAAACAATACAACCGAGTACGATAGTTTGAAATTAGAAATTTTCAAGAAACTTTCCACCCATTGTAAAACAAATCTCTAAGAAACTTTTCAAGGAATATATGGATATCTTTGCATTAAAACCTGATCAAATTTCAGTCAATAATTTCTACAAACGAAAAATTGAGCCTTAAGAATGATGAACCCACATCCTTTAATAAGAAAAGACAATATTATCGACCAACTAGACAGTCAAACATTTTTCTTGTCTAGATTTAACTTCTGGATTTCACCAGATCGAACTGATGAAAACTCCATAGACTTAACGTCATTCTTAACAGACAAAGGCTCAAATCACTTTAGTAGCACTTCATTCGTTCCAACGAATAATAGCCGTTTCTAGTTTAAATAATTATCAATGACGAAGAAAAGCTTGCTGTGATGGAAAAATAGCACGATGATTCAATCTGGGGTAGCCAGATTGGATTTGCAGCAAAGCTCCCAAATAATTATCATACATATTTCAATATAGGCAAATGCCTATTGTGGAAATCAAGCCAAGAAATTCAAAGTCTATATATTTATACATACATATGTTGTTTTTACATATTTTATAAAGAATTCATCAAATTTATCTAATATAACTAAATGTATATTTATTCATAAGATATTTTAAAATATTCAAAGACAAATTCGAACAATTGAAAAATTTGCTTTTGGAACATTTCTACTCCACTTTTTGAGGTACCATTTGCGTTGGTATTTGCCCTTTAAAATCTTGGTTTATATTTAAAATTATAAAAGAAAACGAAAAATACCGAGGGGATTGTTAATTACGATAAAATTTCTTCTTAGCTGGACAATATAATTCGATGCGACATTGAAAAAAGTCAATTTGTTAATTTGTGCAAATACTATTGACACAATGAGCATCAAATTTTAGTGGCAAATAGAATTTTGTATTGCCAATTAGAAAAATATTCAGCGCTTTGCTTTTAATACTAATTTAAACTTTGTAGAGTGCGACATCGTAATTGTAAAAATTATGCAAATTACGCGTTTTTTGTATATTAAATCAAAATATAAATTTTTTGGTTGTGGATGAGTAAAAATGACCGCGAAAAAAATAAATCAAAATGTTTTTTGATGTTAATCATGTTATAGTGCCTTTTTTCCCTATATAAATGAATATACTAGTACCTATTTTATTAAAGATATTTCGCAAAGTTTTGTCATGGTTTTACTCTTTGCTTGCCATTTTTACAGTGGTTAACACCATCATAACTTAACTAGACAGTCTGTGTACCATCGAATCGTTTGATTTATACTACTGGACTTTTGGTATATTACTTCGCTCTGTGGTAGCGCATCGACGGGGCGGGTTTCTTTCGCCTCTCTTTTAAGACTTGCTTTTCGGACATCATATAAAAATTGAAAGTGCACTATATCAGAAACTAACGACTAAACATGACCATAGTTTCATTCTTTACCCTCCCGACCATGGCAATTTATGGAGTTTATGATTTTAGTTAATTGCCCCAAAACCAATGAATTAAAATTTTTTTATCTCCTTGATAGATTCAACAAAATGATGTACTAGTGCCGGTTATAACTATTTATTAACAATTCATCATTCTCTTCATTTAAAAAAAAAAAAAATGAAGCAAGCAAGTCGTCCCTGCCGACATTGAGTATACCCTGTACCAAGTAAAAGTACTTAATAAAGTCAAAATATATATAATATATAAAGACATGTCTCAATCGACTCGGCTATTGATACTGATCAAGAATATCTATAATTTATGGGGTCGGAAAATTCTCCTTCTGCCTGTCACAAACATTTTAGCGACTTTATTATACGCTTGTACCCCATGGGTCTTATTAATATGTTGCGAGGTATATAAACATTTTACACCTACAAATTATATATATATTTATAAATATATGTTAGACAAATTATACAAATTTTTTGAACTAATTACAACTTTTTTCCAGATAAAAACATTAAAGTTAGCTATTTTGTACATAAATTATCTTATCGATGTTATTGATGGTGATCAAGATCCAATCGGTGGATTTCGAGCGGAGCTTAAACAACTGAATCGAAAAATATGCAATGAAAAAAAGCAATGCCTAAAAAATGAAATTGAGGTAAGTTAACAATTTTTAAATAGTCGGAAAAGTAACTTTTGAACCGTAGCCTTTAATCGTTGATATACATTTCAGAATAAAAAATATACACTTGTGAGTTGAGATGTTGTACTTAGCTAACTTTTATTTATTTGATGAATTAAATATACAAAGTTCTAAAAATTGAGAGTATTTAATCAGTGTTGTTCCCGCTGCTCCATTTTTCGTCTATCTGTTTTTCATGGGTTGGCAGATCTCTCTTTTTTTCCTGTTAAAATCTCTGCTGTTTAAACTTCTGCTGTTGTTGCTTCTGCTATTATATTTTACATCCAGCCATTCCTAATTACTCATCTGTCCCAGATGACCACTCATCCGCGTTGTCTACCACATAAAGCCACAATGTCATGTAGTCGTAACTGGGAGGAGTATTAACGGGGTCTTCAATGTCAGCTGCTTTTCGAATATCATATCTGTCATTTCTTTTCACCTGCGTCAAATCGTATGGACCCAAATAGCTTCTTCCCTACGATAAATTGTGTTCTGCGTATAGCAACTAGGTCTTCCAGTTGGTATCCAACTTCCGGTTTCCAATTTGAATCATAATGTTTTTTATACACGTCCCATGCATATACAATTTTGCGTCCATTCTCATTCGATGTCATTCATAATCAAAATCATAATAGATTATTGTTCATCTTAACACCAAACATCAGTTCGAACAACGACTTTTTCGCTCGATATATGGCACATTTGGCACTTTCTTAAACCATTAGGCTCTATAATTTTCAGAGACCTTTGAAATTATCGACACAATTGTTCGCTTCACTCTCGCTATTCCACACAAGTTCGATCTGCAAACCACAATTTTACCCCTAGTGTAAAAGGGCATATTAAAGTCGATGCAATGCAAGTACAAGGTAGAAGGAAATTTTTCTGACCCCATAAAGTATATATATTCTTGATCAGAATCAATAGCTGAGTATGAACACCAAGATCTGTAAAAGCTAGACCAACCATATTTGGTGTCATCATACTTCTAATGTATACACAGACCAAATATTTGACATGCCCACTTCCGTTACAAAATCTTGTCAACCCAAAGAAAGCTTGTCCTGCTCTGACGTTCTTCGCCACCGAAAAATTGCTGAGTTCCACAGTTATATTTTTGGGCCAGTCATACATTTCCGTACATACATATGTACATTTAAGACCAATCGACCAAGCTGTCTCTAAAACCATATTCCATCCATCTTCTTTAAGCAAACTTCTGCAGAGTTATGTCGTCCATATATGAAAAATATTTTCGAAAAGTATTAACATTCGAGTCGATTGAGACATGTGTACGTTTTGGCTGATAAGGACGAGCGATCACTATTTGTAAAGTTCGGACTCAAAGTTCACAGAGAAGACTTCCTTGCCTTATTTCACCCTGGTGTCTAATAATTGTTCGATTGTTAAGGACATTTACATTTATATGCATATAAAAAAATGTTCACTTTGGCCAATTAAATAAATGGTAAGTAGGGGTGGGTGAGTAGTATTTTCCATTATTCCGACACGTGACTACAGTTTTTTATCTAATAAAAATATATTTATATCTTTTAGAGTCTAAAATTTAGACGTACATACATATGTACATTTGGCCAGCTGCATGTACATATGTATGTATGTTTCTCATCTTTGTTGTAATCCTGTATTAAATTGACTTTAACAAGTAAAATGTACACAACATCGAAGTACACAACATACAGGTATACAAAAATATATTTCACGAATTAACAAAAAAAAACTTAATTGCTTTAGATTTGCAGTTCAATAAATATAAAAGCCAAAAAAATATATGTACATATACATACATATGTATGTATGTACATACATATTTCATTTTTGGCACCATTCTGTTCGAGTTCAATTTTTTCAACTAATCTAATTATGTATGTTTAGTAATTAATAATGACTGCCTTAGACTTGAACCTTGCTAAAGCGACTCTGCCTTCAGTCTGCCAATTCCTCCAGAGAGTTGATTTGCTAATTTTAGTTTACTCAGAGAACACAGCATCATTGAGATGCACTATTGACTCAAATAGACGTCCATTTTTATAAACCTTGTCCTCGATTAAGGTCTGGGCTTAAAGCTGGCCTCTTTAAGACATCAATATTAAGTGCAGAGTTTGCCGTATGTAAGAACATTGTCATGCTGAAAAATCATATAGTCGGGATAAAAACGTTTTGAGAAATCACTGAGTTCTTGATTAAGAAGTTGAATATACATTTCAGATTTGTTTTCGTCGAAATAAAGCAGAATAGAGCATTATCGACCCTCCTCCGAAGTTGCACTCTCGCCATTACTTATCGATCTGGACCGTCTAAATAAAATTTATTCTCCTCAGAAAAAATTACATCTCCACTACTTATCGAAACCATTTGGACCGTCTAAATAAAATTTCTTCTCGCCAGAAAAATTACATTTCGGAAGTCGAGAGTCCAAAATTTATATTTTTAGGCAAATGACAAACAGTTTGATTTCTTTTAATTATTGTAAACAAAACAAAAACCAAATGTACATTAAAACATTGTAGATATGTATGTATGTGCTAAGAAATGATAAAGTTTATTATGTCGTTCCCAGATTTCATTTATTGATATTAGACCTCGTTGTATTTTTGGTACAAAGTCTCGCAAAGCCTATCAAAAATTTTTATTCTCGATAATTATTTGGTCTCCTTTTCTATACACGTTGAGATTGAAATGCAAATATCGCTGTAGGACATCTGGGCAGCAAGGCACCGAGTTTCCACTCACATAGTTCTATCTTCGTCGGCCGCTGCGCCTGAATATATTATAACTAAATGAATTTTTGGAAAACTTTGGTAAAGTATTTCCCTTTATGCACGAGGAAAGAAATTTCTGCAATTGTTGTGCCGCTTTCTCTTATTCCTAGGAAAATGCGTCTGAAATGACATTGAAAAGTTAAATTCAACAACATTATGATAATATAGATTTGCCCACGCTTTTATTTGTTTACTTACATTTTTAATAATAAAAAAGAAATACCTGCCAAAATCATATACAGTGAAACCTCGATATAACGAACTTCGTTATAACGAAAAACCCAATATAACGAATTTTTTGTTAAGTCCCTTCGTTATACTAAGGTTTTACATTTCAGTACCTATAGCGAATCAATAGATATAACGAATAATTTTGCGATCCCCCTCAGATTCGTTATATCGAGGTTTCACTGTACATACATACATATATGTTATCGCTATGACATCATAAAAAAAAAATGTTGTGTACCAAAAGTAAATGTGCGGTTAGTTTTATTAGAGATACAGTGAGACCAAAAAGTATTGGCACACTTAAAATTTTCAACTTTCATCCGCTGCAACTTCTGTTTTATTTGTCAACCCACCAACATAAAAATACTATTGTGTAGAATAAGGTTTATAACATTTTTTGGCAGATATATTTAATAAACTGCAAAATAGGCACAAATTCACGCCAAAAAAGGATTGGCACACTTCAAAAGAATCGTTATAAAATCATAAAAAAAATATCTTAAAATAAAAATTAATATTATGTGGGGCTACCTTTGGCCTCAATTACGGATTGGAGGCGTCTCCTCATACTTCCAACTAATTTCGATGTGTCCTGGGAGGATATTTTTTCCCATTCGGTACTAAGTGCTGTTTTTAGGGAATCCTTCGAAGTTATTTGGTGCGTCCTTATTTTTTTATCCAGTATGGCCCACACGTGCTCAATAGGATTAAGATCGGGTTATTGAGGAGGAGTTTTGAGCTGTTTACAATGATAAACCAGTCAATTCTGCACCAAAATTTATGAGTATTTGGGATCGGTATCTTGTTGGAACAGCCATTGTGTTCCATTAAGGCCCTACTTGTCAACACTGGGAGCCAAATTATTTTTCAAAATATCGCGGAAACAATATTTATCCATGTTTCCATCGAAAAGGTGAGTTGACCAACTCCAGATGCCACACAACATCCCCACACCATGACATGCCCATCACCATGCTTGACGGTCTTGCCGAGGTTCTTCTCTTTAAGCTATTTATTGACTTTGCGACATACTTATTGGTTACCATCTGTAACAGGATGGATTGATCAACACAAGTTTTACTTATTTAATTCTTATTTATTTCCACTTATGTCGTATGTGTATCTATATATATCACCACCGATCGCTTTGGCTGTTCTTGTTTGAATGGCCTGGCGTTCTCTTTCAGCTCTCGCTGTTAGGGTTGTTTGCTCTCGCAGAAACTTTGAGAGAAAGAGAGAGCTGAGAGAGGGCGCCTGCTACAATCGGCCGTCCTGACAAAATCAGATCTCCCGATCTGACGTGGTAATACATGCATCTATATATGTTTTAACAAATTTTCTTATAATTATGAAAGCTTTGTACAATTGTGTTCTTAATGGTTACACTTATAGTATTTTATATGCTATAATAATGATGTGTGTGTAAAAATAAAAAAAATTATAGATTTGGTTTTATCCATGGTCTAATATTCTGCCCACACCACACCCCTTGATACGGATTGCGTGAAAGTTGAAATCCTTCTACGTCTTTAAGTATGAATCTGTTATTTTTTAGCACCTTATATATGATATAGGGTCCTTTGCTTTTAGGTATCATTTTGCGAGATACTCCTGCTGTGCTATCAAAATTTTTCACCATTACATAGTCTCCTTGATTATACTCTTTTGGTGCCGTTTTTTTGTTGTTGTAGTACTCCTCATTGTATTCCTGCGCTTTTTTTTGATTCGAAGATCCTTGTTTTCTTATTTCTTGTAAATCTCTCGCTTTATCTCTGTCTCCTAGATCTTCAATCTTCTCTCTTAATTCGTCTATTACTACTCCTCTTTGTTGTATTCCGAATAACATAATGCTGGGGTGTTGTTTGATGCTTCTGTGACTAGTGTCCCAATGTAATCCTCTATTCGGTTCGGTCAACTTTGCTATCATAGGCCCTAGGTTTCGGTTAATCCTTTCTACTTGTCCAAAACTCTGACGATGTGAAACAACTACCCCTGTCCGATACAACACATTTTCGTCTGCTATAGCTTCTGAAATAGTTCTTTAATGCTTCTATTACTTCTTTTGTATTCGTTGTTTTTGTCGTGTATAGTCTAACAAATTTTGTGAATCCGTCCACTACTGCAAATATGTGCTTTTTTGCTCTTCCCGCTTCAATTGGTCCATAGTGATCGATGTGAACTAACTCAAAAGGTTTGTGCCCTTTTGGGATACTGTTTAGGAATCCTTCCCCTTTGCCACTCTTTGGTGAGAAAGCTACACATTTGAAACAGTTTTGTATGTGTTTCATCGCTTTATCTTTAAGATTGGGGAACCAGTAACTTTTACCTATCGCTTCTAACATTTTGTCCCTACCTATATGACCCAACTCGTCATGATATTTATATAGCACATGGTTTTCCATTTCTTTCGGTACATAAAACAATATTTTCCCGTCATTCGTTTTCCTATATAAGACACCGTTTCTCATTTCATACCATTTGTGCTCTGCTTTTTCTAACATATGCTTTATTTTCAGTAGTTCTGCATCTCTTCCTTGGCAAATTATTAGATTATTCTCAAAACTATTGGGTTCTATTATCATGATATTGGTACATCTACTTAGAGCATCTACATGTTGCATTTGTTTTCCTGATCTATGCAGTAACTCAAAGTCATATTCTTGAAGTTCAAGTGCCCATCTTGCTATTCTGGGGTTTAGTTCTACCTTGTTCAATGCAAGGGTAAGAGAGTTGCAATCCGTTACTATTTTAAACTTTTTGCCTTGCACGTAAAGGAAAAGGCATATATAATTGCCAACGTTTCGAACTCGAAGCTATGATAGTTTGACTCTACATCACTTGTTCTCTTTGAAAAATAAAATATCGGGTGTAGTTTCTTGTCTGCTTTTTTTTGTAATAAGACTGCTCCAAAGCCTATCGCACTTGCATCGCAATGTAATTCTATCTCGTCTCTGTGATCATATATTGACAATACCGGCGCCTCTAACAGTTTTTGCTTGAGATGTAAAAAACAATCCAATTCTTTAAGTCCAAATTGGAATTCCCTATCTTTCTTTAACAAATCATATAATGGTTTGGCGATCAACGAGAAATCTTTTATAAACCTCCGAAAATATGAGCATAATCCTAAATAACTCTTGACTGCGTGCACTTTGTCTGGCGTTGGAAAATCTTTTACTGCAACTAAACCCTTATTGTCTGCACTGATTCCATTTTCAGTAATTTTGTAGCCTAAATATTTTATGCTTGTCATAAAAAATTCACATTTGTCCAATCGTAACCTTAATTTATTCCTGACTAACCTTTCAAAAACTTCTTCTATCGTTCGCATATGTTCATTTATATCTTTACTAGCTATTAAAATGTCATCCATATATACGAGGACTTCACCTTTTCTGATCATGTCTTCAAAAATTCGGTTTATGAATCTTTGAAAGACATGTGATGCGTTTTTGATTCCCATTGGCATTCTAAGAAATTCATATTGCCCGAGCGGTGTGATGAAAGAAGTGTATCTTATTGATTCTTTCTCGACGAAGACGTGAAAATAACCATTTTTTAAATCTAATTTCGTGAAAATTCGTTTGTTGACTGATCTGTCCAATAAATCGTCAATCAGTGGTAGCGGATAATTGTCTTTGATGATGATCTTATTTAATTTTCTGAAATCTATGCATAATCTTATGTGTATAATCTTATGTCTCCTGTTTTCTTTTTCACTAATACTATTGGCGATGCATATTCTGAATCACTTGGCCTAATAATTCCTTCTTTAAAATATTCATCTAACATTTTTTGCAACTTTTCTTTCTCCGTGTATGACAAACGTCTTGGTGCGCAACTAAACGGTTTGCATTTTTCCAAATTTAATTTCATTTCGCACTTGATTTCGGGCATATCTGGTGTCTGCACATCTAAATATTTGCTTCTAACTAATTGTTCAAATCGCTTACGCGTCCCATAATCTATATCCTTACTTAACATATATTCGAGTTCTGAGTCTCCGCTGTCCACGTGACATATGTTTAACATCTCTTTTTCAAAATTATCTTCTGTCTCATTATCTCTTTCTTTAACATCAATAATATTTGTGTGTTCTATAACATTTTCATTAAAATTTTCATTAACAATTTTACTTTTCGCTTTTGGTGTTGTGTTTACAATAATACTTTGATCCGTTTCATCTGTTTTTCTACTAACAATTTCATTTATTAAAACTTCTATTTCATTAACATTATTGCCATCATTTTTGTTTAAGTTGTTTCTATTAATCTCATTCAAATCTTTATGTTTTTCTGTCGTTACGATCGTTAACTTATCTAAATTCAACTATATATCACAAGCATTCATAAAATTACTTCCAAAAATTACATCGTAGCTCATAGACTCGTTTGGGACAATTGTCAAATAGAAATAAATTTTTATTGAATTCTTCATAATGTAACATAAGGTTTTTCCAAAACAAACAAGCTGGCTTTTATTAAGGCCGTGATAAGATTCTTCAACTGGTAATATTTCTGCTCTTTTAGGTAAATGTTTCTCTTTTAATAATGATATTGGACTCCCCGAATCTATGAGGCACGCTAGAATTATGGATTGTTTGAACTTATTCCCAAAATATATTTTAAATTGTCTTACGTAGTTGTTGGTGCTGCTTTCGACGAGGTTCTGATGTTTGGTTGGACCGCCGGTCTTCCTAGCCGAGCACCTTGCTGCCCAGTGCTCCATAGATCCGCACACGTAACAAGACCCAGGGGCACGTTTTGGTTTATTGCAGTCCCTCCACAAGTGGCCTTTGATATTGCAATTCCGGCAACGCTGTTCTTGGAGCTTGTTGAGCTTAGCTTTTTGGATTCCATTTTTTTCTGCTTGTATTACGGCTTGTAGACGTACCCCAGCAAATGTTGTTAGCCTAGGGTTCGCGAAACATTGAATGCGCGCTTGAGTGCGCAACCCTATGTTCGGTATGCCTTCAATGATTTGGTCCAGAAGTTCATCATCGTCGATATTAATGTAGCTGGCCAACATTAATTTATCCTCAAAATGTGATGCGAATTTTTCTTCAATTTGCCATTTACGCCTTTCGAACTGGCGTCGCAATTCTGACTTTGACATCTTTTCACCAAATGCTGTGATCAACTGTTGGCACATATTGTCAATCGGCTCCCGGATTCGAGTGACTTCGGAATGAAGCCACGCTTGCGCATTACCTTTCATCTTGCATATAAATAGCATCCGTAAGTGCATCTCATTTAGATTATAAGCTTGGCCAATGTTTTTAAACTGAGCCACCCACTTATTGGAGCACAAGTTTCCGTCAAAATCCATTAACACCTCTTTGGCCTGCGAAAATGACATTCCTGGAGATTCGTTGACAAAGTTGCCAGTGTTAACGTTTCTGGTTTCTGTGGTGGCGCCACCTCGCTTAGCGTTGCCGTTTAAATCACTGTTATCGATGTCAATAGTGGCGTTGCCACTACTTTCCAAACTTCGAGGCGATTCGACAGTCAAACTTGCATGATCGTGCTCATGGCCTTGAATCAGTAAGTGAAGTTGTTGTAGCAGTTGCTGAACTGATGAAATATTGTTGAGGACCCTGATGCTGGGACTTACCGTTTCTTGATGACGCAATTGCTCTAGGTTAAACTGAATTTCGGCGTCGCTTTGGTGCTGCGATGCTTCCTCAATTGGTTGGTCTGGGGTCATCAATTCGATGTCGTCCGAATGTGGATGCTCCACAGCGTCTATATCAGGTGGGGCGTCTCCACGTGCTTCCACTGATAGGGTATTCAGGCGGAGCACTAGTTCGCTTTTGAGCCATGTGTTGGCATATCTAGTGCTGCCAGCCACCGTTTTAGCTGGTCAACGGAAAAATCTGCTAGTTCGATCACGTCACTCATTATGTGGATTGTGACCACTTCTGATATTGTAACACGATGGATTGATTAACACAAGTTTTACTTATTTAATTCTTATTTATTTCCACTTATGTCGTGTGTGTATCTATATATATCACCACCGATCGCTTTGGCTGTTCTTGTTTGAATGGCCTGGCGTTCTCTTTCAGCTCTCGCTGTTAATGTTGTTTGCTCTCGCAGAAACTTTGAGAGAGAGAGAGAGCTGAGAGAGGGCGCTTGCTACACATCGAACACTAAAAGATACAACTTGGACTCATCACTAAAAATCACTGAGTTCCAAAGCAAATCGGGCTCATTTACATATTTTTTTGGAAAATCGAGTAAGACCGTCAAGCATGGTGATGGGCATGTCATGGTGTGGGGATGTTGTGCGGCGTCTGGAGTTAGTCAACTCACCTTTATCGATGGAAACATGGATAAATATTGTTTCCGCGATATTTTGAAAATAATTTGGCCCCCAGTGTTGACAAGTAGGGCCTTAATGGAACACAATGGCTGTTCCAACAAGATACCGATCCCAAATACTCATAAATTTTGGTGCAGAATTGACTGATTTATCATTGTAAACAGCTCAAAACTCCTCCTCAATAACCCGATCTTAATCCTATTGAGCACGTGTGGGCCATACTGGATAAAAAAATAAGGACGCACCAAATAACTTCGAAGGATTCCCTAAAAACAGCACTTAGTACCGAATGGGAAAAAATATCCTCCCAGGACACATCGAAATTAGTTGGAAGTATGAGGAGACGCCTCCAATCCGTAATTGCCAAAGGTAGCCCCACATAATATTAATTTTTATTTTAAGATATTTTTTTTATGATTTTATAACGATTCTTTTGAAGTGTGCCAATACTTTTTTGGCGTGAATTTGTGCCTATTTTGCAGTTTATTAAATATATCTGCCAAAAAATGTTATAAACCTTATTCTACACAATAGTATTTTTATGTTGGTGGGTTGACAAATAAAACAGAAGTTGCAGCGGATGAAAGTTGAAAATTTTAAGTGTGCCAATACTTTTTGGTCTCACTGTTTATATAAACAAAAAAAGAATTGTATGTAAAGTTGTACTCATATATGTATGTACATACATATGTACATATTTTTGTGTGATATATGAATATGCGTTTATATAAATATGTACATGTATGTATGTGTCGGTGCACAAGTTTAGTAGAGACTCTCGCCGAAAGCTGGCCTCTGTTAAGTGACGCGATGACTTGAAAATTCGCATAGGAGTGAATTTAGGAGCACCAGTAAGTGGCGTAAGGTGCGAACAAAGAGAAAAGACGAGACCGTGAAAAAATAACTGAAGGTACAGCAGAGTCAGTAGTCGTTTAGCAACGGAGTTTAGCACGCGTTTTTTTAATAATTATTCTTATATATATACATATGTACATATTCTATATTGAGCTAAAAATAAAATGAACTCATGAAGACTTTGAATACTGGTATAAATGCAAATATGTATGTTTTTTTAATACAAGAAAGGTGCCAAACGTTGAGATAGCGTCGTACCGGAATACATAAACGAATGTGTTCTCAAAGGCTCATGGTATTCTATATGGTGATGTTGGTTTACATTCCCATTTAGCTAGTTCTAAGAATTAAATATATTAAATTTACATTATATGTATAAATATTCATAGACATGAGCACCAGATTTTGTACGGCACTATTTGATTCCATCTTTAGAGGGAGATAAAAAAGTAAAGTTTTGCCAAAATGCATAATGACAGGCAAATAAGTTTCCTTAAACCTTGATTCGTTGTGTTCAATATATTTATTATACATATATAATATATAAATTTGTTTTTTACTCCATTTAAAACCAGGGAACTAAAATAGTTTTTCATAGTTTATCGAGACTTCGGTCAAATTTGGCATTAAAAAACACTCATTTGTCCGTATAAAAAAGCGATGCGGAATGAATATTAAGGGTGGTTGATCGATCATTCTCGTTTCAGGTCTCTAATATGAATAGAAAATTCTTGACAATCGTTGAGATGAGTCCGGTAAGCCAAAGAATCCCAAAGAGTTAAAGATAATAACATCAACTTTAAAGGAGTAACTCAAGACTTGTAGCAGATGCCTCTGAGTCATAAAAGCAGAACCTCGATGAGCTTCGTACTTGCAAGATGTGAAATTGTATGATTATTAAAAAGCTTCCCTTTCCATAATAAGTAAAGCAAAATCTTTTCTTTTGTAAATAGGGCTAAGGTGAGAAGATGCAGATTTAAGATTCATTATAAGTCTATTAGATGAAACTTACGAGAATTGAATATCAATACTTACATCAGAGAAACTTTGATTTCATAAGCAATCTCGTCGTCTCATGCATTACATGACAATGTTTGGATCTGAGGAAAATATTAGGTTTTGATCTTAATAAGAATTAATAAGACCGATTTCAACCATCACCGCGTTACGACAAATTTGTCCTACTGCTGTCCGCGATGTCTCTGTGGCGACTTAGATCCCTATCATTTTGAATTTAAGCAAGCACAATTATATTGCTATTTGTAAGAGCAACTCGCAATACTTAATAAATAGCTAGATTTACTTGATAAAACGAAAAAAAAGTAATGCTCCTGTGTAAAGTCATTAACATGAGGACAACAACAACTTCTTCAGCAACACACCGAAAGTCAGTTGTATCAGTAGGTCACTAAGTCTGTCTAATAGTAATATGAATCCGAGTTTGTCTGTCTAGAATGGTATAGACAGATACATCAATATTAACAAGCCAAACCTTGGTCCGCTGAACAAAACACGCGACAATATACCGAAAATAAACAAAATCCAATTATTGGCAAATCAGCTTGAATCTCAAGAAGGAATAAAGCAGATTAAATCATCTGGAGTTAAGCCGCGGCCATTGTATATCCGCGGAGCAATCTGCCAAAGCTGGAAAAGTAAAAGAACTTTTACGTGACCCCACTTAATAGGGGAATCATAAGAGAAACAAAAGATCAAGCCCACACTGAAAAGAACTACCGAACAACACATTCGAGCTAAAAAGAGCCAATGGGTTGCAAGTTAATTAAAGCCATGGTGCCACCATGCCACTTCCTCACAAGAGGAAGCATCTCTTGCAATGCACCAATTGCCAGGAGTTGGGTCATACGTAGTCGTTTTGAAGCCTTCGACTAAATTGCGTTGGCAGCATACAAACTCAAGAGGTAGTGCAGCAAATCATTCCATCAACTATAGAATATGCCAAAGCCCGACTCTCATTCCCACCCAAGCCAGACCAGGTACATTTTTCTCCAGAGCCGTAAGCTCATCAGCAACTTCAACAACTGTATAATACAATTAAGCTAAAATGGGCTTTACTGGGAAGGCCCACAAACTGGCCAATGGAATCACGCAAGGTACCAGAGCAAAACTGTTGTCCGATCACTCGTCAGTACTTTTTACCTTTCTTTCATTAACACATCCTATAGTTCTGGAGTATTCACCCAAACTAAAAAATTTTATAACAAAGTGACTCACATTCAAAAAATTTGTGTGCACAAACATTGAGCTGAACTTTAAATGGATGACGAAGAAGTCATTGATCTCTGTACCTCTTCATTAGAGTCGGTGCTTCTAATTAAATCATAAAATCATAATCGAGAAGTTTACCCCAACTAGTTTAAAATATCCTCTGTATCAAGCGAAATCCAAAATCAGTCAAATCCATCGAACTCAGTTGACCTCACCTCTGTGAGCACCCTAGCAGAAAGCGAGATAATCGAATTCTAAGCGGAGGAGATTTTCTAAGTCATTAAAAACAATCTGAATCAAAGAAAGTCACATATTACGTTCTCCAAATAAATCCGAAAATGATTTTAATACTCCCAAACTGTGCTGTGCGACACATCAGCAAACTATTTAACGCGATTGCCAGAATTTTTCACTTTCCTCAAGGATAGAAAATCAATATTCAATCAATATTTAATCAATTCATGATAATTTCAAAAACATGTAAGGGCAAAAAACAACATCATTCTACAGACATTAGTCAAAATTGCCTTGTCTCTCAAAATTATTCGAAAAGGTCGACAAAAATTATGGCAGAACAGGTCAACCGTATCACATAAGAAATCCGCATAACGTTTGAGCAAAAGAAATACTGGCCCGCGTTTTCCTTCGATATCCTTGAGGTATTTGTTGGAGTTGGCTTAGACAGCTTAATATATTAAAGAAAAGCGACACTCCCACAATACGCACATACGCTTATGCAGTAATTTACGTACGTTGCAATTACTCCACCTTCGATGACTTCCTGTCGTAAACAGGAGTACTTCAAGGCAGCGTGCTGAGGCCAATACTTTAACTTTTGTATACAGCAGACCCGATAAACCCTGCAGATACAACATATTTCGACTGTCCTCAGCCGATCCAAATGACCGATCTAAGCTTCAACCAATTAGCAATAAACAGATGAACTTGCCCTACAGTGACACTGAATAACGTGTCCGGGCCCAATGTAAGGATGTTGTCCATCTAGGAGTCCACCTCGATAAAAGGCTTACTTAGCGCAAGCATATTAAATTTTTATCATATCATATAATATCGTTTCAATAGATAATTGTTACAAAATAGGTTTCTAACGTCGGATTACAAGAAGAAATAACGTCTTTTTAACTACGATAATGATTTATGATTAAATTAAAACCGTTAATGAAGAAATGGTCTTATGGCCTAAAATATTGAGGCTTAATAAGAACCATCTTTGTTCCATTTGGATGATAATAACCAAGCAATCATTTTGTTATTGAAATAATGGAGCTACAAAAATCAGCCTCTTGAAAAGTAAGTTGTTATAAGCAAGCATCAGTGGCTCTACACTTAAAAAAAAAAAGGTTGTATTAACAAAGTTCTAAAACTGCATTGAATAACGAAAAGGATAGCGTTTTTCTAAATGTAAAAAACAAAAAATTGACAAATTGGATACGTCTAGTAAGAAATATAAAGGTGTTTTAGATAACATCTCATTCTTGAGTAGAAGAAACGTTTCGAAAAGCACACTATTGTAATAAAATTACAAAAAGTCGGTCCGGAAAAAGTTTAATGGTCCCATTTAAAATTGAATGAAAATTGGTTTCTTCCAAAACTAAAACTTCGATGCTTGATTATGCAAAATTGGTAGAATATAACATAAATCTCTGATACGGACAGAATGCACTTGTATTAGAAAGAAATAAAAAATGCCGTAAAGCTTTATAATCACCATGCAATCAAAGGCCAACTGAACAATAAAATTATGATGAAAATCATCACAAAAAGTTAACATTTTGTTAAAATGTATTGGGGTTAAACCGAAAAGTATTATAATTTTAAATTCAGATAGTATTCTAAACGCTGTGGCGTTAACCTGTCTGCAGGTTCTGTCTTCTGTCTTTACACAGAAGTAACTTAATAAAAAGTAAGGGTGATAAATTCCGCAAAATCCACCTATTGGATTTTTCGGTTATAACAGGTTCCTTCGAACAATGTGCGCTCAACATGCCCGTTATCAACGGCATCAACGTCTTCAACGTTCCTCAGACTTTAAGAACTTTTTGTTGCCCAAGGGTCGGAAGCATCGACAACTGCTGCTATATCTCCACGGTTGTCTTAGCCCTTGCAATATTTTTCCTACTGCTGACGAGGTCTTATTCAAATTTCTGCGCCGTTGGCTAATTTTTTAAGCTTTGCCATACTCCGTTGTAAATTGTTTTGTTTAAATCTCGAAAGCTTTATCTTTATTAATTTAATTCGGCACCCGAATCGTTAAATGGGGTAGCCCTGGGAATAATACGCGTGCCTCTTTTTAATAAAAGTGGGAGTATTTGGATTGGGTAGCTAAAGTCAAATATCTTTTATTGAGTTAACTCATACAAAGTCATGCAATATTGCCATAGGCCTTAATGATACAGATTACGTTCTATTTCAAATAAAAAATAATGAAGCAGGCAAATCTTCCCTGCCGACATTGAGTATACCTTGTACCAAGTAAAAGTACTTCATAAAGTTAAAAACGATCAAAGTCAACATCAATTTACAACAAAATTCTCTTAGCATGCAGTAACAGCGAACGCATGCTCGGTCACTCCTAACAGCCCATTCAGTACAAAACGTACTGATCTCTGATCTAGGTGTTCATACGGACGGACGGACAGACGGTCATGTTCTCTATGGGTATGTATATATGCATATATTATTATTTTTTCAATGTCTTAATGAGTATTTTAATATGCATTAATACATTGAGAAAAAAAATTAAGTCATTTAACTTTGGTTTTCTTTATTTTAGTTTTTTTTTTGAATTCCCTTTTACCTTTAATGAACTCAAAGAAAATCAAAATTAAAAATCCCAAAGCACATGTGTTGTATTTTAATGTTTATTAGTAAAGTTGAGTAGGTAGTTATATTGTCTTATATATATACATATGTATGTATATTGTATACATACATATATACATGTGTTGGAGCCAGAAGCGCTGATGACAAAAGTGCGTTGCCAGAAGCATTTTCTATAATATATAATAAATGTCTGGAATACATGTCTAGAATCTAAACAATAGTCTAAGCTCTTTATGGCTTTTACTAATTATTATAACATTTTTATTTTGCTGTTAGTTTACAACTACCGTATAAATTCATAGACGGTTCATCAAGGAAAGAATTGAAGCATGAATTCAAAAATGAATGACTGGCAAACAATTAATCACAGATTTTAAAGAAGAATTATTAATATCAATTAAATGCAATGGCCAAGATTACAAAATACACTTTAAATCAATACATAGCAAATATTCATGTTACCTTACAGCAGATATGCCTATTAGTACCTTAGCATTATGATAATCTAAGTGAATGTTACAAGAGTTTGATACTGGTCATTTAGATACTTTTACGAGTACATTTATAGACAAGGATAAAAATGGCACTAACAAATGTTTAATTTATTAATACCACCATGAAGCTAATTCCAAACCTCGATTGTGATCAAAATCGTCTATCAGGTCTAATAGATGAACTTCATCATGCAAACTCAATTAAAGAACATCTCGAAGACTTGGCTAGATATATGATAATATATAATATAGTCAAAATTAAGAGATGATAGAATTGATGAAAGCCCTTAAAATGCGTACGCCTCCGAAAGTATCACAAATAATCAATTCACAAGAAAATAATCAAAATACACCATTACAATCAAATTACTTATATATTATTAACTTAAGCCTAAGTGGATTCATATCGTATTGCCTCAGCTGTAGTAACAATATAAACACATTTTTATAGACACAGTAGCAGACATATCTGGTGATCATATTACAATCCGAATACCTTTAAGATTAGAAGTAATTCGATTAATTAAAATTGACACAAATACTCCTGAAATCCTTATGCCCAACCAAAAAATTAAAAGCGGAAAACGCAAGCCTTTGTGCGACTTATTTACACAAATAATAGTGGTGCCATTCTTACAAACGATAATAGTGGAGAATCTCCATTATGACGATATAATACCCCTTCAAAACAATACAACCGAGTACGATAGTTTGAAATTAGAAATTTTCAAGAAACTTTCCACCCATTGTAAAACAAATCTCTAAGAAACTTTTCAAGGAATATATGGATATCTTTGCATTAAAACCTGATCAAATTTCAGTCAATAATTTCTACAAACGAAAAATTGAGCCTTAAGAATGATGAACCCACATCCTTTAATAAGAAAAGACAATATTATCGACCAACTAGACAGTCAAACATTTTTCTTGTCTAGATTTAACTTCTGGATTTCACCAGATCGAACTGATGAAAACTCCATAGACTTAACGTCATTCTTAACAGACAAAGGCTCAAATCACTTTAGTAGCACTTCATTCGTTCCAACGAATAATAGCCGTTTCTAGTTTAAATAATTATCAATGACGAAGAAAAGCTTGCTGTGATGGAAAAATAGCACGATGATTCAATCTGGGGTAGCCAGATTGGATTTGCAGCAAAGCTCCCAAATAATTATCATACATATTTCAATATAGGCAAATGCCTATTGTGGAAATCAAGCCAAGAAATTCAAAGTCTATATATTTATACATACATATGTTGTTTTTACATATTTTATAAAGAATTCATCAAATTTATCTAATATAACTAAATGTATATTTATTCATAAGATATTTTAAAATATTCAAAGACAAATTCGAACAATTGAAAAATTTGCTTTTGGAACATTTCTACTCCACTTTTTGAGGTACCATTTGCGTTGGTATTTGCCCTTTAAAATCTTGGTTTATATTTAAAATTATAAAAGAAAACTAAAAATACCGAGGGGATTGTTAATTACGATAAAATTTCTTCTTAGCTGGACAATATAATTCGATGCGACATTGAAAAAAGTCAATTTGTTAATTTGTGCAAATACTATTGACACAATGAGCATCAAATTTTAGTGGCAAATAGAATTTTGTATTGCCAATTAGAAAAATATTCAGCGCTTTGCTTTTAATACTAATTTAAACTTTGTAGAGTGCGACATCGTAATTGTAAAAATTATGCAAATTACGCGTTTTTTGTATATTAAATCAAAATATAAATTTTTTGGTTGTGGATGAGTAAAAATGACCGCGAAAAAAATAAATCAAAATGTTTTTTGATGTTAATCATGTTATAGTGCCTTTTTTCCCTATATAAATGAATATACTAGTACCTATTTTATTAAAGATATTTCGCAAAGTTTTGTCATGGTTTTACTCTTTGCTTGCCATTTTTACAGTGGTTAACACCATCATAACTTAACTAGACAGTCTGTGTACCATCGAATCGTTTGATTTATACTACTGGACTTTTGGTATATTACTTCGCTCTGTGGTAGCGCATCGACGGGGCGGGTTTCTTTCTCCTCTCTTTTAAGACTTTCTTTTCGGACATCATATAAAAATTGAAAGTGCACTATATCAGAAACTAACGACTAAACATGACCATAGTTTCATTCTTTACCCTCCCGACCATGGCAATTTATGGAGTTTATGATTTTAGTTAATTGCCCCAAAACCAATGAATTAAAATTTTTTTATCTCCTTGATAGATTCAACAAAATGATGTACTAGTGCCGGTTATAACTATTTATTAACAATTCATCATTCTCTTCATTTCAGAAAAAAAAAAAAATTAAATCAATAATCATACATAACGTTAAATATATATGTGTAATGGTTGTTCTATTCTGACTTAGAAAGAGAATATATAAACAAAATCCGCAATTGGTACCCTACCTTACCCACACAGTGTATGGCAGCTAATTTTTGGAGGTGCACCTATACGGTAAAAGGCTAAATTAAAATCGCTAAAATGTATGTACCAGGCAGAAGAAAGCATTTCCGACTCCATAAAGTGTATATATTGATGATCCGTCCGTATGAACAACTAGATCTGAGAGTCTATAAGAGCTAGATCAACCAAATTTGGTCTATCCGTCTATTGCATAGGCACGTCAAGTTTGTTTCAAATTTTTCCCAAGCCCACTTCTGCCTCCGCAATTTTGAGAAAACCTATTACTAGAGCTGTATTATATATAGGAATTTAATTTGTTGTTAAGAGTAAGGGCGACAGCATGGGTTCGCTGTTGCTGCATGCTGCGAGATCTTTGTTTAAAATTTATGGTGACTTTGATCGTTTTGACTTAATGAAGTATCTCTACTTGGTCCCGGTATTCTCAATGTCGGCAAGGACGACTGGTTTGCTTCATTTCGTTTTGTCTGTTGCAAATGTGAACCATGTGTTGTATAACAAACCAATTGGATTTTGCGGAACTTATTCCATTAAAAGAATGTAAAGTTGATATATTACCGTAATTATTATTCACGCAATCGGTCCTTCAAATTTATTGGTATAAAGTACCAATAAATAAAATACCAATCAAATATACCACTGCTATGTATATACATACATAAAACACTCCAGATTGTCTAATCAAATAAATGGTCTGCTTGTAGGGGTGTCTGAGTAGCATGAATCCTGCATTAAACCGATAAGTGACTGTGGCATACAGTAGGGGAATATATGTATGTATACACTTAGATATAGATATCTACATTCGGTTTGGAAGTACATTAGGCCAGCTGCACATTTTCAAATTGACCAAAACTAGTTTTCTACCCACTTGCGTATAAAAATAGAGTTGTTTATGAAATTCACTTACACTGGTATACAAAAATAAACTTGTACAGAGTCAAGTGTTTGTAAACAAGGAATGTGAATTTAAGTGAGAAAGATTCCTGAGACAACGTAAAAACGAAGAAGTTGATATGGAAATCTTGTGTCTGTCTATTAGTATGCATGTTATGATATGCAAAGTGTTTAGATGTTTGTCAATCAGCGGAGTACTATACATAAAATTTAAAATTCGTGGCAGAAACTTAAAAGAAACTTGTGTAGATATTGGAAAGATATTTTCACCAAATTTTTTAATTCTTGATCTAAGAGACGGAAACGTCTTTTTTGTTATTGCATCTGATGGTAATTAACTAAATATTTACATCTTAAGTCCGGAAATGCTTTTACCTGCTACATGTGTTGTGGCGAAATATGTAAAAGGTGTTTATTTTCGATTATTTTCAAGATGGCCTTTGGTTTTGCAATTCATCATGGGTAGACTCACGCCTGAACAACGGTTGCAAATTGTGCAATTTTTTTTTTCCGAAAATAATGGTTCTGTGCAGAATATCTATCGCGTACTAAGTCCATTTGGCGATGTTTAGCGATGAAGCGCACTTCTGGTTGAATGGCTACGTCAACAAAGAAAACTGCCGCATTTGGAGTGAAGCTAATCCTCATGTGTATGTCGAAACACCGTTACATCCAAAAAAAACTGATTGTTTCGTGGGGTTTATGAGCTGGTGGAATCATTGGTCGAAAACTAACTTTCTCATTCCTGAATTGAACAATCATGATGTCCAGAAACTTGCCCATTTGGAAGACAACATTCGCCGTGTTATTGTCAATTTACGGCCACAATGTTGAAAAAAGTCACTGAAAATTACAGATTGGATTACATCCGAACCAGCCGAAATAAAATTTGAAATGTAATGCTACACAATTATCTTTCGAACAAAAAAATCATATCAATCGAATAATCCATCGTTGTTTTATTGCAATTTAAAATTTTATACCTCTAAAAAACAAAAACCCGTTATACAATATACTGCTTTTAACTTATGTAAATGTAATTTACTTCTAAAGAATGAAAAATAATAAGTTAAAAATAAAAAAAAATTCTGTTATTTTTCTCCGGCAATGGTTCTTACACCCTTATTTTTACTAACAGTTCTGTATTGAGATGTACATGGATATAAAACACTTCCACATTGTCCAATCAAATAAATGGTCCGCTTGTAGGGGTGTCTGAGTAGCATGAATTCTGCATTAAACTGATAAGTGACTGCGACATTCAGTAGGGGAATATATGTATATATGTACTTATAATAGATATCTGTATTAGGTCTCATCATTTGGTGGTACATTAGGCCAGCTGCACATTTTTAAATTAATCTAAACAATTTTTCTACACACTTGCGTATAAAAATAGAGCTGTTAATGAAATTCAATTACACTGGTATACAAAAATAAACTTGTACAGAGTCAAGTGCTTGTAAACAAGGAATGTGAATTTAAGTGAGAAAGATTTAAGATGGAGTTATAAAGAAGAAGACGATATGGAATTTTCGTGTGTGTATGTCTACATCTAATAGTATGCATGTTATGATATGCAAGGTTTCCATAACTAAATAAAATTTAATTTATTTAAGCGCGTTCCCCGGAAGTCATATTTTGTCATTTTAAGAAGATTACCGAGATCTCGCTGTTGATACGGACGGACAGACAGACAGACAAATCTCAACTGACTCGGCTATTGATACTAATCAAAAGTATATACACTTTATGGGGTTGGAAATACTTCCCTTGTAATGGAAAGGTAAATCGCAACAAAGAAATGATCAATGCTAAATTCGATAGGCACAGCTAGTGCCGAAGTTCGTATACCCTTGCAGACTGTCTTTTTGATTTATATATGTATAATTTACCAAAATCATAAAGAAGTATGGAAAACCCATGAAACCTAAATTAAAATTCCGTGGCTTGAAATAAAATTTTTTCATACAAAGTTTTTTTTGCATGATTGTTTCTATGTCAGCTATAACATATAGTAGACCCATTCTGCTGAAATTTAAAAGATATATTTCGTTTTATATCAAATTGGCAAATACATAATTTTTGACCGATTGCTCTTATTGGAGCTATATGATATAGTCAACCGTTTCTGATAAAACTTGGTAGATATTTTAAGAAGTATAAAAAAAATTAAATGGCATTCGATTGAAAATCAATAGGATTTATTCATGTTAAACCCTATTCTTGAGCGATCGTTCATATGGGAGATACATGACATAGTCATCCGATCGGGATGATACCGAGATATACAATGCCTGCAACAAAAAGAAGCCTAGGTGCACAATTTCAGCTCTGTAACTCCAAAGGTCTCGGAGGAGATCGCGTTGATCCAGAAAGACGGACGGACGGGCAGACGGACACGGCTATGTGAACTTAGCTCATCATGCTGATCAATAATATATATACTTTATATAGCCGGAGCTGCTTCCTTCTATGCGTTGCAAACTTCTGACTAAAATTAATATACCCTTGCAAATGTATAAAAATAAAGAAAATTCTGTTATTATCCCTGGCAATGATTGTTACTAACAGTTCTGTATTGAGATGTACATGGATATAAAACACTTCCACATTGTCCAATCAAATAAATGGTCCGCTTGTAGGAGTGTCTGAGTAGCATGAATTCTGCATTAAACTGATAAGTGACTGCGACATACAGTAGGGGAATATATGTATATATGTACTTATAATAGATATCTGTATTAGGTCTCATCATTTGGTGGTACATTAGGCCAGCTGCACATTTTTAAATTAATCTAAACAATTTTTCTACACACTTGCGTATAAAAATAGAGTTGTTAATGAAATTCAATTACACTGGTATACAAAAATAAACTTGTACAGAGTCAAGTGCTTGTAAACAAGGAATGTGAATTTAAGTGAGAAAGATTTAAGATGGAGTTATAAAGAAGAAGACGATATGGAATTTTCGTGTGTGTATGTCTACATCTAATAGTATGCATGTTATGATATGCAAGGTTTCCATAACTAAATAAAATTTAATTTATTTAAGCGCGTTCCCCGGAAGTCATATTTTGTCATTTTAAGAAGATTACCGAGATCTCGCTGTTGATACGGACGGACAGACAGACAGACAAATCTCAACTGACTCGGCTATTGATACTAATCAAAAGTATATACACTTTATGGGGTTGGAAATACTTCCCTTGTAATGGAAAGGTAAATCGCAACAAAGAAATGATCAATGCTAAATTCGATAGGTACAGCTAGTGCCGAAGTTCGTATACCCTTGCAAACTGTCTTTTTAATTTATATATGTATAATTTCCCAAAATCATAAAGAAGTATGGAAAACCCATGAAACCTAAATTAAAATTCCGTGGCTTGAAATAAAATTTTTTCATGCAAAGTTTTTTTTGCATGATTGTTTCTATGTCAGCTATAACATATAGTAGACCCATTCTGCTGAAATTTAAAAGAAATATTTTGTTTTATATCAAATTGGCAAATACATAATTTTTGACCGATTGCTCTTATTGGAGCTATATGATATAGTCAACCGTTTCTGATAAAACTTGGTAGATATTTTAAGAAGTATAAAAAAAATTAAATGGCATTCGATTGAAAATCAATAGGATTTATTCATGTTAAACCCTATTCTTGAGCGATCGTTCATATGGGAGATACATGATATAGTCATCCGATTGGGATGATACCGAGATATACAATGCCTGCAACAAAAAGAAGCCTAGGTGCACAATTTCAGCTCTGTAACTCCAAAGGTCTCGGAGGAGATCGCGTTGATCCAGAAAGACGGACGGACGGACAGACGGACACGGCTATGTGAACTTAGCTCATCATGCTGATCAATAATATATATACTTTATATAGCTGGAGCTGCTTCCTTCTATGCGTTGCAAACTTCTGACCAAAATTAATATACCCTTGCAAATGTATAAAAATAAAGAAAATTCTGTTATTATCCCTGGCAATGATTGTTACTAACAGTTCTGTATTGAGATGTACATGCAAATAAAACACTTCCACATTGTCCAATCAAATAAATGGTTCGCTTGTAGGGGTGTCTGAGTAGCATGAATTCTGCATTAAACCGATAAGTGACTGTGGCATAAAGTAGGGGAATATATCTATACACTTATTATAGATATCTGTATTAGGTCTCGTCATTTGGTGGTTCATTAGGCCAGCTGCACATTTTTTATCTAAACAATTTTTTGAATTTCAATTAATGGTATACAAAATTGAATTTGTATAGAGTCAAGTGCTTGTAAACAACGAATGTGAATTTAAGTGAGAAAGATTCCCGAGAAAACTTAAAAAAGAAAAAGTCGATATGGAATTCTTGTGTCTGTATGTATACATCTATTAGTATGCATGTTATGATATGCAAAGTGTTTAGATCTTTGTCAATCAGCGGAGTACTATACATAAAATTTAAAGTTCGTGGCAGAAACTTAAAAGAAACTTGTGTAGATATTGGAAAGATATTTTCACCAAATTTTGTAATTCTTGATCTAAGAGACGGAAACGTCTTTTTTGTTATTGCATCTGATGGTAATTAACTAAATATTTACATCTTAAGTCCGGAAATGCTTTTACCTGCTACATGTGTTATGGCGAAATATGTAAAAGGTGTTTATTTTCGATTATTTTCAAGATGGCCTTTGGTTTTGCAATTCATCATGGGTAGACTCACGCCTGAACAACGGGTGCAAATTGTGCAATTTTTTTTCCGAAAATAATGGTTCTGTGCAGAATATCTATCGCGTACTAAGTCCATTTGGCGATGTTTAGCGATGAAGCGCACTTCTGGTTGAATGGCTACGTCAACAAAGAAAACTGCCGCATTTGGAGTGAAGCTAATCCTCATGTGTATGTCGAAACACCGTTACATCCAAAAAAAAACTGATTGTTTCGTGGGGTTTATGAGCTGGTGGAATCATTGGTCGAAAACTAACTTTCTCATTCCTGAATTGAACAATCATGATGTCCAGAAACTTGTCCATTTGGAAGACAACATTCGCCGTGTTATTGCGTGTTGCATTATCAAGTTCAAGACCGTGAATTTTTGTCAACTGCTTCTACGAAATTATGGCGATCTGCTAAAAACATCCGCCATTCGAAGTGTATGTGCTCTGAGTCCTCTATAACTCCATTTAGGCACAACACATACTCAGGACTAGTTTACAGCCTAAAGCATCCATTACCGCTTAGGAGTAACTTATCCATGTCGCCCAGATCGAGAAATAGACGATCAACGCGCCTGCCGCTCTTCTAGGTTAGATTTGCTTGCTTGCGCAGACTCCGTTTTTTGATCTTCTAGCTCCAGTCCAGAAGTGGAAACCCACTCTTTTATAGTACCCACGGCTGTAACCGTTTGCGCCTTCCTCATGTATGTATTCAGCGAAACCAATTATATTTGTTTCGGGCGGGAGAAGAAGACGCAGGATTCCGTCGTCTAGACCGTTCCACATTAGAGGCAAAAGAACTGAGCCCTGCGGAACTCCTCCTTGCTCTTTGTGACCCGGAACCAGTATATTGCATCAAGTATCCGACTCCATCTGCCCGTGTTGAATGCATTTTTTATGTCTAGGGTGGTGATCAGATAGTAGTATTTGTTTCCTTCTTTTCATCACACACAGCTTTGGTGGCGATATCCACAACAATTTGTAGAGCATCTATTGTAGATTTACTTTTATGGAATCCAAATTGCAGTGGAGAAAGGTTACCCGTCTGCTTGATGTTCCGCTCCAATCGTGTGACCAGACAGAGCTAAAAGCCAGTTTCAAAGCTTCACGTAGTTTCAAAAAGCATTTCCGTTTGCTTTCTTTAATAGCCTTTCCTAGCTCTCTTTGTCTGTCTGCATATTCCAACTGAGGACTGGAACTTCCTCTGCCGAGCTCTCTTTAATAGCATCTTCTAGCTTTCAATCACATTTTGTTTGTTGTACCACCAGTAATTACATGGTGGTACCGACTATGGCTCTTGCGGATCTCCATACTGGTTTCGCAAGCTGCTGACACTGCTCCTGTTAGTTTTTTGGCATAATTGTTTGCATCCCTTGTCAGAGCCGACATAAAAAGGGCTGTATCAAAAGTGTTTATTTGGCATAACTTGCATCTCTACTGTTAAGCTGTGCTTTGAGTTGGAATACTTCCTTTGGTACAAATAATGGTAGAATGGTCGCTCCCGTTTACAGAGTTCCCATTTTGTAACATTAAACATCTGTCGGCCTCCCAACTGAATTAGCGATGAAATACACATCTAAAGTTGTGGTTAACGTAATCGAAGGTCATACAAATAACGCACCAGGTTTGTCAATCTTTTATAAGCAGTCAGTATGCATGATGGTCCCAATACCAGCCAATAATTTTTAAGTTGCACTACCCGGGAACGGGTCTAAAACACTGACAACTCGCTGAGCGCATAAAGTTAATAAAACATAAAGCTCAATCTAAGTTGCTTTATATCATGCCATCTCAGTTTTAGCAATCACATAAATATTCTTTATTTGACACAGATGCAGTTTTCAAAGACTTGTGTTAAAGACTTGTAGTTTTTAATATATCCCTCATTTCTAGTCTCTACAAAATCTTATCTTATTTGGTTATTTGATTTAATGTATTATTTCTTATTTATTTATTTATAATAAAGTTAGAGCTAATTAAAATTAAATCTAACTTATAGCTAAAGCGCTGGCTGCTAAGGCCTTCGGTGTTTGCAGTAAATTAGTTGTACATTATAAGAGGTGGTATGTGTGAGTTTAAGGAATTTAATGATTTTAGATATGTTAAGGTCTGTTATTGTGTGACAGTTTGGGCAATTTGGTAGGGTATTGTCAGTGCTGATGTAGTGTTGGTGAGTAAGTCTTGTGTGACCTAGTCTGAGTCTTAGTATTTTAATTTGGTCGCTGCGTATGATATTATTTTGTTTGCAATTTCTTAGGTAGTCGGCTGTGTGTGTTATGTTGGTATTAATTTGTTGGTACCATGTGTTGCAGAGCTCTATATTATGCTTGAGTTGTTGACATATTTCATTTTTGAGGTGTTTGCAAATGTCTGTAGTGTTAAAGTTGGTGGTATAATATAAGGTAGATTGATTGTGGATTTCGATATTGTGTCTGCTAATTCATGTCCTTCGATATCACAATGACGAGGTATCCAAAGTAGTTTTATTTTAGGTGCAGTTTTACTAAGAAGGGTTCTGATGCTTAAAGTAAAGACGAAAGTAAGTCGGAGCAAATTATGTAGTTTCCTGTTTTTTTTGGGGTAGTTTTATTGCCTCAAGAATGGCTATGATTTCGGCTGTTAGAATTGACGGAAATTATGGGAGAATGCCTCATTTAGAGTTTTCTTTTCAGTGGTAATAGCGAATGTAGCAGTGTTGTTTTGTAGTGACCCATCTGTTTATATGAATGTGTGATTATTATATTTATCTCTTATTTCTAGAAACTGTTGATAATTGTGTGTGTTGCCATTAAATTTGGGACTTGCTAAACATTTTATTACGTTGAGTTTTTTGTTGAAGGATGGTTGTGTTTGCTTTACGTATGAGTCCCATTTGTTGTTGATTGTTAGCCCTAAGATTTTTAAGCTGGAGACTGAGGGAATTTGGACATTGCTGCATTATATGTTACAGTTGCAGTTCTGTTTGCGACAAATGTGGAGGTGTCTGCATTTTTGTAAGGATAGTAAAGCTCCTGAATATAAGGCCCATTCCTGGATGTTGAAAAATAAGGTATCAAGGTTGTATGTCTGGTTTTTTCTCCTATTTAGAGGAATAATTATGAAAAAATCGTCCGCTTAGGCACTGAAATTTATTTCTTTTTGCAGACTGATTATATTGGCAAGTTTATTGTAACCAATTAAAAAGAGAATAACCGATATTGGCGATCCCTGGTGGATCCCGTTGAAGAGTGGGTATGTCTGACTAGTTGTGTTTTTAAATTTGATATTAATTTTCCTGTTGGACATAAAATTTTTAATGAAATTTATGATTTTGGGGCCAACTTTCCAGCTGATTAGTTGATCGATTAAGCTATGCACTCCTACTCTGTCGAAAGCCTTTGAGAAGTCAAGGCCTATGACCGAGGCGTGCTTTTTAGACTTCAACGACTTAGTTATCAGGTGGTCTGCAAGAAGCAGACCGTCTGAAACCGATTTACCGTGTTTAAATCTAGATTGGTTGGTATGAAGGAGTTTATTTTCGGTGACAAACCGCCAATGTTTTTGATAAACAGCAATTTAGTGAGATAGGTTAGGGTTAGGTTATAGGTTAGCTGGTTATTTCTGTTTTATTTGACTTGGGTTTTGGAATGGGTACGATTAGGCTTGTTTTGTAAGACTGTGGGATGAAGTTACTAAAAATGTTGTTGAAGAGGCTGGTGATTCTGTTTTTCACTGAATGTGAGATGCTTTTAATCATTGGATATGATATTCTACTTAAACCGGGGGTAGCTCCTTTGAGTGATTGTAGTACGGCTAGTAATTCTATTTGCGTGATATCTGTTTCTATTGCTTGTGCTTATGGAATTGGTATGTAGCTTGATGTTTTGTCTAGATATTTGTTGGTAACGAAGTTTTGGTTGAAATTTACATCTTTGCTTTGGCTTGACCAGAGTTGAGCATAGTTTTAATTGGGGTGAGACCACAAAAACGTCGGATGTTTGCCCATATTTTTTTTGGTGGTGTGTTTGGGTTAATTGATGAGGTAAATCCTATTGTTGATTTGCTTTTTGATGCTTTTAATTCTTTCCTAAACATTACGTTTGCATGCTCTTTTTTAATGAGATTTTCAGTACTATTTGTGCGCTTGATTATTTTGTTAATTATTGCGGCTGCTTTATTAATATTTGCGGATTTGGGTATATTATCGTTTAGGCCATTAGTAAATTTCTCAAATAAAGTCCATTTGGCATCCTTTATTTTAAAGAAGGGGCGAGAATAATTGTTTGATTGTGGATGTGGAAAGAGGGATATTAGGATTGCAAAATGATCGCTTCCGTGCAGGTCATCATTTATTTTCGAAGGGGGTAAGTTGGGAGGAACATAAGGACAAATCAATGTGTGTGAATGTGTTGTGGTTGGAGAAATGGGTTGGGGAACCGTCATTCAGCAAAGTCAGATTCGTATTCTGGAAGAATTTTGCAAGGATTCTGCCTCTTCTGTTGTCTTGTCGCCTAGGATAATTTGGTTGGTGTCGTATATTGATAAATTGTCTTTTAAGGATTTGGTTGTAAAGGATTTATTGGGTGGGATGTATGTTGAGAGAATCTTGATTTTAGTTTTCGTTGTGATCTCTAATCCAAGAGTTTCAAAGTGATCGGATTGGTTTATTTGAACGTGTTGGATGGATTTGTGGATTAATATCGCTACGCCACCAAATCGATTGGAAGCTGTATTGGTATATATTTGGTAATTTACTGGGATTGGGATGGGTATGTGTGTATTGTTGTAATGAGTTTCTTGGAGGCATATAATGTGTGGTGAGTATTTTTTGATTATTATTAAGAGCTCACTTCAGTTGTTATTGTAACCTTTAATGTTCCATTGTATTATTTTAATCATAGTTGTGGGGTTAAGTTTTGGTGTATCTATATTTATGAGTTAAGTTTTTGTTATTGCTCTTTGGTTTTTTGAGCTTGTGTGTATGTTCTTATTTATGCTCTAAGTTAAATCGGAAGGTGGTCTAAGTTTTTTTGGGGCTGGTTTAAATGAGGTTTTAAGAGTAGTGTTATTCTTAGGGAGTACCTTAATTTTCTTTTCTTCGATTGTGATGCCGTTTTCGGGAGTTTTGGTTGATTTATGTGATTGTTGGTTCTTTGAGTCGCCGGGTGGTGGAATGGTGTCCATGTCTTCGTAGGTGATGTTGTTCCTATGTGTGCTGTCGAGTTTACTAATTTGTTTAGTTTGATGAATTTGGGCAGTGATTGTAGCAAAGGGGTTGGTTCCTGAACGGTGATGTTCTTCATATACTCGGCTGACGCTCTTTATGTCGATTTTTTCAAGTACACGAATAGCTTGTAGTTCTTTCTCCTTGATGAATTTGGGGCATTTTAGGTCAAATATGGAGTGGTGATAATTCGCAATTCCATCTTCTTTGCAGGTGATGCAGCAATTTAGATTTTTGCATAGAGTTGGTTCTTCCGGATTGATGTGATCGTTGTATGGATAACTGCAATTAAGGCATAGTTGTTTGATTTTGCACACATTCGTGTGGTGGCCAATTCTGCCGCAGTTGCGACAACGCATTGGATGGGGAATGTTTTGCGGTTTTTCGATTTTTGGTATCCGATGTTAATTTCATTTGGAAAGTTAGGTGTCGAGAATGTTAGGATGATAAGTCCGGTTTCGACAAGATTGTTGTTCTCTTTTTCCATTATTTTTTTTTGTTTCCGTGACATTTTGTGAGCGCAGTTCTATTGTGATATCTTCTTCGTTAATGCCTCTCATATTGTTACAGTATATCACTCCCTTCGAGTTGTTTAGAGATCTATGTTCTAGAACTTCTACTTCAATTTGGTTATTGAGTGAGCATAGTGTCACCAATTTCCTAGCCTGTGTCATCGACTTAGTGTATATTAGGATGGATCAGTTTCGAAGTGTTTTACATTCGTTCACTTCACCATTGTATAAGCTTTGCTTATCATTCAATAATCCTTCTCTTTATTCTCTTCTGCAAACTGATATTAATGCGTTTTGTGATTGGTTTAGGGTTAACAATCTCCATCTTAACACTATTAAATGTTCGATTATGACATTCTATCGTCACTCCCCCTTTACTTCATGAATTCTGTAGCATTACATAGAGTAACATCTATGGATGATTTGGACATTATTTTTAATCCAAAGTTAAATTTTATTCTACACATTTCCTCAGTTGTTAATAAAGCATCATTTTTACTAGCTTTTTTAAAACGGTAGCAAAAAAATTTAATGATCCTTTTACCACTAAAGTTTTAAAACGCAATGGTCCCAGATGACTGCCCTGGGGCACTCCTGAAGTCACATTTATGGACCGACAATATAAAGACCTGAAAAGAACATTCCGTGTTCTGCCTGTCAGATATTCCCGAATCCAGTAAACTAAAGGGCTAATTTAAGAAGAAGTAGCGTATGATTAACAGAATCAAAAGCCTTGCTGAAATCAGTATATATGAGATCAGTTTGTCTTGCATTCCGAAATCCTTCGATCGTCAATGATGTAAATTCTTAAAGGTTAGTGGTCGTAGATCTCCGTTTCACAAATTCATGCTGCGATGGTGAAATTATAGAACTACAAAAATATTGCGGTTGAGAAGTAATTAACTTTTCAAAAGCTTTAGGGAAAGCGGACAATTAAGAAATGCCCAATAGTTAGATGCTTCGGATTTCCTACGAGTTTTATGGAGACGAATTATATAGGTTGCCTTCCAAATGGATGGAAAAGTTGAAGATTCGACGGACAATAGAAAAAGTTTTTGAATTGGCTTACATGATGCCGCGGCACAAAACATTAGTACACATTCAGATATGCCATCAGGACCAGGAGAGTACACAGGTTTACTAAATTAAGCACGCTATGGAGCGAACTTTCGTCGATCGAAAAAATACAGATACAATTAGATTTTCTTAACTGATAATGATACGGAAGATTTGCTCGATATTCTACTGAGGAGTAAGTAGATGTGAAAAAATCAGCAAACAGATCAGCAATTGCTTGATCAGAGTCGGCTGTGTTATTTTCAAAAGATAAACAAGATGGGTGGATAGATGTCTTACGTTTAGTATTGACAAAATTATATAATTTACAATTATAATTTACAACGCTGAAGGCAATTTCTATAGCATTGTGCATTAAGCATCATAAAGTTAGAACGAGCAACTGTGTATAGAGCAAAGTCTGAAGAACGACCCGATTTTTTACACTTTCTATATTATCTTGATTTCACATTCTTCAAGTTGGATAGCTCACGAGAAAACCAAGAAGGTCTGTGAGACAATACCGGTGTCCTCATTGGGACACAAACTTTAAAAAGAGAATCGGAAGTATTATAGAGCAAAGAAATAACAAGATTCATGTCTGAATATCTGTACAAGGAGGACCAATCTGTTGAAAGAATGAGACTATTTAGCTTGACAAAGTTAGTTTTACGAAAGTTACGGGATTTGGGCACAGGGCAGGCACTAGCAATTGGTGCACGAAACGGCAGGTCAACAGTTAATTCCAAAGTGGGATGAAAGTTGTCTTCTGGGAAGACAAGAGGGTCAATTCTAGCGACTGCGTAATCGGTAGAATCCAACACAAATATCAGATCCAAAGATCTTCCCTTTTTATTACGCACTGGATTTATTTAAGTTAATGATAACTCAAACAGGCCATCAATAAGCAAATGTAAAGTACAAGGGAGCAGAAGGCCAGACTCGTCAGAAGGGGACCATGCTATTTTAGGTAAATTAAAATCACCAAAGACAATTAATATGTCGCTATTAGAAAGCAATGATGAAACATGTTGAATATATTCTAAATGTTTAATATATACCGTCATGTCGGATTGTGGCGATGTAGTGATGTAGACCGAAAAGGATTTAAGTCCAACCTTAACACTGCGAAACTCAATTTCCTGATTATCAGGTAGATGAATCGGGTCACAATATAAGGCAGAGTCCACCGCAATCAAAACACCTCCGCCTACACGAGAAGTCCGATCACACCTATAAATTTAAAATTTTGAAGAAGAAACAGATGCATCGTTAATATCAGGTTTAAGCCGTGTCTCTGTAAACACTAAAATTTTAAAGTCAAATGCTAAACTATCTACATATAGTCTAGGAAGCTTAGATTTAAGTCCTCTTACATTCTGATAGGCCAGAGAAAGGGACGAAACTAGTTCTTTTGGACACCAGCAGATGCTGGCGTTCCAGAAGGCAAGGAATTGGGAGAGATGGAAAGCCTGACTGACCTATGAGTTTTCTTTTTGGTCGTGTATTCTTTTACTAAGATGTGATCCGGCCAAAAACTGTTACTACAAATGCACTCAAAGTTCGACCGGGAAGATATCTCCCTTGAATAGTTGAGCTTAAATTTTTCCACCACTATTTTGGAGACTTGAACTGTTGTCTTAATATATGCTAAGATATCATCCGACGAATGTTTGGGATCAAGTCTAGAAACAAAGATATGTTTCTTTGGTGGAACTCCAGTCAGAGGCCCACGGGAGCCAGGCCTTAAATCAATGGCGTCTCTAGTTGTCGCAATTGAGTCGCCTTGACTGTCCGTAAGTGTGCCTCTAACTGGACGACTATCGGCAATAACAACACTTGATGATTGCCCAGACTTTTCGGAAACTACAGCTAAATTCGTATGCAGGGAGAGACCATTTCCTGGAGAAACGGAAATCGCCTCATCCTTACGGCCACCATGCGGGATGGGGGTTGTAAACGATATTAGCTGCGGCGGATTTGTGTCTTGAGATGGTGAATGTGACATCGCGGCCGAGACTAAGTTAGGTATCGGCAGATGCGGGGACAAGTTACGCACACTAGTTTTCTTTCGCTTTGGAGACTCATTCAGCAGCTTATAGCTACTAAATTCCGTCTCCACAGCACTAAACTCGTCGTAGAGTTTGCGAAAACTAGATGAGAGTTTTCTAAACCTATCCCTGGTCTGCCTCATAAATACCCTCATCTCTATTTCAACTTCTCGGCATGAGTCACATCCCCATTTGAGACCCCCTTTTTGCTGTAGCCAGCACACTTAACGTGCATGACATTTTCACACAGCCAACATGCGAGAAATGCGTTATGAGGCGCGGGGGCTTTAAACACTTTTTATTAGAGCAGACAGACATTATAAAATTAATTGCAAATATTAATTGAAACAAGAAATAAAATGTCACAGAAAAAAGCCAAAGAAAAAACTCACTCAGTTTTAAAGCAAATTCGACACTTGGGTCAAACTTGCAGAGAAAGATTGAAAATATCTGAGAGAAATTACACAGTTACACGAGTCACTTGTACGCGGTGCAAAGATGCGAGCACGAACAAAAGGAATTAAAGAAGAGCGGGAGAGCCACAAACAATGCACATGCAACAACAATGTGTGGGCGAGAGCAAATTGAAACGGAAAGAAGTACAAACACAAGAGCGAAGATTAACAAGAACAGCAACAACTGTGTAGGGTTTGTTGTTGTTCAGAAACAATAAGTTTAATGCTTTGATTTTGCGTTTGTATAATTAAACAGAAATAACAAAAATAGCGCAAATTCAAATCATTGGATTCGATTTATGTTATTAATAAAGTTAACACCGGACTATCAGAAAAATTATAGAGTCGATCGCGATGATTTTAACCCGAAAATTAATATTAAAGCGGGAGCGAAAAAAATACGTCAATCCACGAAGAAATTCACTTGAGTCACTTATTCAGTTTACAGTTTTTTCGAGTACATATTAGAATTCAGTAGCTTCATTATACTAAAGAAAAATTATTAGAATAAATTTCTTTTATTAATTTGGAAAGTATGCTAAAGGGTTAAATGTGTGAGAATTTTTTGTTTTTTTTTTTTATAGTTGATCAGACCATATCTTTCACATTTTATAATAATTCGGGAATATTTTTTTAAAAAACAAATATTTTAATTCCAATGTATGGCCAGTTTCATATTTTTGTAAGACCGTATCTTCTACATTTAGTAAAAAATCTTTTATCTTCTTATGGTCCTGTTCGTTATTCTTAGCCTCTATGACAAGAGTTTTCTTAGCTAAATTTCAATTCCTTAGCATTATCTACTATTATTTTTGATGTGATTATCTTATCTATTTTCTTCGAATATTTTGTCAAATTGCCAAAATATATTGATACAATATACAAAATATTGAAGCCATACATCGTAATCAAATCAATGATCGAATGTTTTTATTAATGGTGGTGTGCAGTGGGCTTAAAATTGTCAATTTATAAGTATTTGCAATATATTCATTTCATGCCTTTGGATAGTACTTTTATACAAAAGATTCAAATATTGGTTTTGCAATTATCGTTTTTGGAACAGAGACAATTATCGTTTTTGGAACAGAGACGACTATAAGAAATTTTCTCAGGTCACCTTTAGATTTAAATTTTGGTACCTCATCATTATTATTATTGGTGACTTGGCATTCGTTGGGTTTATAAGCTTTTGTGGAATTTTGGCTTTGTGAAGACTCTAGTGCATTTGCTACACAAGATTTATTTTGTCTATATTGCTGCCTGGTTGTGATTTTCAGGACGAAAGTCCTGATATTGATATCCACAATAAACTATCTGCAACGAAATTAATTTTTTCCCTTTTCATACTCAAGTCGTATTCTTCGAGTTCTAGTTTATTGATTGAACGTGATGCATATGCATAGTACACATTGGTTTTAAGTGACAACATCACTTATTATGCAAAATTCTTTGATAAAGTCTGAATATTGTAATGCTGTGTCCGTTATTAAATTATATTTGAGTTATTTGAATGCGTTTTGGCATTCAACTGTCCATTCAAAAGGAATATTATTTTGACACAATTTCCTCCCCATTTGTCTGGGTGCAAAATACAGCGAATCTTCTAATCATTTAAAGGAAAACGAAAAAAATTTATACTTGTCTATGCGGGCTTCTATAGTTTTGTAACAATCTTAGTGTTTGTGACGGAGCCCCAAACTGCTCGAATAAAAAAGATGATGCAGACTGCGGTGTATCCAACCGAGTCGGCTTGAGGTGCCTGGCCGAAAAAGGGGAGCTTCTTGCTTTCCAAAAGGTGTCCAAACAAAACTCAGTATTTCACTTTATAATATTTATTTTTAACCTAAAATAATTTAAAAGTCAAAAACACAGAAGGTGCTTCTGATTCAAATGGCTGACTCTAGCAGACTACAAAATATTAATAGCGTTGGTTCTAAGTTACAATCTTCAAAGTTCAAAATTTTCCATGGAAAGACATAAAGTTTTAATAATAACAGGACTTAAAGCTACATTTCAAATTCGCTTCATATGCTTAGTTCTCTCTTCGTCTTCTCTTCTCTTTCGCCATAAGTGCGCTCTTAACAGCTGTAGCTCGAACATTCTCCCCCTCTTTTATGATGGACATCCTTATCATAAAACACACGTCCACCAGGCTACAGGATCGCTGCTCAAATGGTACTGAAACGAAAGAGTAACAATTTAACGCTCAGATGAAGGGTTGGGGTCATTTTCTCTCCAATTTTCTTGTATGGGTAATGGACATAGCTTAGTTACTGGCCGTTTAACCAGCCCATGAATTGTCTTCAAGGTGACAACTCTGACTAATCCATCTGTTCCAACGTGTGTCTCCGTGATCCGACCGAGAGCCCACCTATGAGAAGGGTATCGTTCATCCTTTATTAGCACCATGCATCCAACGTCAAGTTTCGTCTAACTTGTAACCATTTTGGTCTTCTCTGCAATCGTGTTAAATACTCAGAGTTCCATTTCATCCAAAATTGTTGGGCATGGTATTGACAATTTTTCCACCGATCTACCAAACTCAAATTTACTACGTCTGGAGTAGGTGGTGCCAGAAGAGCGTCTCCAGTCAAAAAATGACCCGGTGTTAATACTAGAAGGTCCTCCGGATCGTTCGATATCGGACATAAAGGCCTCGAGTTGAGGTAAGATTCAATTTGTGCCAACACCGTGGCGAGTTCCTCAAACGTTAGAACCTTATCTCCTATAGTTCGCTTAAGATGATACTTCATCGATTTTACGCCAGCCTCCCACAATCCTCCGAAGTGTGGGCCTGACGGTGGGTTGAAATGCCACGTAATTCCGTCTTTTATCATTGATGGTATAATTGTTTTTGAAACATATGAATGATATGCTAATTTGTCTGCTTGTAGTTTTTTGTTCGCTCCCACAAAGTTAGTACCGCAATCACTATAAACTGCATAGGCCACGTCGGCCAATAAAACGATTGAAAGCTCCAAGAAACGCATCAGATGTCAAATTGCCAATCGGTTCCAAATGTATGGCCTTGGTGACGAGACAGATGAAAACAGCAATATATCCCTTTTGGGCGACTCGTCCTCTTCCCTTGGATGGTGAAATACTTATGGGTCCAGCGTAATCTACTCCGACTGAAAGGAAGGTTCGAGATGGTCGCACCCGAACTGCGGGTAAATTTCCCATTTGTTGACCTGAAAATTGAGGTTTCATTTTAAAACATGTAAGACATTTATGTATGCCAAACCGAACTGCATTACGGCCATTGAAAATCCAAAATTTTTTCCTTATGAATTTAAGGGTCAGCGACGAGCCACCATGCATTGTGCAAACATGGCTGTAATTAACAACAAGTTGCGTAAACGGATGTTTATAGGGTAGAATATACGGATGCCTTTCATTGAACGGTAGTAAGGAATCTCGTAGCCGTCCACCGAGACGTAAAACACAATGGTTCGTATCAAAATAGGGATTTAATGGCAATAAAGTGCTATCCTTGGCAATTACCCTACCATTAATCAGCTCCCTCCATTCCGCTTGTAAACAGTCACGTTGCACTATTCAAATAATTTCCTGAAGACCTTCCATTCCCCACTTGAGAGATCACCTCGTCTGACATTCGACTCATATGGGCGACAATTATGCACAAAACGTTTGACATATGACATAATCCGCAGAAGTCGTGTATAAGATGAATGCTGGCTTATAAAAATTGCACTCTGCATCTCCTCCAGTCGAATTTTGTGACATCTTAACCTTTGCCTTTCAGCTTGTACTTCCAAACATGCCTGCTGATTGACAATATTGCAAGGCCATTCTTCGTTCGCTTCCTGTAACCAACTTGGTCCATGCCACCAGAGATCACAAGATAGTAATTTGGAAGCGCTGACACCCCGACTTAGATAATCGGCAGGATTATCCTTCGAAGAAACATGTCTCCATTGTTCTGCATCCGAAATTTCCAAAATTTTGCTTATACGATTCGACACGAATACCTTCCAATTATCAGTTCCTCCACGAATCCAGCTAAAAGTAATCAATGAATCTGACCAATAAATGGAGTTAGAAAAGTTTATATTAATTCGCAAATTTTGTTTTAAGTACTTATAAACCTTGACTGCTTCAAGAGCTGCACACAGTTCAGCTCGTGGGATGGTCAATTGTGGTTTCATCGGCAATATTTTTCCCTTTGCCAATAGCAGTTCTACATGAAAGGTGTTGCTTCCTGTTGGAACTCGTAGGTAAGCCACCGCGCCATATGCTCGTGAAGAGGCATCGCAAAATATATGTAAATCCGCTTTTTCCATCTTTTATGCCTTAACTCATATGTCGTGGTATATGTATACTTCTAATATTGGGTAGCTCCATTAAAACTTCTTCCATTCTTTTGTAATACTTGCTGGTAATGTGACATCGCGGCCGAGACTAAGTTAGGTATCGGCAGATGCGGGGACAAGTTACGCACACTAGTTTTCTTTCGCTTTGGAGACTCATTCAGCAGCTTATAGCTACTAAATTCCGTCTCCACAGCACTAAACTCGTCGTAGAGTTTGCGAAAACTAGATGAGAGTTTTCTAAACCTATCCCTGGTCTGCCTCATAAATACCCTCATCTCTATTTCAACTTCTCGGCATGAGTCACATCACCATTTGAGACCCCCTTTTTGCTGTAGCCAGCACACTTAACGTGCATGACATTTTCACACAGCCAACATGCGAGAAATGCGTTATGAGGCGCGGGGGCTTTAAACTCTTTTTATTAGAGCAGACAGACATTATAAAATTAATTGCAAATATTAATTGAAACAAGAAATAAAATGTCACAGAAAAAAGCCAAAGAAAAACTCACTCAGTTTTAAAGCAAATTCGACACTTGGGTCAAACTTGCAGAGAAAGATTGAAAATATCTGAGAGAAATTACACAGTTACACGAGTCACTTGTACGCGGTGCAAAGATGCGAGCACGAACAAAAGGAATTAAAGAAGAGCGGGAGAGCCACAAACAATGCACATGCAACAACAATGTGTGGGCGAGAGCAAATTGAAACGGAAAGAAGTACAAACACAAGAGCGAAGATTAACAAGAACAGCAACAACTGTGTAGGGTTTGTTGTTGTTCAGAAACAATAAGTTTAATGCTTTGATTTTGCGTTTGTATAATTAAACAGAAATAACAAAAATAGCGCAAATTCAAATCATTGGATTCGATTTATGTTATTAATAAAGTTAACACCGGACTATCAGAAAAATTATAGAGTCGATCGCGATGATTTTAACCCGAAAATTAATATTAAAGCGGGAGCGAAAAAAATACGTCAATCCACGAAGAAATTCACTTGAGTCACTTATTCAGTTTACAGTTTTTTCGAGTACATATTAGAATTCAGTAGCTTCATTATACTAAAGAAAAATTATTAGAATAAATTTCTTTTATTAATTTGGAAAGTATGCTAAAGGGTTAAATGTGTGAGAATTTTTTGTGTTTTTTTTTTTATAGTTGATCAGACCATATCTTTCACATTTTATAATAATTCGGGAATATTTTTTTAAAAAACAAATATTTTAATTCCAATGTATGGCCAGTTTCATATTTTTGTAAGACCGTATCTTCTACATTTAGTAAAAAATCTTTTATCTTCTTATGGTCCTGTTCGTTATTCTTAGCCTCTATGACAAGAGTTTTCTTAGCTAAATTTCAATTCCTTAGCATTATCTACTATTATTTTTGATGTGATTATCTTATCTATTTTCTTCGAATATTTTGTCAAATTGCCAAAATATATTGATACAATATACAAAATATTGAAGCCATACATCGTAATCAAATCAATGATCGATTGTTTTTATTAATGGTGGTGTGCAGTGGGCTTAAAATTGTCAATTTATAAGTATTTGCAATATATTCATTTCATGCCTTTGGATAGTACTTTTATACAAAAGATTCAAATATTGGTTTTGCAATTATCGTTTTTGGAACAGAGACAATTATCGTTTTTGGAACAGAGACGACTATAAGAAATTTTCTCAGGTCACCTTTAGATTTAAATTTTGGTACCTCATCATTATTATTATTGGTGACTTGGCATTCGTTGGGTTTATAAGCTTTTGTGGAATTTTGGCTTTGTGAAGACTCTAGTGCATTTGCTACACAAGATTTATTTTGTCTATATTGCTGCCTGGTTGTGATTTTCAGGACGAAAGTCCTGATATTGATATCCACAATAAACTATCTGCAACGAAATTAATTTTTTCCCTTTTCATACTCAAGTCGTATTCTTCGAGTTCTAGTTTATTGATTGAACGTGATGCATATGCATAGTACACATTGGTTTTAAGTGACAACATCACTTATTATGCAAAATTCTTTGATAAAGTGTGAATATTGTAATGCTGTGTCCGTTATTAAATTATATTTGAGTTATTTGAATGCGTTTTGGCATTCAACTGTCCATTCAAAAGGAATATTATTTTGACACAATTTCCTCCCCATTTGTCTGGGTGCAAAATACAGCGAATCTTCTAATCATTTAAAGGAAAACGAAAAAAATTTATACTTGTCTATGCGGGCTTCTATAGTTTTGTAACAATCTTAGTGTTTGTGACGGAGCCCCAAACTGCTCGAATAAAAAAGATGATGCAGACTGCGGTGTATCCAACCGAGTCGGCTTGAGGTGCCTGGCCGAAAAAGGGGAGCTTCTTGCTTTCCAAAAGGTGTCCAAACAAAACTCAGTATTTCACTTTATAATATTTATTTTTAACCTAAAATAATTTAAAAGTCAAAAACACAGAAGGTGCTTCTGATTGAAATGGCTGACTCTAGCAGACTACAAAAATATTAATAGCGTTGGTTCTAAGTTACAATCTTCAAAGTTCAAAATTTTCCATGGAAAGACATAAAGTTTTAATAATAACAGGACTTAAAGCTACATTTCAAATTCGCTTCATATGCTTAGTTCTCTCTTCGTCTTCTCTTCTCTTTCGCCATAAGTGCGCTCTTAACAGCTGTAGCTCGAACATTCTCCCCCTCTTTTATGATGGACATCCTTATCATAAAACACACGTCCACCAGGCTACAGGATCGCTGCTCAAATGGTACTGAAACGAAAGAGTAACAATTTAACGCTCAGATGAAGGGTTGGGGTCATTTTCTCTCCAATTTTCTTGTATGGGTAATGGACATAGCTTAGTTACTGGCCGTTTAACCAGCCCATGAATTGTCTTCAAGGTGACAACTCTGACTAATCCATCTGTTCCAACGTGTGTCTCCGTGATCCGACCGAGAGCCCACCTATGAGAAGGGTATCGTTCATCCTTTATTAGCACCATGCATCCAACGTCAAGGTTTCGTCTAACTTGTAACCATTTTGGTCTTCTCTGCAATCGTGTTAAATACTCAGAGTTCCATTTCATCCAAAATTGTTGGGCATGGTATTGACAATTTTTCCACCGATCTACCAAACTCAAATTTACTACGTCTGGAGTAGGTGGTGCCAGAAGAGCGTCTCCAGTCAAAAAATGACCCGGTGTTAATACTAGAAGGTCCTCCGGATCGTTCGATATCGGACATAAAGGCCTCGAGTTGAGGTAAGATTCAATTTGTGCCAACACCGTGGCGAGTTCCTCAAACGTTAGAACCTTATCTCCTATAGTTCGCTTAAGATGATACTTCATCGATTTTACGCCAGCCTCCCACAATCCTCCGAAGTGTGGGCCTGACGGTGGGTTGAAATGCCACGTAATTCCGTCTTTTATCATTGATGGTATAATTGTTTTTGAAACATATGAATGATATGCTAATTTGTCTGCTTGTAGTTTTTTGTTCGCTCCCACAAAGTTAGTACCGCAATCACTATAAACTGCATAGGCCACGTCGGCCAATAAAACGATTGAAAGCTCCAAGAAACGCATCAGATGTCAAATTGCCAATCGGTTCCAAATGTATGGCCTTGGTGACGAGACAGATGAAAACAGCAATATATCCCTTTTGGGCGACTCGTCCTCTTCCCTTGGATGGTGAAATACTTATGGGTCCAGCGTAATCTACTCCGACTGAAAGGAAGGTTCGAGATGGTCGCACCCGAACTGCGGGTAAATTTCCCATTTGTTGACCTGAAAATTGAGGTTTCATTTTAAAACATGTAAGACATTTATGTATGCCAAACCGAACTGCATTACGGCCATTGAAAATCCAAAATTTTTTCCTTATGAATTTAAGGGTCAGCGACGAGCCACCATGCATTGTGCAAACATGGCTGTAATTAACAACAAGTTGCGTAAACGGATGTTTATAGGGTAGAATATACGGATGCCTTTCATTGAACGGTAGTAAGGAATCTCGTAGCCGTCCACCGAGACGTAAAACACAATGGTTCGTATCAAAATAGGGATTTAATGGCAATAAAGTGCTATCCTTGGCAATTACCCTACCATTAATCAGCTCCCTCCATTCCGCTTGTAAACAGTCACGTTGCACTATTCAAATAATTTCCTGAAGACCTTCCATTCCCCACTTGAGAGATCACCTCGTCTGACATTCGACTCATATGGGCGACAATTATGCACAAAACGTTTGACATATGACATAATCCGCAGAAGTCGTGTATAAGATGAATGCTGGCTTATAAAAATTGCACTCTGCATCTCCTCCAGTCGAATTTTGTGACATCTTAACCTTTGCCTTTCAGCTTGTACTTCCAAACATGCCTGCTGATTGACAATATTGCAAGGCCATTCTTCGTTCGCTTCCTGTAACCAACTTGGTCCATGCCACCAGAGATCACAAGATAGTAATTTGGAAGCGCTGACACCCCGACTTAGATAATCGGCAGGATTATCCTTCGAAGAAACATGTCTCCATTGTTCTGCATCCGAAATTTCAAAAATTTTGCTTATACGATTCGACACGAATACCTTCCAATTATCAGTTCCTCCACGAATCCAGCTAAAAGTAATCAATGAATCTGACCAATAAATGGAGTTAGAAAAGTTTATATTAATTCGCAAATTTTGTTTTAAGTACTTATAAACCTTGACTGCTTCAAGAGCTGCACACAGTTCAGCTCGTGGGATGGTCAATTGTGGTTTCATCGGCAATATTTTTCCCTTTGCCAATAGCAGTTCTACATGAAAGGTGTTGCTTCCTGTTGGAACTCGTAGGTAAGCCACCGCGCCATATGCTCGTGAAGAGGCATCGCAAAATATATGTAAATCCGCTTTTTCCATCTTTTATGCCTTAACTCATATGTCGTGGTATATGTATACTTCTAATATTGGGTAGCTCCATTAAAACTTCTTCCATTCTTTTGTAATACTTGCTGGCAATGTGTCATCCCAACCTATTCTTTCCTTCCATAGTCACTGCATCAGGATTTTTGCAATTATAACGATCGGACTTAGCCATCCCATGGGATCAAATAAACGCGCAATTGTTGATAGAATTGTTCGCTTTGTGTGTGAATCCATTGATACGTCAAAATTTAATCTAAATCTAAACGCATCCTCCTTTGGGTTCCAGTACAGCCCCAAAGTACGAATGGTGTCGTCACCTTCGACATGCACTAACCCACTGGTTTCACGATGTTCCGTCGGTATGCCTTCTAATAACTCTGGGCAATTGCTAGCCCACTTTCCTAATTCAAATGTGCCACTTCGTAACATTGCAATGACTTGACTTTGGACTGCCTTCGCCTCGGCAATACTATTTCCTCCAGACAAAATATCATCGACGTACATTTGATGTTTTACCACATCTACGGCCAATGGAAAGTTCTCCTGTTCATCTACTGCCAGTTGTTGCATCACTCGCATAGCCAAGTAGGGTGCGCAGCTGGTTCCAAACATAACAGTCGTGCATGCATATTCCTCAACTTCTTCACTCGTTTCTGGTTTCCACAATATGCGCTGATACTGCGCATCATCCTTTGTTATGTTTATACACCTATACATTTTCTCAACATCAGCCAAGAATACCCATTGTAATCCACGCCAATTGAGAATGACCCCCGGCAGATGGACATGTAGCTTGGGTCCAATCGCTAATATGTCATTCAATGATCTTCCATTACTCGTCTTGCTCGACCCGTCGAAGACAACTCGGACCTTTGTAGTTGATGAAGTTTCCTTTATAACGGGATGATGCGGTAGATAGCAGTGGTGAATTTTCCCCGCTGATCGTTGGGAAGTATTGGATGACTGCTGTGTAACATGTTTCATTTGACCTAACTCTAAATATTCATTAATTGTGTTAAAATACGCTTGCTTTAAATATTCATCTGAGTCTAAGCGCCGAGTCAGAGAATCTAGTCGTTTCAACGCGCTCCGATAAGACGCTCCAATCACCATTGATTGGTCTGGATGAGAGAGGAAGGGAAGACGTACCAAATATTTCCCAGACGGTAAGCGTTTATGCGTGCGAACGAAGAATTCTTCGCACCAATTGTCCTGTGACGAGAGCACTCGCGATCCTTCGTCGAACTGCTCTAGCTCCCAAAATTTACACAACATTTTCTCAAGGTCTTCATTGGCATTGTTGGTCGATACCTTTACAGTGTGAGATGATAATCCAACTGATCGTTCATCAATCTTTCCAGAAACGATGTAGCCCAGACGAGTATTTTGTGCAAATGGTGTTCCCGGTCTTCCTCTACATACTTCTCCCAGCATCAGCTCGTCGTAAATATCACTACCAAGTAAAATATCAATACCTTGTGGAACATAGTAATTAATATCGGCTAGCCGCAAATCCTTAAGATGAGGCCACCTCTCGGCTGATATGTGTCTATCTGGCATTTTTTTGCTTACCTTGGTCAACACATATGCAAAGATCTTATGTTTTATCTGTGAATCGTATAAAGACCCTATGATCAACTCAACTCCTGTGGACGCTTCTGTTAATTTTGCGTTCGCTAATCCATGGATTTTTATATAAACCCTTTTTCGCCATAAACCTAATTGTTGGGCTGCGGTTTCTGAAATAAACGACGCCTGTGATCCTTGATCTAAAAAGGCGAAATTGCAGAGTCTGTCCCTCCTTTGACTCAACCAACACTATAGCTGTTGGTAACAAAACCTCTTGTCTTGTAAGAGATACTGTTTCACGATTTCCATTTATAAAATTTGATGATACTCCCGGAACACCGGATCCAAATTTCCGTGGGGCATCTGCCTTATTTGCATCCCGATTTCGCGGTGTTAACCGATGGAGTAGTGTGTGATGCTGTTCACGACATTCAGCGCAATTTCCTTGACTGCTACATGTAGCGACTTGATGATTTGGCTTAAGACACTTAAAACACAATCGATGCCTTAATACCACTTCCTTTCTTTCCGACGGATTCATGTCCTGGAACATCTTGCATGCTCCTATAATATGATTCTCTTGACCACAGACTATACACGCTTACGCCTGTCGAGCTACGAATGAAGCCTTTCGAAGCATTGCTTAGCACGTAAACCACATCGCCTTGCCTCCCATTTCGTACCCGGTCCCTTGACACAAGTCCCTCGGCTTCTCCTGATGATGCCGTTATCATCGTCCGATACTGAGATTCGAGATACTTACAAAGTTCTTCAAATGATGGTAGTTCACTTCCTCTACTGCCGATACAGTCTGATGCATACAGGAATCATTAAACGCGGTAGATGCTGGTATTCTGCTCTCTCTCTGTCGATGCAATTCATTTCGAATCTCTGCTACTCCCATAATGTAGGTTTCTTCAAATATATCCCAGATTGCTGTATCGAAATATTTAGCCTTAAGTTGCTCGTTTTCTCGTTCTCGCGAAAGTTGCTAATGGTTATGTTTGAACTCCGCATGTGCCTTATAATTTTGCAGCGACTTTTCTAACGATGCTAGCAGCGCGTTTTGTTCACAAACCATATGTATAAGTTCTGCCATTATGACCACCAACCTACACCTCAGAGTCAAATTGCACTCACTCGTTCAATAAATCCAAATTTGATCAGCAAGCACACTCCACAATCCAATCGCCAAGATCAATCCTCACAGGAGGCACCAAAATATGTTGGGTGACTGCTGCGCCCGTTGCGGAGCCCCAAACTGCTCGAATAAAAAAGATAATGCAGTCTGCGGTGTATCCAACCGAGTCGGCTTGAGGTGTCTGGCCGAAAAAGGGGAGCTTCTTGGCTTCCAAAAGGTGTCCAAACAAAACTCAGTATTTCACTTTATAATATTTATTTTTAACCTAAAATAATTCAAAAGTCAAAAACACAGAAGGTGCTTCTGACGCAAATGGCTGACTCAAGCAGACTACAAAAATATTCATAGCGTTGGTTCTAAGTTACAATCTTCAAAGTTTAAAATTTTCCATGCAAAGACATAAAGTTTTAATAATAACAGGACTTAAAGCTACATTTCAAATTCGCTTCATATGCTTAGTTCTCTCTTCGTCTTCTCTTCTCTTTCGCCATAAGTGCGCTCTTAACAGCTGTAGCTCGAACACTTGGAATGTCAATCGATTTGGTCTCAAGTCCGAATGCGTCACTGCAATTCTGTCAATTTTGATGGAAATCAATTGAAATTAATAGTATCGCTTTAAATTAGTTTATTTTTAATTTAATTATGCCATCACTTGGTATTAAAAAATTTGATTCTACCATATAAAAATGATGTGGAATTTTATGTTTCTCTGTCTTTATCTCTTCTGACATTACGATATTAGATTATATTAACCTTTCTCCAATGCCTTGTTGGGACTGTTAGGACTCCCAGTCATTTTAGTGTTCCAATTTGATACCCATGGCATCATTGATATTTCCGAAGTTTGAGTTGCAAGTTTTCGATTTCATATGTATATCGGGATGCTGTTTTGACTTCTCGCTGCGCATTGAAAAGCTTTCTTTTATATAACGTCGGTGGAATTCTTAGAATTATCAGTAATTTTTTTTATTACCTGCAGAAGAAAAAATTTTCGACCCCATAAGGTATACATATATATTCTTGATCAGTATCAATAGCGAAGTTGATTGAGAAATGTCCATCTCTCCGTCCGTCCATCCGTATGAACACCGAGATCTCAGAGACTATAAGAGCTAGAGCAACCGAATTTTGTGTCAACATCCGTCTTGTGTCTATGCAGGTCAAGTTTGTTTCGAAATTTTTGCCACACCCACTTCCGCCTCCTCAAATTACAAAAAAACTATGACTAGGGCTGTAATAAAGATATCACGATAATATAGTTAAAATGCACTAGCTTACCAAATTTTGAAATTGTTCAATAAATATGGGATATATACCTATGTATGTCTGTGTTGCACGCCCAGTGCAACATGGGGTGTTTAGAGTGAGCATGCTAAGAGGATTTTTTCTTAAATTGAAAAAGACTTGAATTGTTTTTGACTTTATGCAGTACCTCTACTTGTTACAGGGCACCCACAATACTATTGTCTGGCCCGAAATTGGGTATTAGTATTTTTTTTTCACTGAAGCATAAGTCAATGTATTTAAAACTGCTCACTTTTCCAATTTTGGATTAAAATGTATTGTATTCTATAAAATAAATTCAATAAATTCAAATAAATCCATGAAGTTAGTTATTGTTATAAATTTGTGATGCAGGCGCTGAATATTAAAGGCTCGTATTTGAAAATCAGGACCATTAGTGTACGAACTTTCTATTTTCGTTTCGAAATCGTTATTGAGGTGTCTATTTCTTTTATTTAATTATATTTGCTGATTCATTTTTCCCTTTGAAATTCATAAAATATAAATGTAGATATTTAAGTTCTAGTCATTCATTTTTGAATTGGAGAGACCTCTCCATAACATACAAAATTTACCACCAATAAGTATTTGAGAATTTTATCTTGGTCTTGGACATCTGGAATATGGAAAATTATTTAAAAATTTCTTGATACAGTTCTCTCCTAACCGTTAGCGCAAACATCGGTACTCTCACGGCCGCCACGTATTAGCTATAGCTATTTGAAAACTGTAACTAATAGACGACTGTCATTACTATAGACGAAAGTGTTGTATATCCGTTGAGCTCTCAAGTACTTATCGACATTTCTATGTTGGCGATTTTTTTTTCACTGGACCATCGTAGGTCCAGATGGGTTTTAGCAACGAGTTAAAGAGGGGAACCTCAAATTTCAGACATTGAGATCGTGCATTAGTAAGCCACATATTACATAACAGGGGATCTTCTATAGTTGATGGTATGATTCTCACCACAGTTGCTGCACTTCGTAGCGTTATAATTTGCTTTGTTTCCAGAATAAAAGCAATCATCTTGAGTTTGTATGTAGCCAACGCAAACTGGGCGAAGGCTTCAAAACTACTTCGTATGACCGAACTCTTGGCGGTTAGTACACTGCAACGGATGTCTTCACTCGTGTACGATATAGAACAAGCTGTAGATCGTAAATTGAATACACTGTGTATTCCTTTGCCCTCCATACATCGAGTTGTAGCTCCACTTTAAAGAGAGGCTGCACCATTGGTTCAATGCTTTCAATTTATTGTTGTTTTGGTAGTCGGTGACACTTTTGGAAAATATGCATTATTGCGATGTATAGAGAGCCGACGCTCAATTTGCTGGATTCGAACTTGTTTTTAACTTTGCAGAGTGGAGTAAAAAATATCGTCTGCTCACGATTACTCTGTAGTTTTGCCCGGAGATATTGGCTACGATCCATTCCACGCTTGTTTGCGACACCGGTGCTACTGAACACTTAATAGCACTTATGTCAATTTCTGAAAATTCTGCAGAATCGGTGATGTGGCATCGTCTATTATAAGGTTTGGCCTCTCGTTGCTTAATTACTTTTATTTTGATAAAGGGAATCTCGTTTGTTTAAAAAGGGAAACTTCACGCTCAAGGAGGTAGTTGGTCAAATAGAAAGTTTCTAAGCCTGGTATGACAAGTAACAGCGTAGTTCTCATTGTGGATAACGTTAAGAATAGTAAAGACTCATGCGATCAGTGTCAACGGATTTTGATATTTTCTGAAATGAACATCAGTACATGGCTAATTACATTAAAAATGTCTGATTTTTAATTGAGACAAACATTTTAATACATTTTTGGTAAAAAAGAAACCAGAATAATACATTTTTGGTAAAAAAGAAACCAGAATTGTGTTACTTTTTTTTTTGAATAAAATTTACCCGAGCTAATAATAACTGTAGGAACCTATTGAATTTGCCATCACAATTTAATAATTTATAATTATTTATTTCTAGAATATTCAAATATCTACAAAAGGACGTACTGGCTGGCCCCAGGATGTTTGGGCGTCGGAGCTGATTCCTGATCACAATGCAGTGAACTAAATGTGCAACGTATAATATAAGCTGATGATAATATTATAGGTCAATAAAACAATAAAAACTACAATTGCATTTCAACCATGACAAATTTTATATTATTATAAGGAGAAGTGACTTCAAATTTAAGTAAAGAATGCAGTATTGATCATAATACATCTGCGACTAACCCTAATCTTTACTGTGTAGGATAGGATAGAAGAATGGTAATTGTGAAATCTAATTTAAAGGGTTACAAAGAAAACTAACAAAATGGCGCAAAGAATAGTTAATAAAAATAGTTAGTAAGATATCAAGAAGCCAACACTATAAATTTCAACCGGAAAGCCATATAGAATTATTAATAAGTAACACTTGGTGGTGTTGAAAATGCATATCCAAGCGTTGTTCTAAGGTTAAATGTTTTCCTCTGGCCTGCGTCACATTCAAATTACTTTTACACACGATCGCTACCATATAACGCCTACAGACATCCTTCAAACTTGTTTGCTGAGTTGCTTTCGGACCGTTACATCTACTTACACAAATTGACAGTCCAACGGCAACATGATCCGACAGTCTCAGGCAATTAAGTTCAGAGAGAATACAAGTACCAAGGGTACTGAAGTAATTACGCAGTAATTATTTTACCGAAACGTAAAGAAGACTCTGCTAAAGACCCTGTCAAAGACCTCTCCCATCTGGAGAGACAAAGGATCTTCAAGTGGCTACTATGTACAAAAAAAAAAGCTGTATCAAGGGAGAAAGCCATATAACTGTATATAAAAATAATAACAGCACACATAAACCCTCAATTTGCAAACTCCCAACATATCAAATACTTATCCAACAATCAATCCTCAGAATTAAGTAACGCCAATAAGGACGAAGGAAGACAAGAAGTGCCCACTGGATTGCAGAGGGGCACTTTAGTCACTCCTATGCGAGATGACTTGACTTTTTTTCGCGCGAATCCAACTGACCGAGTCGGAAGAGGGAGCTCTGAACTGAACACGGTAAATTTGATTGTAATCAGAACTAAAAACTCGGAATGGTTCATGCAGCGCATAGTTAGTAGTACAGCAAGAAAGAGCGCACAAAAATAATAACGTATTGTTTGAATATAATGTAGCTCGCATGCTGTGAGTATATTTTTATCAGCCGATGCATTTAGCTAAGCATCTAACGGGCAACGCAGGCTTTGATTTAAATATCAGCTATCAGTACGATGCATATGCTGATAGAACTAGATAAAATCAGTTCACATTTTGAATTCAACAAATGAAGATTCGATTACAATTTTCTTCTCCCCGGAAGCCCTATTCATTTTTAGTCCTTCGAATAACAAAAAACTCCTGTTTTCCACCAACCAGAAGTAAGAAACGGAGTACAATATAAAATTATGAAAAAAAATCCTGTTTGCTCTATAGCAATTGTAGAATGATCGGGACGAATTAATGAAAGTGTGGCGTGTTCGAAGCTAATATCGAACTGAAAAAAAAAAGTTAAAACTCGCGACGGAAATACAATTATCTTGTCAGTGGCTACAAAAATTTAAAGTAGCTGAGGAGAAATAAGAGACTGTAATAGTTAAAGAACAGTTCCAGAACAGTTTCAGGACAGTTCCAGTGACAGTTCCAGTGAAATTAAATTGAAAAGCTCAATGGTAGCAAAAGACCTATCAACAAGCCGAGAGGGACGTGACGACCAGGAGAAATTCAATACAGCTGACCAGTTAAAAGGCATCGACAAAACAACACCTAGAAGAAGAGACGCCATCAACAGCAGCAGCAACAGATAAGATAATATTGTTTATTGTTACTTTTCTTAATTATTATTATTATTATAATTTTTATTTTTAATATTATAATTATTTTAATTATTATTAATATTATATTTAAAAAAGAAACATGTTATCGGGAAATATTATTGCGTTGTTAGAGAAGCAGTCCAAGTTGATGGATAGATTGAGGTTATTAGAGGCGCTAGAAGCTAGTGGGATAACTAGCGAAGTCTTGAAAGAGTTAGATGGGATAGAAAGCCAGTCGGTAGAGAATCAGAATTTATTGCTTAAAATTGCAGTAATCCATCACGATTACTTTAATAATAAGCGGGTGGAGGATGCCCTAGCCATTGTTTCAAAATTAAAAAATAGAGCCGTTGAAACAGCCAAGGCAGGCATTAGCAAGTCACCGACACGGTAGATAGGAGTTTCGAGAAGGAGTTTGGTTAAAGAGTTCACCAACTTCGCGAATATCTGGAGAAGGTGAATGGAGACATAGGGGAGAGAAAGATAGATATTTTTAAAATATATAGAAATAAAATTCATTTTTTGTGGCAGAAGGTACAGAATAAGGTAGAGGAACTGTACCAGAGATTTGAATCGAATAGGGAATATGAAGATGCCTTACATGAGCTAGAGTTCGATATGCAGAATACTCTAGGGGCGTTAGAGGAAGTTACTAATAAACCGGTAGGAGTTAAAGTCGAAAATGTCGGTCTTAGAGAGGAACTGCCGGTGTTACCAAAATTCAAAAACGTGGGTTTTTCGGAGAACCGAAAGAGTAAGATATATTTGCGGAGCTATTTTTAGAATTAATCGATTGAAGAGAGGATTTAAGTACTGCTCTGAAGTTTAGTTATTTAAAATCCGCGTTACGGGGAGAAGCGAGGAGCATGGTGGCTCATTTATTGTCGGGCTCGGCCGATAACTATGATGCTGCTTGGGATTTGCTAACCAAGCGGTATGAAAATCATCGTAGGATATTTTTCGAGCAATTAAACTGGATAGTAGTTAAAAAATTTGCAAAGTTGCCGGGCATAGCACATTTCAGTGCTACAAATTCAAAGGCTTGACACCAATAGAAAGGGTCGAAATAGCCAAATAGTGCAATTATGTAATACTCCATACTTTACACCACTTAAGTGAATAAGGTTAATTTACAGTCCAATGGGACGCCCAAATCGTTCATCTCATTAAAACGTTTTAGTGATATATTATTAAGAAAATAAGCTACCAACTACGGAGTATTTTTGTAAAAAGTCATGACCTTGCATTTGGTTGGATTTAAACTTAACAAATTGTTTTGACACCACGACTGAAAATTTTAAAGATCAGATTGTAACCGACAGGGAGAGATAATATTTTTTTAACTAAGAAAAAGCTTAACGTCATCTGCGTACATAAGGACACGAGAGTGATTAATAACGGACGGAAGATCATTAAAAAAATAGAGTAAAAAGCAATGGTCCCAGATGACTGGTGTTTATCGACATGAACTGCGGAGGATTTGTGTCCAGAGATGGTGAATGTGACATCGCGGCCTAGACTAAGTTAGGTATACGCAGTTGCTGGGACAAATTACGCTCACTTTTTGTTGGAGCAGACAGTCATAATAAATTTAACTGCAAATATTAATTGAAACAAGAAATAAAAATGTCTCAGAAAAAAGCGAAAGAAGAAACTCACTGAGTTTTAAAGCAAATTTGGGTCAAACATGCAGAGAAATATTGAAAATATGTATGCGGTACAAAGATGCGAGCACGAACAAAAGAAATTGAAGAAGAGCCACAAACAATGCACATGCAACAACAATGTGTGGGCGAGAGCAAATTGAAACGGAAAGAAGTAAAAACGCAAGAGCAAAGTTTAACAAGAACAGCAACAACTGTGTAGGGTTTGTTGTTGTTCAGAAACAATAAGTTTAATGTTTTGATTTTGCGTTTGTATAATTAAACAGAAATAATAGAAATAGCGGAAATTCAAATCATTGGATTGGATTTATGTTATTAATAAAGTTAACACCGTATTTACAGAAAGATTACACAGTCAATCGCGAAGGCTTTAGCTCGAAAATGGATATTGAAGCAGGAGCAAAAGAAAGACATGTCAATCCACGGGAAGATGAATTTAATTTGATTCGCCGATCGGCACCGGTACCAGATTTCCCGTTGTGATATTTGAATCTCCGGGGTTAAAATTATTTTGCTAATGGGTATTACATTTTTTTTAATAATGTATCAGCTGCACAATAGGTGCATGAAAGAGAAATATATTAGCAGTACAGACGACAACCAATGATTTAATAAGACTATAAAATATTTTTAAGATAAGAGGGGGAAAAGTTGAATATCTTTCCAGCTATGAAATCACTAGAAGCATTAATTTATCACACATACATTGCAATTAACAAAAGCTGAAAAATAAGCTGCAGGAAGAATATCTTAAACAAGTTTCGTCTGCTGTTGACAGTCATTAAATCCAATCCTCCATAAAGTTTTAAAACCAATCCTCCATAAAGTTCAAAATGAGACACAGAGGCAAATAACAGAATTCTGCTACTTGTTCCAAGGAACCATTGCAAGGGTCAGAAGTGGAAAAATAGCGATTAGTAATCGCTATTTATAGTTCGATAACTCCCTAGAATTAAGGACACATTGGACGAAGTAGGTCGATCAAAATATTTTTAATCTTCTGACTTAATGTTAGGTTTCCTTCAAATTCAACTCGAAGAATTTACAGTGGTGCACACTGAAGACTGCACACCATCACCAATCGGTCGCAAGAAACCATAGAACTATTAATGAATGTATGGCTTCAATATTCTGCGAACTATTTTAATACTCAGTAGACAACTGACGTTCATTTTGTACTAATCGATTCACACTCATAGAACGCTATCTTAATATTTTAAGTTAAACAACACTATCTTTTTTATTAAAAAAAAAAAAAAAAATTCCAGATAATTATTTTATTATTGAAAAACTAAGCATTCAAATTCGAGATCTGCAACAGCAATTGGAAACACTAAAATCGGACATGAACACTGTTCCAAATGAAGTTCCAAATGGCCAACGTCATTTTGTGCGCTTACCAAAGCTCAATCGAAACAATCCCCATGTGTGGTTCGCCAGGTCGAAAGTTCGTTTCGCCTCTATAACATCGACGCCAACGCAGACAAATTTGACATTATCTCAATCCACCTGGATGAAGACACAATCATCACAGTTGAAGATTTGGTTAAGCGCCCACCAGTGGCCAACAAGTATCAAGCAAAAAAAAATCGTTTGCTTGAAAAATTCGCCGAATCGTCAGAATCTAAGTTACGTTGGTTACTACAGGGAGGATTAACCGCTGGTTTGAAAACGTCCGAAATTCTCGCCAATATACTACGCTTCGCACCAGTACCACCCAGTGAAAGCATGATTCTCACAATTTTTCTTGCAGCGATGCGACCGTCCATTCGCCAACCGATGACAATGAGCAAGAAAACCGATTCAGACTGTTTTGCCAAAGTTGCGGATAAGATGCTGGAATCCATGGGAAACAAATCAATATACTCTATGAAAGCGGCTTCAGGAAAGGAGAGATAATGTCGGCCTACTTGTGCCCGTTTCCAACAGTTAAACTAAAACAGCTTTCGTCTGAAGCGTTGGCCGACGAGCACCACCAGCACCGGCGATCTACAACATTCATCATTGGTTGAGCCTCGCCCATACATCACCAATCGCGTTTCTCATATCCGGTTCCTCATCGGACTCAGGATCCGTTGTATCCGTTTTGCCAAGCACATTTTCAAGATTAAGAACTAAACCATGTAATCTAATACTACAACAGCTATCCAGACGATAATTAACACATAGGGTAAATATATAAATCTAGGCCTTCGTTGCGAATTCACCTGGCTTTATATAGCAGCTGATTTCCAAATGGCTATTATTCTTATCATGGTGCTTGATCGATACCACATCGCCCACGTCAACGATTTTACCGAACAGCTATATGGAAAAACAGTTTTCGCAAAACTAAATTTTCTATATAATTACCAAAAACAATAATTGGAATGCGTCATTTTAGCAAGATTTGATAAACATAATTTACACTCTGATCTATGTATAAAGAGACTTAGGGATATAAACCATAATCATTACAAAGCCTACTGTGGCTTTTAGAGATTAATAATCTTTTTTTAATTAGGCTTTAAATTTCCAAAATTACACTCCAGAGATCAAGCTAGTGGCAGCGGTGTGTTCGGTGGCCAGAATACGTGTTGGGGCCAAATTGCTTTATATGTATAAGGGTCTCAAATTCGCTAAATATCTGGGCACCACTACCTGACAAAATCAACTCAAATACAAATACCCTTAAAAATTATTTAAATAAATCACCTGGTCACAGTTCACACTTCGCACTGATAGATAAACTCTCTATGGAATTCAAATTATTAGTAATATTTATATAAATATATTTCACACATGTTTATAACTTGATTATATGTTGACGCTAATTTTTACACTGTCGAAACTTCTCACTTAGCTGTGACAAACTGCTCGAAAACCCTTGACTTTTTAATCTTTAAACCTAACTGTGATATCGTATAATCTTGTGCAATAATGGTGTTGTGGTTATAAAGCTGTGTATCCGCAGTCGAAGTTGTTCGATGAACTTGTTGTGTTCGAAGCGAATTTGAACGTGGATAGTGTAGTTCGAAGTAATTTTCGTGTTTGCAGTGCGTGTTCGACAAAAATAGAAATCGTTTTATTTTCTACGTGTTCGTCGGATTTATATGACAATGGAGAGCAGTGTTTGCACGAACATAATTTTTAAAAGCGATTTTGTAGTGAGAGCACGTGGACAAAATGGACAACAAGTTTCTGGAAGAATTTATTGATTGGTTCTTTCTTTTCTCTTCTTCCAAAAATACATGTATTGCCATCAAGGGCACGATTTTTTCCGCGTCCATCTTCACAGCTCAAAAAATTTTTAAAAATGATGTTCGTCAAACGCTGTTCGACTGTGGATACGCAAACTGATTTGTGTTCGACAAACGTGTTCGTCGAACAAATTCGACACAGCTTAAGCGAAATGCATGCGTCGAAAGCTGTAATTAGCTGTTGCCGACTGCTTCAATCTGAAGCTTTGTCTAATCGTTAAAGAGAGTGGAGGTAAAAGAAAGAAAGAGAATAAAAGCTTGTTAGCCAATTGAACGTTAATCTCTTCTTAAATTTGTCTAGTAAAGTTCCGAACCTAATCTAGATCTGCCATAAATTCGAATGCACACCACAACTCTTACCTACTCAACATATGAACTTCGATTGAGAAACACAAGCAACACTTACGCTCGGGTTTTCAAATTCTTCAAAAGCATGTTCTAATGCGTATTTGAAAAACAAGAAGTAAATATCATTGGATATACAATCAACGCATTTGGTATCAGACCTCCCTCCGACCGGATCAGTGCTATTGTCAACTATACAAGACCAGAAACTATAAGCCAGCTGGGACGATTCCTAGGCGTAATAAATTACTACCTTAAATGTCTTTCACATTCATCATACATACAGGCACCATTGTCCGAGCTACTTAAGGGTGTGAAAAAGAATGATAAGAAAAGATCGATTTGACATCGCCAGACTCGAAACTCGCTCTAACGTGTGACGCTTCTGATGTTGCTATAGGAGCCGTTTTAGAGCAACAAACCACTCGGGTTTTTCTCTAACAAGCGATAGGGAGCCATTAGTTTTTGGGGCAATAAAATAGTTCAAACACTTGGTCGAGGCAAGTATCTTCATCATTACAACTGATCACAAACCACTTGTTTTTGTCTTTAACTAAAACCGGAAAAAATATCTCCCAGGCAACTACGAAAGCTAAGCTACATCTCACAGTTTTCTATATTAATTGTACACATAAATACATTACATTAATTGTACACATGCATTCTGAAGATTGTGTGCAACCAAAATGCCCATTACAGTAAATTTATCTGAAATCAAAGAAAAACAGACAGCAGACAGCGAATTACCGGAATTACTCAAAGGAAATTTTTCGTTGAAACTACAAAATGTACAATATAATATAATGTTACTGAATTTTTGCTATCTTCCACAGTTTATCAAAGCCCAGTGGCCGAGCAACTCTGCAGCAATTTCGTCAGAAGATTTTTCTGGCCCTCGATGAACAAAAATGTTATTGATTGGTGCAGAAACTGTCTTAATTGTCAACTCAATGGTAAGTATTTGGTAGCTCAACCTGACCTGGTACCCATCAGGCAAAACAGAATAGTGAACGTTTGATGCAATAATCAAAAGACCTTATAACAATGCTAAATGGCAGCTAAAGTATTTCTAAATTTTATCCTGTTCCTGATGGCTACATTCATGTTGTTGATATCAAACCAGCATCTGGGATCTTCAAACGAGATAACAACAAATTATATCCTCTCTAAAGACACCACAGCCAGGTGGAAAACATCAACTAGACATCATTACCATTATTGTTGTTCATGATGATTATTTTACAACAATTGGCACTGAGCCAATCGGTAAATATAAAATAATTTGAAGCCAAACCAGGTATTTATTCTCTGGACGTTGACGCGTACTATGCGCAGTACGTTCAAGTGGCCCATGCGACACCAGGACAATGCCTGTTACGCGCGAACCCTAGCAGACAGCATGCAAAAACGAAGTCGCGTGGACAACAGACGACAATTAGAACATAGCTAAAGTTAAAACTAAAATTAAAACTAACTACGAGCTAGATAGCTAAGGATAGAAGTTTTTAAAGTAGGAATAGAGGACTCTGATCCGATTAAGTGATAAAGGCGATTATAATCGGAACAAAGGACACGGAAAGGTTCATGTAAAGTATAGTTTGAAATGCAACTTGTTAAAGTTAATGGGACATAATTTCTGGTTAGTCTACAAGGTACAGATCGATTGACCTGTTTTAATAAATTAGGAGATCTATTTGCCCATTAAGAAGCTTGTGTATAAACAAAGTACCAAGCATTACTCTACGATTAATTAAAGAAGGAAGATTGATTACAAGAAGTCTACTAGAATACGATGGCAAGTTAACATTGCAATCCCAGTTTAAACCACGAAGAGCAAAAATCAAAAATTGCTTTTGAACGGATTCAATTCTAATTTGGTGTGATTTTTATTGAGGTGACCAAACACATGATCCGTACTCCAGAATAGGACGGACCAGTGAAATAAAAAGGGTTTTGGTTGTGTAAGGATCGTCGAATTCCTTCGACCATCGCTTGACGAAACCAAGAACACTCATGGCTTTGCTGACTAGGGTAGAAATATGACGAGTGAAACTTAATTTATGGTCCATGAGTACACCCAAATCACTCATCTCATTTAAACGTTCAAGTGGAGTATTATTAAGATAATAAGTTTCTATGTGAAAGGAAGATCTATAAAACGACATGACATTACACTTCGAAATATTTAAGTTTAATAAGTTAATTTCACACCAAGTCTGGAGGTTATTAAGATCGGCTTGAAGCAGACGCGGGGAACCTGAATCTTTGAAACTAAGGAAAACTTTAACATCATCAGCGTACATAAGCACACGAGCGTGAATTACGACGGAAGGAAGATCATTAATAAAGAGAGTAAAAAGCAATGGTCCAAGATGGCTACCCTGTGGCACTCCCGAAGTTACTTTGATGGTCTTAGACAGTGAGGATTTAAATAGTAGCTTTTGTGTACGGTCAGTCAAATATTGCAGAATCCAGTTGAGCAGAAGGCGTGGAAGACCAATTTCGTTCAGCTTGTACAAAAGCAGTGTATGATTAACAGAATCAAAGGCCTTACTGAAGTCGGTATAAATGACATCAGTTTGCGATTTATTCCTGAATCCTTCGATCGATAAAGAAGTAAACTCTAACAGGCTAGTGGTAGTAGATCTGCGTTTCATGAACCCATGTTGGGTAGATGAAAGTACAGAACTACAGAAATGTTGTAATTGAGAAGTTATAATTTTCTCAAAGGCCTTCGGTATAGCGGACAATTTAGAAATACCCCTATAATTTGATGCTACGGACTTGCTACCCTTTTTATGGAGAGGAATAATAAAAGATTCCTTCCAAATAGATGGGAAAGTAGAAGTTTTAACGGACAAAGTAAATAACTTATGAATTTGGTTACATAAAGTGTCAGCGCAAAACCTGAGTACACAACCAGGTATCCCATCTGGTCCTGGTGAGTGCACAGGTTTTACTGAAGTAAGCACACTTAGAAGCGAAGTTTCATCGATCACAGGATTAAAGATACAATAAGACCTATTCAACTTATAAGGATACGAAGAGTTAGCGTGAGATTCCTTGGAGGAATAAGTTGTATTGAAAAAATCAGAAAACATATCGGCAATGGCCTGATCATCGTTAGCTTTTTTATTTTCAAAACATAAGTAAGAAGGATGCACTGATGCCTTACGTTTGGCGTTGACGAAGTTATAAAACCGCTTAGGATCACGGAAAAACTGAAGTTTACAGCGCCTTAAGTAATTCATATAACATTGTGTATTAAGCACTGAAAAATTTGATCGAGCAACTACATAAAGAGAAAGATCGGACAGTTGACCGGATTTTCTATACTTTTTATAATATCTAGATTTTACATTCTTAAAATTAGATAACTCACGTGAAAACCATGGCGGCTTGTCAGTTGACACATGGGTGACACGTGGGACACAAGCATCAAAAAGTAAAAACATAGTATTATAGAAAAATGAAATAGCAGCGTCTAAATCTCTGCAAGAATACAGATAATACTAATCTGTAGCAAGAATAAGCTCATTGAGCTTCAAAAAGTTAGTTTTACGAAAACAACGAGTGCGAGATGTCGAGTTGGTAATCGGCAATCGAAAAGGAAGGTTTATGGTTAAGTCGAAAGTTGGATGGAAGTTGTCTTCGGGGACAACTAAAGGACCGATTCTCGAAACAGAGCAGTCGGAAGAATCTAACATAAATATAAGATCTAGTAATCTACCATTTCTATTATGCACAGGGTTAACCTGGGTTAAGGATAACTCAAGAAGACCATCAATATAGCAGTGTGAGGAGGAAGGCACCAGGATGGAAAACTCATCTGATGGATACCAAGAAATGTCAGGCAAATTAAAGTCCCCAATGTCAAGAGTTGCTGTGAAGGTCACTAATTCAGAAGGAAGGGCTGAGTTGACAGCAATTAAAACTCCGCCTCCATTTCTGAATGTTCGATCGTATCTATATGTAGAAAATATTGTGGGAAAAACGGATGCATCGGATATGTCTGGCTTTAGCCACGTTTCAGTAAAAGCCAGAATATGAAAGTCAAAGGATAGACTATCTACATAGAGTTTAGAAAGTTTAGTCCTCTAACATTCTGATAGGCCAGAATATCGGACGAAATTAGTTTTTTGACCCGCCAGTGGGTACTGACGTGCCTGAAGGTAGGGAAAGATTGGTGCTACCTGGTGCGGAAGGCAAACGAATCGGAGGCCGATTTTTCCTCTTTTTAGCTATATACTCCTTAACTACTAAGTGTTCCGGCCAAAAATCTTTATGACATATTTGGTCAAAACGATTTGGCGGAACACTAAGTTTAAAAGACGAAATGTCACGGGAATATAAAAATTTAAACTTTTCCACCGCAATGTTAGGCTCTACGATTTTTGCCCGGATGTGGGCTATGACATCATCTGATGTAGTGTTGGGATCTAGCCTCGAAACAAAAACTTGCTTTTTTGGTGGAATACCGACAAGAAGCGAGCTCGAGGCACCAACCGCAGCAGCAGCCACAGATTTTGGCGCTGGAGCTACTGCGGCGGATAACGCCTTGAGAACCCTCCTTGTTAGTATTTTATTGGGAACATCTCTAGAAGAGGATGTTCGCCCGGACGCATCGGACACTACACCCGATATCGCATCAGTTTGCGGGACAGGATTGCCAGGGGAAATGGCAATAGTGTCCGCACCTGCAGCCAATACTGGACTCCTAAACGATATCAGGTGCTGAGAATTCGGGGTTATTGGGTTGTTACCTGAAGACGGAGCCGTTAAAAGTAGAGATGCTGGTGGATCGGGAGAGAAATGCCGAGGAATGGTCTTCTTCCGCTTCGGGGATTCGCTTAATAATTTATAACTATTAAACTGAGTTTCCAGAGTCGAAAACTCTTCCCGAAGCTTTAGAAAGCCAGCCGACAAAGTTTTGAATCCCTCCCTAGTCCGCCTCATAAATATACGCATTTCCATTTCAACGTCTCGGCACGCTTCACAACTCCATTTCAGGCCCCCCCCCCATTTCCAATGCTATCCTTAACTCTGGCCGTATAACTAGCACATTTAACGTGCATAACATTGTCACACAGCCAGCATAAAAGGTAGTCTTCTTGGAGCTTTTGGGGATGAGGGCACCGTTTAAATGAGCAGACCAACATTATTAATTATTATTATTGTTTTTTTTTTTTCTTTATTAAAAGAAGATTTTAAGTAAAGGGCGAATTGCAATAAAAAGCAAAAAAAAAAGAGTATAAGAAGGACAAGGTAGCACAAGGGTTAAAGGTGCAATATTAAGCACCTGAAAAAAGAGAGAAACAATTTAGAGTTGAGATAAACACACAACAACAAAAAACTGATACAACCGCGAGAGTAACAGTCACGAACGCGAGCAATGTAATAACGCGAGAGCAAACACTGCACAAGCAACAACACTACTGAGTACGCGAGAGCGCGAATGTAAGTAAAAGAGATCAGAAACACAAAATCAAAGTATGCAGGCACAACAACAAAGCTGTTATTTTTGTTGTTTAGTAAAATAAAATTTAATAATAGCTTTGATTAAATGTTTAAGAACAAAAAAAATTTAACAGTCGTCGAAAATAACTTGATCGTTAATTATGGAAGCACAAAAGAAGTTTTTAACAGCAATTAAACTGATGCAAATTATTAAAAGCGAGAGCGCAAAAAAAACACTACTGACTTCGATGAAGTGAGAACACATAAAAAAATGAGAAAATCGGAGTTTCTAGATTTACGATAGCCCACTGGACAATTATAGCATACTATAACTATAATCTAATTGAAAGGATATGAAGGGAAAATGGGATCCCATATTCTGCGATGTACTGGGAGTGTTAGATTCGGAATAAGACAGAGAAATGTTCAATGCTATACAAAAAGTAAATGCAAATGAGGACATTCTAATGACATTATTAGGAAATCAAATCAAACATCAATAACTGATTAATATTATAGAGATGAGAAGATCAGATTCTTTCTAGACTTTTCAATGCTATATCACGATGTCAACTTTCGGGGATTGCTGCAAGTTCAGAATGAGTAAAATCGAAAATAGCTCTCGTACTCACTGATGTTCATCATGACCAAAAAACTTTGCCTACATTTGAAGCAGTTAAAAAATCGCTTGCTACTACTATTACTGCTAATTATTGGCTTACTCCTAGAATTACCCCACTGCGTGGTCTAAGCTAACTGTGCAAGGAATATTTCTAGTGTTTCCTGCCTGTATCCCTACTACTCCTGGTCTTCCGTGTCCGTGCTACGAATACTCCTAGTCTTTCTTAACTGTGCTAAAAATATCTCCCAGTTTTTGAGCTTACTGCTAAAGGGTGTTCTATTTAGAGGGATAGAACTGTAAATTGCAATAAAATAACGATGGATGATTCGATTGATATGACATGACATTTTTTTATTCGAAAGATAATCTTGCGGCATTACATTTTAAATATGATTTCTGGCATACGACTGTCACGGCTGGCTCGGATGTAAGTTGTTTTCCAAATGGTCAAGCGTTTTTGGCCTATCTGCATAGACTGCAATGACTTTCCATATCACCACAGAAAATAGTTTAGCGGTGTTAAGTCAAAAGATCGTGAAGTCCAATTCACAGGTTCAAAATTTGAAATTAAGCAGCCACCAAACGTTTCTTTCAATAAAATAATTGTGGCATGAGCTGTGTGACATGTTGCGTCATCTTGTTGGAACCACTGAACATCATGATTGTTTAATTCGAGAAAGAAAAAGTTTTTGAACAAGTACGGACCAATGATTCCACCAGCCCGTAAACCGCACCAAACAGTCAGTTTTTCTGGATGTAACGGTGTTTTGGCAAACACTTGGAGATTAGCTTCAATCCAAATGCGTAAGTTTTGTTTGTTAACGTAGCCATTCCAACAGAAGTGCGTTTCATAAAATAAAATAGACATAGTGCGCGATACGTATTCCGCACAGAACCATTATTTTAGAAATATAATTGCACAATTTGCAACCGTTGTTCAGGCGTGAGTCTACTCATGATGAATTGCCAAGCCAAACTGAGAATAAATCACTTGATAGTTGTTAAATCGGAGGCTATCTTGAAAAGTAATGCTAACTTAAAGTTCTATAGCTCGAAAAAAAAACCTTTACAACTAACTTTTAGTCTTTGCTTGTACGTCTAGAAATTGCTCCTAGTTTTTTATAAATTGTCCGAAACACTTTCATTGCGCAACTCAAGGATCTGTAAGGATATTTTCTCTCCTTTCATATTCTCGCCACTATTAACTTCATTTACGTTTCACGTCGTTGTTTGAGTTTACTTGTATATTATTTCGTTTTACTTCGCACACTAGCTATTTTTATGGTCACAACTGTGCGTATTCATGTCGCAGCGCAGCCCGTTCCTTTCCACGTACTTGTGCTACTCCTCCCAAAACTTTCTCCATTAGTCGGCTTTCTCTGTTGCTATGCATTGTGAAATTCTTTGCTTTGCCTTGCGTTGTTTTTTTAATTACTTCACCAACGTCCTTTGGCTTGCTCCTCTTCTCACGCTACCATCACCACTCCTTCCCATTTCACTTCAGAGAAAGACAATATAGGTGAGAAACTTCGTATCATATCTGATCACAGTCGCATAAAAAAAATTCACATCAATGGTATTCATGTTTAAACGTTACATAAAAAAGATGAATGTTGTAAAGAATTCGAGGAAACATTGTCGGAAGAATATCAACGCTGAGTGGTTAACCAACAACAAAGCCGATTAGATGATTTACTGCAGAGGTTATCTATTGCAGACTAGCCAACGGTTTATGGTCGTCCTTAGTACTCAGAGCAAGCACGATGTACTGTTTGCGCATGATTTCACAAAATTTTGTATAATTTCTGATAGACAAGGAAAAATGTTTTCAACCCTGAATCCAGATTGTATGCCATTAGAAAAGCATGTTCATGTATAAAATATCATCGAAGCGTAAAACTTTGAAGCTCCGCTAAAATACCGTAATGATGTTGGGATGATGATAAAAAAGTTATGTCAACAATGAACTTGTAAAAAAAGTGTCCAATGTGACTAAAGATAATTTTCGATAGAGTAATCAAGCTGTTTCATAAATCACTGAGTCGTTTAGCAGTCAAAAAAGAATATGGAAAAATAATTGGACTAGCTGCAGCCACCTAAATGGTTTAACATAATGGATCACGAAAATGGGTTTCTGCCTGTGCCATGTGCTAGGACCAAAGCAGGAACAATATACGTTATAAATAGCATCCAAACGTTGTGAAGTCACAAGAGTGAAACGAAACTGACGCTTTAATGTCGGGTCCAACTATCACAAGAAAAAGTTCTGATAACATGAAATACAACAATAAAAAGATGACCTGTTAAAAAAAAGAAAGAAAAATTAAAGCAACTTGCGATCGAGTAATGGCTCTCTGCTTATCGCAAAAATGCATATTTTTCAATAGTGTAACCGACCACCACAACAACAACAACAAGAGCTGGGAGTATAAGTTCAAACACGATCAAATTATTGACATCATCCAACAACAACTTCACATGGAGCGTCCAAAGCTCACATCTCATGTAGTGATTCGGTCATTGAACGCACCGACCACCGACATTTGCTCGTTTCCACCAATAATGGCACATCCGCCAATGAAGAATAATCTGAGTTTATCTGTCCGTTTTGAATCAAACAACCCTCTAGTAATTGATCAGAGCTCATCTTATCAGTATATAACTAAGATGTTAGGTTACGTGTTAGTTTAAAATAAAGCATAATAAATTAAAAAAAACTTCGTTGTTTCAACAAATCAATTAGATACTAAATAAACTATATTAAATTACATTTCTTACATGTATGCATGCTCATATGACTGAATTCATATTAAAAGTTTTTTTTTTTATTAATATAATATGTAGTTATTTAGTAAATATTTATATTGAGTTTTTTCAATTTTTTAATATTTGTAATAAATAATAAATATTGTAATTAAAGCATATAAATTAAAAACATTTTTCTTTTGCTGTATTAAAATTTGCAAGTTAAAGTATTTAAAACGTGAGAAATTTTTGTCTTCTCGTTTTTCTTTTTCTTATATAAACACATTCTTAATAAATAAATGTAATTCCTTTGTATTTAATTTGGTAAATTAATAATTCGGGAACATTGCTTTAAAAAACGAAGTCATAAAGAAACATTTTTTTAATTTTTGTATGGTACATTTTTATTTTATTTTTATGCACTTTTTATACCCTGTACCCATAGGGTAAAAAAATTTTCCGACCCCATAAAGTATATATTATCTTGATCAGTATCAATAGCGAAGTCGATTGAGACATGTCCGTCTGTCCGTCCGTCCGTATGAACACCGAGATCTCAGAGACTATAAGAACTAGAGCAACCAAATTTGGTGTCAACATCCGTACATTGTATAAGCAAATCAAGTTTATTTTAAATTTTTGCCACGCCCACTTCCGCCCCCGTAATTTAGAAAAAACTATAAATTGAGCTGTAATAAAGATATCCCATTCTTATTTGGCTGACCAAATTTTGTCGAAATCGGACAATAATTATCGGAGATATACGTATTTCCGTTTTGTACTGAAATTACCAGTGCAAAATGGGCTGTTAAGTGTGAGCGAGATAGCATGCGTTCGCTGTTGCTGCATGGCATGCAGTGCATGCTAAGAGAATTTTTTTGTAAATTGAAGGCGATTTTGATTGTTTTTGACTTTATGGAGTACTTTTACTTGGTACAGGTTATACTCAATGTCGGCAGGGACGACTTGCTTTCTTCATTGTATTTCCTTTTGTCTATCTCTAATCAAAGTATTTTCTACCCTATAGCGGCCCAAATATTTAAATTCTAATTTATGGCCAGTTTAATTTTTTATAAGTCCGTATCTAGTTTTGTGAAAAAATTTAAATTATTATCTTATTTATTTTGTTAAAATATTTTGTCATTTTGCCGAAATAAATTAAAACAATATACAAAATATTGAAGCCATACGTCCCTATCTGTTGTATCAATGATCGGATTGTGAAGAATGGTCCCTATCTGTTGTATCAATGATCGGATTGTGAAGAATGGTTACTGTTTATTAATCATATTTATTTAACACTAATATTTTATATTCATATTGATTTAATATTGATATTATTCGCTTATAATTTTATCCGACTCCAAACAAGTCTGAACGTCTCGACGTTTCCAACCAAACTCCTTTCTGCCTTCCCACTCGGCTCTCCCATCTACTCTCTCATCCAGTTGTCATTCTTGACATGTGGCCTTTCCTGACTCACCTTCCTCATCACACAAGTAGTTATAGTAATTCTCTTCGATGTCCGAATTCGGTATTAAAGCACACCAAGGATGCAAATGGTCGCTTGACAAAACATTACTTTACCATCGTTGAGATCTGGAACAATCCGGTACGTCTTCTACGACTGATGACAAATGTCCTTTATAAGCTGGATCTAACTTGTGTGTTTCTCCTGTCGTCATCGGGGTATAATAATGACGTCCCAATTATCTACTTAAAATGATTATGGTTGGCAATGCTTTGCATCATACCGTTCTTTCCATTTTTTCTGTTCTGCCTTAATTTTTGCTGCTGGCTGATTTCAATTATTGTGTACATCCATCCTGTCATAACAATGCTCTGTCATTGTTTGCATAATTTGATTATAAGTGACATCTCTGGGATTAAAATTGAATATCAATTCATTCGGAGTAAATTTCGTTGTTGAATTAACGTGTGTATTCATACTCCACTGTATCTTAGAAATGTTCTAATCCCAATTCTTGTTTGTGTCTGTACTAGTGTTCAGAGCACTTAAAAGTGTTTTATTCATCCTTTCTGCTTGACCATGTGCACGGGGCGTACGTACTGCTGTTTTTATATTTTGCATCCCATATTACAAATTCTTCAAACTCTTTTGAAGTAAATGACGTACATCTATTTTATGTGATTCGTAGTGATTGTCCAAAAATACCAATAATTTGTTTCAGACAAATTTAGAACACGTGTAAAGTTTGCGGTTCATTCAATGTAATCTCAATAGTTGCGTAACATTGAGGCAGTCACTGCATGAAAGACCGAGATGGACCCACAGCGGAATCTGATGCTAAGGACCAAGACTATTAAACAGCCTACTATTTTGTTCCATGGTAAAGAGACTAGTAGCACGATGGTTTCTTGACCCCAGATTCCTTTACATGGACGAGAAGGATTGACCAAAAGACGAGAAGGATTGTCCAAAAGACGAGAAGATCTTATGCGCAGCCAACATGGAAGTGATGCACCATGAAGAAAAAGTAGTTGGGTTTCCAGTCCTGCTTACATAACCTCCAATCACGAACGAATTAGCACGTTGAAGTGACTGCGGGCTGTACAGAGACGCGTCGTGGATTTCTTACGCGCCATATATGAGGTACCTAAACCAAGGTAGGCAAGAGTAAGCTGTTCAAATGCTTTCCGTATTTGGATTGACAAAATTGAAGATGTCAATGTGGGAACAAAGAGACCAATAGCTGTGCACTTGGAGATTGCTGCGTCCTTATCAACGGACTCAATTCTCTGTGTGCTCAAAGCAATTGTGGCTTGAAGAAGAGTACCACGTCGTGTGTTGTCCGACAACGGTACCAATTTTCGAGGGGCTAGTCGAATTTTGCAGAAACATATTGATCAAATATCAACTTCAGCCGTTGTAAAGCAATACCAAACGTTGGAATTCAAATTTAAACCTCCTGGCGTGCCACATATGGAAGGCGTGTGGGAGCGATTGGTACGTTCAACTAAATCTTTACTTTCAGAAATTTTTATTGGTGTACGAGAGAAAGTGTTGAGCAGATTCTCAACTCAAGGCCAATAACGTATGTATCTTTGGACAGCGTTGCGTCGAAGGCGCTGACTGTTGGGCTGTTTGGACTTACTCTGGCGAAAACATATCGAATTGCCAGCCAGTTGGCAGACCGTTTCTGGAAGAGAGGTAGACGACCTAGTGATCATCATGGATGATTAAATCAAAGGAAATTCATGGCCATAAGGAAGAGTGATCAATGTTCATCATAGAAGTGACAGTCAGGTGCGACGAGCCGTCGTGCGCACAGCAGCCGGACTAGTCACAAGACCAGCAGTAAAGCTGGCCAGATTGGACTTGGAGAGTAACCCACGATGCCAGGATGCTAGTGAGTTACGGGGTGGGAAATGTTGCGGTGCGAATGAAGTAAGCCCCGCGCCAATGTAGTTTGTAACAGATTCGCCCTTGCCCTTGTTCGAAAAGTCGCGTTTAATGAATAATTGCTTTCCGTTGTGTTTTTTTTTTTTTGTCTTAGCTGCAGCCGCTGCGACGGTGTACAATTAGAGAAAATTTGGCAAGCAGACAGAGCAAAAGTGAGCAAAGAAACACAAATGTAAGAATTGAATTTAAAAATGAAATGTTAATAACGAAATGAAATGTTTAATAATGAATAATAAAGATTTCGCTCGGAGTAAAGTTTTTTATTTTTTTATTGCTTACGGACGGCTAGCGAACCAACACTGCCTGTGAATCGAGCCAATCCTTCAACACTCCTTTTATCTGTTGCTGAATTGCGTTATTCCATTCATACAACACTTGCAATTGCTCTTCCTTAAATAGAAACTGATCTGAGGGTACATTGCCCTTTAAAGGGTCAAATTCGGGTAACATCGCTATGATATCTCTCATTGAAGTATTTCTAGTGACTTCCCGTAGAGTCAATCTTTGTCTTTCAGTTTGCTGATCAAGAGCTTGATGGTGATCTTCATCTCGGGCTGTGGCGAATGCCTCACGTCGTTGTTGTTTTGTCAGACTTCCACTGAAAATTCATAATCCTCCGTATTATTATTTGATTATTTGTTTCCCGTCATTTGAAAATTATTGGTGTGTGAAATGATATCCAAATCCACTACTACTAACATTTTGTCAAAGTTCCTGGAAATTTTTTTTCCCGTTTTCTCTTTCTTTTATTCTTCTCCTATTGCTAGATGTGATAATATTCCTCCTCACTTGCTATCAATAGATATTATGTTTATTATTGATGCATTAAGTCGTCACTTATTTTTGGTTAGGGAGCTCTCATAGAGATTTCTATCACGACCGTTTGCTTTTACTATTTATGGTTTTGCCGTTTTGTCGTTTCTCGATCTGACCATTAAAGTCTCGCCTATTCTTTGGAATTTTCTCTTGGCTTGTTCTTCTCTTTTAAACTTATTTCACCATTTTCTTTTTTTTTCTTGAAGCCGCATGTTTGTATCCCACTTCTGAATTGTCAAGAATGGTTATTGTTTATTAATCATATGTATATTACATATTGGATTAAAATTGATATGATTCGCTTATTATTTTATTCGTCTCCACGTAAGTCTGAACGTATCGACTTTTTCAAGCAAGCTATCTTTTTCCTCTCCTCTTAGCACTCCCATCTGTTTTATCCCTTCATCCAGTTGTCATTCTTGACATCCGGCCTTTCTTGACTCACCTTTCTTGCCACTCACGTAGTTATAGTATTTTTCTTCGATGTCCAAATTCGGTATAATAATGGGGTATAATAATGACGACCAAATTGTCTACTTAAAATTTTTGTGGTTTCTGTTCTGCTTTAATATTTGCTGCTGGCTGATTTCAATTACTGTGTACATTCATCCATTCATAACAATCCTGCATAATTTGATTATAAGTGCAACGGCATTCCCCCAGGGATCCCCAATATCACTAATCCTCTTCCTCATCGCCCATAACAAACTTTCAAATATCATCCACCTATAGAAAGATATTAAATTTAGCGCATACGCCGATGATTTTTTCCTAATAATCTCCCACAATCAAAAAAAAAAAAACCCCTAACTACAGCCTTGACACACTCATCTTCAACATCCACGAGTGGTGCCTTTACTCAGGAGCCCTACTATCTCCACAAAAGTGGCAACACCTCCACATATGCCGAAAGCAGAACTGTTCTTGCACCATATCTTGCAATAACACCCAAATTTCTAGCCCAAAACGCTTAGGACTAACAATAAACAAAAAAAAGTGCGTCTAACGGTTAGACACGATAGAAGTGAAACCTTCCGTAAAACAAACTGAGAGAGAATGAGACGAAAGCAGCATTAGGAGCGGGATAATTATAGGTTCATTATAATATTGCTATAAAGGTCATATTTTATTTTCTTCATTTTATTATTATTCATCCTCAATGTTTTCAATTTCAACAAATGATACGAGTGGCTTATGATAGCTAAAATATGATACAAATGCTTTGGTTTCGATGTTGTCAACATATCTTTGAAATACCGCGTCAATTGTTGTATGCATGTAGGTTATGCATTTAATCTATGAGCATAAACACAAAAATTTGTTGATTAGAAAATATTAAAGTACTTACGATGATCGTTTTCACTATTTTGCACAGTGGATGCATTGTTATGCACAGTAGAAACACTAGGTTGCGCATTTCGTAATGTTTTTCGGCGTACACGAAATTCACGTACACATTCTGTTGAAGTCTTTGCGGTTTTTTTAGTTTTATTTTCTTTTTGTTTTTTTTTCTGTCGATATTCACGACACTTTTCTGCATTATTTTTCGGCATAATTGCGGTAAATATTTAAAAATGAAAATATTTACGAATATAATGAAGCAAGCAAGTCGTCCCTGCCGACATTGAGTATACCCTGTACCAAGTAAAAGTACTCTATTAAGTCAAAAACAATAAAATTCGCCATCACTTTACAAAAAAAAATTATCTTAGCATCCACTGCTTGCCATGCAGCAACAGCGAACGCATGCTATCTCGCTCACACTTAACGGCCCATTTTGCATGGGGCGTTTCAGTACAAAACGGAAATACGTATATCTCCGATAATTATGGTCCGATTTTGACAAAATTTGGTCAAGAGGTGCATTTTGGCCATATAAATGTACATGCCAAATAAGAATACGAATCTTTAATATTGCTCTAGTTATAGGTTTTTCCCGAATTGCGGGGGCGGAAGTGGGCGTGGCAAAAATTTAAAACAAACTTGACCCGCTTATACAATAGACGGATGTTGACACCAAATTTGGTTGCTCTAGCTCTTATAGTCTCTGAGATCTCGGTGTTCATACGGACGGACAGACGGACAGACGGACAGACGGACAGACGGACGGACGGACAGACGGACGGACGGACACGTCTCAATCGATTTCGCTATTGATACTGATCAAGAATATATATACTTTATGGGGTCGGAAAATTTTCCTTCTGCCTGTTACATACATTTTAGCGACTTTAATAGACCCTTTTACCCTATGGGTACAGGGTATAAAAAAACGGACGCAATACAGCACACGCGGTTACTATTATGAGCGTCGTAACGCGTGTATTACACAGACGTACTAACATACACACAAACATTCGTAGGACGCTTGGTCTAAGCAAGTATTAGGTAGTGTAGTATAGCTATACATAATGCCTTCTCGCTCACCGTAGCTCCGTAATACGCAGGCGCGCACACATACGTACTAGCATACATACAAACATACATACATATGACGCTTGAACTAACACTAAAGCAAGTATTAGGCAGTGTAGTATACATACTACAATACTCACTCTACTAGCGTGGCTCAGCAGTACGCAGCCACACACATATACATACGTATATCAACATATAACGCTTCGTAGCCAAGAGTGGGGAGGCTACGAAGCACCGCACAAAGAGGAGACGGAGAATAAGGAACGCTATATAACTCTGTTCTATCTCATTCTCTCGCAGGCTATATACTATAAGATCTATATGTATGTCTCTTTTTAGTGTCGCTTTTTCGTTTCATCGAGTCTCAAATCACTCCCAACGATTCTAAAGAAGTTTTCACTTCAAAAATATATGAGACTCACATATCAAAAATATTCAACCAGCACTAAACAATAAACTAAACGCCATATATCGTCTAGCAAGCCCCAAATTTAACTGGAACCCAAACACACTAATAAATATCACACAGCAAACAAAAAAGAAACAAACTAACAACTGCCATAGAAAAAATTGCAGACTCATGCAAAGAGCACAGCATTCCCTACCTCATAATACCCAATAAAATAACCTCCCCCCATGGGTTTTACTCCCCTACCTCATCAACACCACACTGCACAAATTAAACAAATCCAACACAAGTCCAAACCCATACAGACAACTCTTCCTGGAATATAAAAATAAATACAATAGCTTCACATTCCTATACACAGACGGGTCACTGCAAAGTAACACAGCTTCCTTTGCAATCGCCACTGAAAATGAAATCCTAAAAAGAGGCATTCCGACTCCATTCACATCAATCCTATCACTCGAAACCATAGCCATTTTATAAAAAAATAGCCTAATAGCTAAAATAAAAGGAAACTTTGTTATTTGCTCTGACTGCCTATCATCTATTAAATCCATTTGCAATATCACCAACAATAATATAATATAATATATTTCTCACAACCTTCCGGATCATACTTAGCAAAACTGCCCCAAGAATTAAACTTTTCTGGATCCCCAGCCACAGTGGCATTAAACGGAACGAATTAGCCGACACTGTAAGCAAATCCACAATTAACATACCCCTACACTATACCCCCAACATAAACTCCACAGACATAAACAAGTTCCTAAAATACAAATTAAACCAACAACTCAAACTCAACATAGAGCACTGCAATAGGTGGTATCAACGATCAAACAATAACCTATTACACGCAGCCTACTATCTAAAAAATATCATACAAATATTATCACGCGCAACGACCAAACCAAAAATCTAAGACTGCGACTAGGACACACAAAGCTTACACAAAGCTACCATGCCCAAACTGACATACAACAACTGATCATAACAAAAAACACTTATTAATAAACTGCCCCGCAACATTACACCTAAAAACACAAATCTTTGCAAATACATGTCCCCTACTTATGATCTCAAATCCAACCTCAGAAAACATTCCCAAAATTATCAAATATCTCAAGCTCAAAGCTATCACTTTGTATAATTATAAACAAACACCTACACTACATGTCAACTATGAACTAATACCAAATCAAGCAAAAAGTAAAACGATTTATATATGTAAAACATTACTAATAATAAGTCTGAATAAAATCAAGCCTAAGGTCTTCGACGCCAGTGCTTGCTACCAACCCAAGAAAATTTAAAGCAATTGTAGGTTAAGCAAAAATCAGTTGATGACTCTACGGCAAACGTTCTCAAATGTACAACCTTAGCCTGAGAACAAATATCTACAGAAGCCTGCATAGCCATGTAGAAAAATTCGAAAACAAGTAGAAGAATTAATAAATGATAAAATTGTAGAACCGTCTGTATTCGAATACAATAGCCCACTCTTGCTAGTCCCAAAGAAAGAAAGTATTACAAAATTCAGCAGAAAAAATTTGGCGATAAGTAATTGACTATCGCCAAATAAACTAAAAACTACTATGCGACAAATTCCCGCTCCCCAGGATTGATGATATTCTAGACCAACTGGGTCGAGCTAAATACTTTTCCTGCCTCGACTTAATGTCGAGTTTTTACCAAATTGAACTGGAAGAAAGTTCACGAAACATGACATCTTTCTCAACGAGCAATGGCTTATATCGCTTTACGCGATTACCATTTGGCCTTAAAATAGCACCAAATTCATTTCAGAGAATGATGACTGTAGCATTCGCCGGTCTAGAACCTTTACATGCGTTCCTTTACATGGATGACTTAATAGAAATAGGCTGTTGCTAAAAACACACGATTAAAAACTTAACTGATGTTCTTTACCTATATAGGAAATATAACCTAAAGTTACATCTAGAAAAATTTTCATTTCTCATGCACGAAGTCACATACCTAGATCACAAATGCACCAACAAAAGAGTACTGCCAGATGACAAAAAATTTGACGTCATCAAAAATTACCCTGTTCCTCATGATGCGGACAGCGCAAGACGATTCGTAGCATTTTGCAATTACTACCGTCGATTTATAAAAAACTTCACTGAGTATTTACGGCACATAAATAGATTATGTAAAATGAGTGTTCCTTTCCAATGGACCATTAGCTGAGAAAATGCATTCCAATATCTAAAAGAATGAAGCAAGCAAGTCGTCCCTGCCGACATTGAGTATACCCTGTACCAAGTAAAAGTACTCCATGAAGTCAAAAACGATCAAAATCTCCATCAATTTACCAAAAAATTCTCTTAGCATCCACTGCTTGCCATGCAGCAACAGCGAACGCATGCTATCTCGCTCACACTTAACAGCCCATTTTGCATGGGACGTTTCTGTACAAAACGGAAATACGTATATCTCCGATAATTATTGTCCGATTTCGACAAAATTTGTTCAGCTGGTGCATATTGGCTATATTATTAAGTGTGCCAAATAAGAATGGGATATCTTTTTTATAGCACAAGTTATAGTGTTTTCTAAATTACGGGGCGGAAGTGGGCGTGGCAAAAATTTAAAACAAACTTGACCCGCTTATACAATAGACGGATGTTGACACCAAATTTGGTTGCTCTAGCTCTTATAGTCTCTGAGATCTCGGTGTTCATACGGACGGACGGACAGACGGACATGTCTCAATCGACTTCGCTATTGATACTGATCAAGAATATATATACTTTATAGGGTCGGAAAATTTTCCTTCTGCCTGTTACATACATTTTAGCGACTTTAATATACCCTTTTACCCTATGGGTACAGGGTATAAAAACTTATTCAACCAACACTTTTACAATATCCCGATTTTCGAAAAGAATTTGCATAATAACAGATGCTAGTAAACATGCTTGTGGTGCGGTTCTAACTCAGAACCATAATGGAATTCAACTCCCAATAGCTTATGCATCTCGTTCATTTACAAAAAGGGGAAGTAATAAAAGCACAACAGAACAAGAGTTGGCGGCAATTCATTAGGCAATTACCCAATTCAGACCATATATTTATGGGAAACATTTTACAATAAAAACGGATCGCAGACCATTGACATATATTTTTTTCTCTATGGCTAATCCCAGTTCCAAATTAACTCACATTCGGCTAGAACTTAAAGAATACGATTTCACAGTAGAATCCTTAAAGGGAAAAGATAATTTCGTTGCAGACGCTCTTTCGCGTATTATTATAAGCGAATTCAAAGACATTCAAAATAAAGTCCTGAAAGTCACTATCAGGCGACAATGTAGACAAGGGAAAATCTGTACAGTTGAAAATAATTAACTTTTTCCAAGGCAAGGTCATCAAAATGTGTCCAAGCCCAACGTACACGAAGTAATTACAAATGATGAAGTACGGAAAGTAGTGACCTTGTGCATAACAGAATCTAAATGCTTATTTAAACATGCAAATAAATATGCAAAATAGAAATGGAATTCTCGACTAAGATCAGTTCTTCCAAAGGCTCGAAAAAGAGGAAGGAGGATTGAATATAAGCGGTAGATCGTATTACTTACGCGTTGGAATGTTTATGTATTTCTATGTTTTCTTTTAAAGTACTTTGTCAAATGCAAATTGCAGGCCCACCAAAATCGGCGCCGAAATTGTTTATCTGTAGCTAAGCGTCGAGTTGGCAATGAACACATAAGTTGACGAGTTAGAATAGGCCGACATCTCTTACAGTGTACACAGGATCAAACAATTTTTATGCCAATGTTCTGGCATTTGTTATGCAGAATTGAAATCGCAATAGTCCTTCCAATGCTTTTGGTCCAGCATGATAATTGAGCAAACGCAAATGTCGAATGTATATTTGTACGAGGTTTTCGGTAGTAGAAGAGGATGCTTCTGACGCTCAGGAAGATTTTCATGTTCAAGTCTTCCACCGACCTTTATGAGATTAAAACCTTAAGAATCATCTAAAGAAGGTGTTAGATATTTTAAACTACTTTGCCCTTGCTTCCAAAATTGCAATAGGTTAAATTCATTAATGAAATGCCTCTGTTGAATATTCCAAACAATGCTGTGTAATGCTTTGTTCATTTCTTCTGTCGATGGCGTTGACATTTCGAAATTGCGATTTCCCTTGAGTGATCTGAAAAATCTGAAACAATACGCGATGACTCTAAGTGTACAACTGTACGAATTAATTTCTGGAATAATTCCAACAAGTAATTGGACTCCACTGTTATAACAAAAGTGCATTTCCTTTTTTCAAGGTTGACAATGCCATATCTATGTCTATATGGTGTGGTTGTTGAGGCCATTTGTCTTAATATTCCTGCAAAAATGATGGTCCTGAAAAAGAAATCGATTGTCGAAAATCTTTTGCTGTACATCCTCGTGATACGATGTCAGCAGGATTTCTTTGCGATGGTACATATTGTCAATGACCATCTGACTTGTTCTACTCTATTCGCTACTCTATTTCCGACGAATGTTGGACGAATTTGGGAAACCGATCAAAAATAGGCAGCTCAAGCTCAAGCTTTGGAAGAGTTCGCCTTTTAACTGGGGCAACTTTTGACTTCGCAGTTAACAGCTGGACTCTGATGTACCCATTCGAATCAATTGATCTGAGATAAATGCAAGTGCCGTAAGCTCGTATAGACGCATCACAGAATGCGTGTACTTGAAGATTTACATAATTGGCCTGCAGACTGTAACGAGGCACAGAAATCGAAATGATTCGATAGTAAGAGGTGCTAGTAATCCTTGTGGGTCGAACAGAGATGATGCAATAGATAGAATGGTTCGTTTTATAATCACTTCCGTATTTTGCTTTGGTTTAAACATGAATAAAAGCTTGTCGCTGACTTGCTCCCAGTTTTGATTTATCATCCCTGAAGTTCGGAAGATTCGAAAGTTATTTGTTCAGCGGAAATAATTCTCGACGTAATATTTCCTTGACTGTCGATTTAATAATTTGTAATGAAGCGATATCATCTGCTACACAAATCAAATCGTCAACGAAAAATGAAGATTTGATTATAGAAGCTCCCAACGAAAATTCTCCCGTGTATAGATCTGCCAAATGTTGGAGAGTTCTAATTATTTGTAGGTTAACGTGTTGAGCTTGAATGTTTTAAGGTCATTTAAGGGAGATTCTCTCCCAAATATATATTGATAAATTCGATCGTGTGGATTTACGAGTACTTGCCTGTACATATTGTTCACATCAACAGTTATGATAAACTGTACTAATGAAAATCGTATTATTTGCTTGTATAAGTCATCTTGCAAACCAGGCCCAACACACAACCAATCGTTTGGTGACTGTAGAGATGACGTTCTGCACGAAGCGTCAAAAATGACCCTTAGTTTGGTTGACTCGCTACTGGGCTTGAGAACACAATGATGTTGTATAAAAAAGTGGGACTCACCTGCTCTTGGATTCGGCACTACTGTCAAATGCTTGACATCTTCACACTCCTTCATGAACGAATATCTGGTTGCCGTTGAAGACGTCTCTCCAGAGCTAGAAATCAACGACGGACGATGTCTACTAAGTTTCCCAGGCAGCTAGGATTCTTTTTGAAGGGAAGAGTTAAAATAATCGTACCATTTGATAAATGAATTCTTGTGTTTACGTAGTTCTCCTCACATGCACGATGTTCAGGTTGCAGTTCCAATGACGGGCTCGAGTCAATTTTATTGATGTTCTAAAGCAACTCCAAGTTTTTATCAATACATTCTTCAATGGTAACAATGCTTGATGAATTATGCATGCGTTGCATTTTATATTTCCTCTATAGGATCCATCCTAATAATGTTTTTTGTAGATTTTCTCCAAGTTTTATCTGTCCTACAGCAAGATATTCAAAAAATGCCTCTGTACTGTAACGTTTAGAACGTTTTCTTTATATATTGAAAGCAAGTGTTTCTTTAGTTCGTCCTCTCTTTGAATGAATCTTAGTTCTATAACAATTATGTTTTACAGCTAAAGACCACGTAGCTACGCTGCCATTGACGCCGGCAGAGGAGCGGCCTGCTTATGTATAAATGGTTACGTATATGTATAACGATGGCGAAGAGTCGGCGCGTGAGAGAGGACGTATCATGTTCACTTGGTGACAGAGCCGTCGCGTCGTCCAGTAGAATGCACTCATAGTTGGTTACTTTACCGAAAATGCGTTTGAACTTGGATTTGTGTATATAAATATTGTAACTAAGTGCTACAATATGTTTGTAATAACATTTATGTATATTCACTAAGTACAGTGAGCATTCGATATGTGAACATGCTTCATCTGCCTCTTTTAGAAAAATAACGTAATTATAATTAAGTTATTTTCTTAGTCTAGTTACTTGTATATAAAAAATTAAAAAATTTGTTTTTCTTTTTATATATTTATATAATTGATGATATATATAATTTTTTTTCTTCTTTTCATCTTGTTTATTTTTATCGAATCAGAAAATATTGATATTTTTTTTTTGTTTTCTTTTTTTTTGTGCTCTTTGAAAGTTCTATGACTTCTTTCTATTGTTCCTACTGTCTGGTGGTTGTGTGCTGTTGACGTTATATTGTCTATTTTTAAATATTTGCACAAGTCATTTATAATTGAATTTTTGTATTCTGTTCCCATGTCCGTAATGGTCGTCTTCATTGGACCATACTTTAGAATAAAAGATTCGAATATAGCTTTTGAGATTGTTGTTGCGTTTTTATTTGCAACTGGAATGGCTACTAAGTAATTTGTAAGATCACATATTAAAGTGACTACATATTCATTGCCGTTTTCTGTGCGTGGTAATGGACCATTTGTGTCCACGTCTTATCAAAAGCATATATGGGGGTTTCTGTAATAGTTAATGGGGTCTTGGTATGTGTTGTCGTTTTCGAATTCTGGCATTTTGGACATTTACTTAAGTAATCTTTTACATGACGAGTCATGTTTTTCCAATAATAGTGTCTCTTTATTTTGTTTACTGTTCTTGACATGCTAATATGACATTGTTGCTTCTTTATCTTTTTCGATAATGGTCAACGGCTGGAATAGCGCTACTCTTAATGATTTTAATTTTTTATTGCCCATTTTTTTAAAAGATGCTATCGAAATAGTTTCAAGTATCTTTTCACTCGGTGCCAATTTGAGTTGAGTGATCTCAAGTATACCGGCTGGTTTCTCAAGCCTTTGAAAGAATTGATCTAAATCAAGATTTCCATTGGTGTACAGATCGCCAACATTCATTCTTGCTATAACTTTCTTTCCATGTTTAAATAAACACAAATTATTTGTTATGTACAAGGTCACTAATTTTCGTACCTCATCATTGCAAATGACTTCATGTACGTTGGTCTTAGAAGCTTTAATAGGAACTTGCCTAAGCATAGTTTCATTTTTGTTCTCTGGCCACAGATTATTTTGTCTACTTTGTTGCCTGGTTGTGACATTCAGAACTTTATTTTGAATGTCACCAAGTTGTCTTTCCCCTTAAGGTATTTTACTGTGATATTTTTCTAGATCTAGTCTAGTTTATTTTGAATTGGGATTTGTCATTGAAAATATATAAGTGAGTGGTCTATGATCTGATTTTATAGTGAAGTGTTGAACATATATGTATGGTCGATAATGTATTATGACCCAGTGAATAGCTGCTAACTGTTGTTCTGTTGTTGATTTCTTGCTTTTACCTTTAGTGAATGAGCGTGAAACATATGCAACTGGGAGTTGTTTATCTCCATATTTTTGTGTTAGTACAGCTTACACGCTTATTTATTTGCATCTATTATTATGCAAAATATTCAAATGCGTTCTGCCAATCATAAGTAAATTCAAATTAAATTGTTTTTGATAAAACGTCGGTAATAATTACAAAATGCACCGAATCTTCTAGCGCTGTCTGCGTCCGTAGGGACTGGGTATTTCCCTATGACATCATATTTTTCATCAGCAGGCAAAATACCTTAATCAGTACACTTGTGAAATAGAAACGTCACTTCGTGCATGTAGAAACTACACTTCTCTGGATGTAATTTTAGGTTGTGTTTCCTACATAAGTCACAAATACTTGTTAGATTTTCGATCAAATGGTTTTCGGAACAACCGATGACAATTAAGTCATCCATATACAAGAATGCTTGTGAAGGTTAAAGTCCAGAAAATGCTATAGTCATCATTCGTTGGAATGAATTTGCCGCTATTTTAAGACCATGAGGTAGGCTTGTAAATTGATATGAGCCATTGTTTGTTGAAAAAGACGTAATATTTCTAAACTATTGTTTTAACTCTATTTGATGGAATCCGGACATTAAATCGAGGAAATTTGTGGAAATTTGTCGGACAATAGTTTTTTATTTATTTGGTGGTAATCCACGACTAATCGCCATCTTTTATTTTCGTTTCCTGGGAGACCTTTCTTGGCTACAAGTAGTATTGGACTATTATACTCCGAAATTGATGGTTCAACGCTTTTATCCCGAATGAATTTTTCGACCTCTTTATGACCATGGACTCTGATGTACCCATTCGAATCAATTGATCTGAGATAAATGCAAGTGCCGTAAGCTCGTATAGACGCATCACAGAATGCGTCTACTTGAAGATTTACATAATTGGCCTGCAGACTGTAACGAGGCACAGAAATCGAAATGATTCGATAGTAAGAGGTGCTAGTAATCCTTGTGGGTCGAACAGAGATGATGCAATAGATGGAATGGTTCGTTTTATAATCACTTCCGTATTTTGCTTTGGTTTAAACATGAATAAAAGCTTGTCGCTGACTTGCTCCCAGTTTTGATTTATCATCCCTGAAGTTCGGAAGATTCGAAAGTTATTTGTTCAGCGGAAATAATTCTCGACGTAATATTTCCTTGACTGTCGATTTAATAATTTGTAATGAAGCGATATCATCTGCTACACAAATCAAATCGTCAACGAAAAATGAAGATTTGATTATAGAAGCTCCCAACGAAAATTCTCCCGTGTATAGATCTGCCAAATGTTGGAGAGTTCTAATTATTTGTAAGTTAACGTGTTGAGCTTGAATGTTTTAAGGTCATTTAAGGGAGATTCTCTCCCAAATATATATTGATAAATTCGATCGTGTGGATTTACGAGTACTTGCCTGTACATATTGTTCACATCAACAGTTATGATAAACTGTACTAATGAAAATCGTATTATTTGCTTGTATAAGTCATCTTGCAAACCAGGCCCCACACACAACCAATCGTTTGGTGACTGTAGAGATGACTTTCTGCACGAAGCGTCAAAAATGACCCTTAGTTTGGTTGACTCGCTACTGGGCTTGAGAACACAATGATGTTGTATAAAAAAGTGGGACTCACCTGCTCTTGGATTCGGCACTACTGTCAAATGCTTGACATCTTCACACTCCTTCATGAACGAATATCTGGTTGCCGTTGAAGACGTCTCTCCAGAGCTAGAAATCAACGACGGACGATGTCTGCTAAGTTTCCCAGGCAGCTAGGGTTCTTTTTGAAGGGAAGAGTTAAAATAATCGTACCATTTGATAAATGAATTCTTGTGTTTACGTAGTTCTCCTCACATGCACGATGTTCAGGTTGCAGTTCCAATGACGGGCTCGAGTCAATTTTATTGATGTTCTAAAGCAACTCCAAGTTTTTATCAATGCATTCTTCAATGGTAACAATGCTTGATGAATTATGCATGCGTTGCATTTTATATTTCCTCTATACGATCCATCCTAATAATGATTTTTGTAGATTTTCTCCAAGTTTTATCTGTCCTACAGCAAGATATTCAAAAAATGCCTCTGTACTGTAACGTTTAGAACGTTTTCTTTATATATTGAAAGCAAGTGTTTCTTTAGTTCGTCCTCTCTTTGAATGAATCTTAGTTCTATAACAATTATGTTTTACAGCTAAAGACCACGTAGCTACGCTGCCATTGACGCCGGCAGAGGAGCGGCCTGCTTATGTATAAATGGTTACGTATATGTATAACGATGGCGAAGAGTCGGCGCGTGAGAGAGGACGTATCATGTTCACTTGGTGACAGAGCCGTCGCGTCGTCCAGTAGAATGCACTCATAGTTGGTTACTTTACCGAAAATGCGTTTGAACTTGGATTTGTGTATATAAATATTGTAACTAAGTGCTACAATATGTTTGTAATAACATTTATGTATATTCACTAAGTACAGTGAGCATTCGATATGTGAACATGCTTCATCTGCCTCTTTTAGAAAAATAACGTAATTATAATTAAGTTATTTTCTTAGTCTAGTTACTTGTATATAAAAAATTAAAAAATTTGTTTTTCTTTTTATATATTTATATAATTGATGATATATATAATTTTTTTTCTTCTTTTCATCTTGTTTATTTTTATCGAATCAAAAAAATATTGATATTTTTTTTTTGTTTTCTTTTTTTTGTGCTCTTTGAAAGTTCTATGACTTCTTTCTATTGTTCCTACTGTCTGGTGGTTGTGTGCTGTTGACGTTATATTGTCTATTTTTAAAAATTTTGCACAAGTCATTTATAATTGAATTTTTGTATTCTGTTCCCATGTCCGTAATGGTCGTCTTCATTGGACCATACTTTAGAATAAAAGATTCGAATATAGCTTTTGAGATTGTTGTTGCGTTTTTATTTGCAACTGGAATGGCTACTAAGTAATTTGTAAGATCACATATTAAAGTGACTACATATTCATTGCCGTTTTCTGTGCGTGGTAATGGACCATTTGTGTCCACTATTATCTTATCAAAAGCATATATGGGGGTTTCTGTAATAGTTAATGGGGTCTTGGTATGTGTTGTCGTTTTCGAATTCTGGCATTTTGGACATTTACTTAAGTAATCTTTTACATGACGAGTCATGTTTTTCCAATAATAGTGTCTCTTTATTTTGATTACTGTTCTTGATATGCTAATATGACATTGTTGCTTCTTTATCTTTTTCGATAATGGTCAACGGCTGGAATAGCGCTACTCTTAATGATTTTAATTTTTTATTGCCCATTTTTTTAAAAGATGCTATCGAAATAGTTTCAAGTATCTTTTCACTCGGTGCCAATTTGAGTTGAGTGATCTCAAGTATACCGGCTGGTTTCTCAAGCCTTTGAAAGAATTGATCTAAATCAAGATTTCCATTGATGTACAGATCGCCAACATTCATTCTTGCTATAACTTTCTTTCCATGTTTAAATAAACACAAATTATTTGTTATGTGCAAGGTCACTACTTTTCGTACCTCATCATTGCAAATGACTTCATGTACGTTGGTCTTAGAAGCTTTAATAGGAACTTGCCTAAGCATAGTTTCATTTTTGTTCTCTGGCCACAGATTATTTTGTCTACTTTGTTGCCTGGTTGTGACATTCAGAACTTTATTTTGAATGTCACCAAGTTGTCTTTCCCCTTAAGGTATTTTACTGTGATATTTTTCTAGATCTAGTCTAGTTTATTTTGAATTGGGATTTGTCATTGAAAATATATAAGTGAGTGGTCTATGATCTGATTTTATAGTGAAGTGTTGAACATATATGTATGGTCTATAATGTATTATGACCCAGTGAATAGCTGCTAACTGTTGTTCTGTTGTTGATTTCTTGCTTTTACCTTTAGTGAATGAGCGTGAAACATATGCAACTGGGAGTTGTTTATCTCCATATTTTTGTGTTAGTACAGCTTACACGCTTATTTATTTGCATCTATTATTATGCAAAATATTCAAATGCGTTCTGCCAATCATAAGTAAATTCAAATTAAATTGTTTTTGATAAAACGTCGGTAATAATTACAAAATGCACCGAATCTTCTAGCGCTGTCTGCGTCCGTAGGGACTGGGTATTTCCCTATGACATCATATTTTTCATCAGCAGGCAAAATACCTTAATCAGTACACTTGTGAAATAGAAACGTCACTTCGTGCATGTAGAAACTACACTTCTCTGGATGTAATTTTAGGTTGTGTTTCCTACATAAGTCACAAATACTTGTTAGATTTTCGATCAAATGGTTTTCGGAACAACCGATGACAATTAAGTCATCCATATACAAGAATGCTTGTGAAGGTTAAAGTCCAGAAAATGCTATAGTCATCATTCGTTGGAATGAATTTGCCGCTATTTTAAGACCATGAGGTAGGCTTGTAAATTGATATGAGCCATTGTTTGTTGAAAAAGACGTAATATTTCTAAACTATTGTTTTAACTCTATTTGATGGAATCCGGACATTAAATCGAGGAAATTTGTCGGACAATAGTTTTTTATTTATTTGGTGGTAATCCACGACTAATCGCCATCTTTTATTTTCGTTTCCTGGGAGACCTTTCTTGGCTACAAGTAGTATTGGACTATTATACTCCGAAATTGATGGTTCAACGCTTTTATCCCGAATGAATTTTTCGACCTCTTTATGACCATGGACTCTGATGTATCCATTCGAATCAATTGATCTGAGATAAATGCAAGTGCCGTAAGCTCGTATAGACGCATCACAGAATGCGTCTACTTGAAGATTTACATAATTGGCCTGCAGACTGTAACGAGGTACAGAAATCGAAATGATTCGATAGTAAGAGGTGCTACTAATCCTTGTGGGTCGAACAGAGATGATGCAATAGATAGAATGGTTCGTTTTATAATCACTTCCGTATTTTGCTTTGGTTTAAACATGAATAAAAGCTTGTCGCTGACTTGCTCCCAGTTTTGATTTATCATCCCTGAAGTTTGGAAGATTCGAAAGTTATTTGTTCAGCGGAAATAAATCTCGACGTAATATTTCCTTGACTGTCGATTTAATAATTTGTAATGAAGCGATATCATCTGCTACACAAATCAAATCGTCAACGAAAAATGAAGATTTGATTATAGAAGCTCCCAACGAAAATTCTCCCGTGTATAGATCTGCCAAATGTTGGAGAGTTCTAATTATTTGTAAGTTAACGTGTTGAGCTTGAATGTTTTAAGGTCATTTAAGGGAGATTCTCTCCCAAATATATATTGATAAATTCGATCGTGTGGATTTACGAGTACTTGCCTGTACATATTGTTCACATCAACAGTTATGATAAACTGTACTAATGAAAATCGTATTATTTGCTTGTATAAGTCATCTTGCAAACCAGGCCCCACACACAACCAATCGTTTGGTGACTGTAGAGATGACTTTCTGCACGAAGCGTCAAAAATGACCCTTAGTTTGGTTGACTCGCTACTGGGCTTGAGAACACAATGATGTTGTATAAAAAAGTGGGACTCACCTGCTCTTGGATTCGGCACTACTGTCAAATGCTTGACATCTTCACACTCCTTCATGAACGAATATCTGGTTGCCGTTGAAGACGTCTCTCCAGAGCTAGAAATCAACGACGGACGATGTCTGCTAAGTTTCCCAGGCAGCTAGGGTTCTTTTTGAAGGGAAGAGTTAAAATAATCGTACCATTTGATAAATGAATTCTTGTGTTTACGTAGTTCTCCTCACATGCACGATGTTCAGGTTGCAGTTCCAATGACGGGCTCGAGTCAATTTTATTGATGTTCTAAAGCAACTCCAAGTTTTTATCAATGCATTCTTCAATGGTAACAATGCTTGATGAATTATGCATGCGTTGCATTTTATATTTCCTCTATACGATCCATCCTAATAATGATTTTTGTAGATTTTCTCCAAGTTTTATCTGTCCTACAGCAAGATATTCAAAAAATGCCTCTATACTGTAACGTTTAGAACGTTTTCTTTATATATTGAAAGCAAGTGTTTCTTTAGTTCGTCCTCTCTTTGAATGAATCTTAGTTCTATAACAATTATGTTTTACAGCTAAAGACCACGTAGCTACGCTGCCATTGACGCCGGCAGAGGAGCGGCCTGCTTATGTATAAATGGTTACGTATATGTATAACGATGGCGAAGAGTCGGCGCGTGAGAGAGGACGTATCATGTTCACTTGGTGACAGAGCCGTCGCGTCGTCCAGTAGAATGCACTCATAGTTGGTTACTTTACCGAAAATGCGTTTGAACTTGGATTTGTGTATATAAATATTGTAACTAAGTGCTACAATATGTTTGTAATAACATTTATGTATATTCACTAAGTACAGTGAGCATTCGATATGTGAACATGCTTCATCTGCCTCTTTTAGAAAAATAACGTAATTATAATTAAGTTATTTTCTTAGTCTAGTTACTTGTATATAAAAAATTAAAAAATTTGTTTTTCTTTTTATATATTTATATAATTGATGATATATATAATTGTTTTTCTTCTTTTCATCTTGTTTATTTTTATCGAATCAGAAAATATTGATATTTTTTTTTGTTTTCTTTTTTTTGTGCTCTTTGAAAGTTCTATGACTTCTTTCTATTGTTCCTACTGTCTGGTGGTTGTGTGCTGTTGACGTTATATTGTCTATTTTTAAAAATTTTGCACAAGTCATTTATAATTGAATTTTTGTATTCTGTTCCCATGTCCGTAATGGTCGTCTTCATTGGACCATACTTTAGAATAAAAGATTCGAATATAGCTTTTGAGATTGTTGTTGCGTTTTTATTTGCAACTGGAATGGCTACTAAGTAATTTGTAAGATCACATATTAAAGTGACTACATATTCATTGCCGTTTTCTGTGCGTGGTAATGGACCATTTGTGTCCACTATTATCTTATCAAAAGCATATATGGGGGTTTCTGTAATAGTTAATGGGGTCTTGGTATGTGTTGTCGTTTTCGAATTCTGGCATTTTGGACATTTACTTAAGTAATCTTTTACATGACGAGTCATGTTTTTCCAATAATAGTGTCTCTTTATTTTGATTACTGTTCTTGATATGCTAATATGACATTGTTGCTTCTTTATCTTTTTCGATAATGGTCAACGGCTGGAATAGCGCTACTCTTAATGATTTTAATTTTTTATTGCCCATTTTTTTAAAAGATGCTATCGAAATAGTTTCAAGTATCTTTTCACTCGGTGCCAATTTGAGTTGAGTGATCTCAAGTATACCGGCTGGTTTCTCAAGCCTTTGAAAGAATTGATCTAAATCAAGATTTCCATTGATGTACAGATCGCCAACATTCATTCTTGCTATAACTTTCTTTCCATGTTTAAATAAACACAAATTATTTGTTATGTGCAAGGTCACTACTTTTCGTACCTCATCATTGCAAATGACTTCATGTACGTTGGTCTTAGAAGCTTTAATAGGAACTTGCCTAAGCATAGTTTCATTTTTGTTCTCTGGCCACAGATTATTTTGTCTACTTTGTTGCCTGGTTGTGACATTCAGAACTTTATTTTGAATGTCACCAAGTTGTCTTTCCCCTTAAGGTATTTTACTGTGATATTTTTCTAGATCTAGTCTAGTTTATTTTGAATTGGGATTTGTCATTGAAAATATATAAGTGAGTGGTCTATGATCTGATTTTATAGTGAAGTGTTGAACATATATGTATGGTCGATAATGTATTATGACCCAGTGAATAGCTGCTAACTGTTGTTCTGTTGTTGATTTCTTGCTTTTACCTTTAGTGAATGAGCGTGAAACATATGCAACTGGGAGTTGTTTATCTCCATATTTTTGTGTTAGTACAGCTTACACGCTTATTTATTTGCATCTATTATTATGCAAAATATTCAAATGCGTTCTGCCAATCATAAGTAAATTCAAATTAAATTGTTTTTGATAAAACGTCGGTAATAATTACAAAATGCACCGAATCTTCTAGCGCTGTCTGCGTCCGTAGGGACTGGGTATTTCCCTATGACATCATATTTTTCATCAGCAGGCAAAATACCTTAATCAGTACACTTGTGAAATAGAAACGTCACTTCGTGCATGTAGAAACTACACTTCTCTGGATGTAATTTTAGGTTGTGTTTCCTACATAAGTCACAAATACTTGTTAGATTTTCGATCAAATGGTTTTCGGAACAACCGATGACAATTAAGTCATCCATATACAAGAATGCTTGTGAAGGTTAAAGTCCAGAAAATGCTATAGTCATCATTCGTTGGAATGAATTTGCCGCTATTTTAAGACCATGAGGTAGGCTTGTAAATTGATATGAGCCATTGTTTGTTGAAAAAGACGTAATATTTCTAAACTATTGTTTTAACTCTATTTGATGGAATCCGGACATTAAATCGAGGAAATTTGTCGGACAATAGTTTTTTATTTATTTGGTGGTAATCCACGACTAATCGCCATCTTTTATTTTCGTTTCCTGGGAGACCTTTCTTGGCTACAAGTAGTATTGGACTATTATACTCCGAAATTGATGGTTCAACGCTTTTATCCCGAATGAATTTTTCGACCTCTTTATGACCATGGACTCTGATGTATCCATTCGAATCAATTGATCTGAGATAAATGCAAGTGCCGTAAGCTCGTATAGACGCATCACAGAATGCGTCTACTTGAAGATTTACATAATTGGCCTGCAGACTGTAACGAGGTACAGAAATCGAAATGATTCGATAGTAAGAGGTGCTACTAATCCTTGTGGGTCGAACAGAGATGATGCAATAGATAGAATGGTTCGTTTTATAATCACTTCCGTATTTTGCTTTGGTTTAAACATGAATAAAAGCTTGTCGCTGACTTGCTCCCAGTTTTGATTTATCATCCCTGAAGTTTGGAAGATTCGAAAGTTATTTGTTCAGCGGAAATAAATCTCGACGTAATATTTCCTTGACTGTCGATTTAATAATTTGTAATGAAGCGATATCATCTGCTACACAAATCAAATCGTCAACGAAAAATGAAGATTTGATTATAGAAGCTCCCAACGAAAATTCTCCCGTGTATAGATCTGCCAAATGTTGGAGAGTTCTAATTATTTGTAAGTTAACGTGTTGAGCTTGAATGTTTTAAGGTCATTTAAGGGAGATTCTCTCCCAAATATATATTGATAAATTCGATCGTGTGGATTTACGAGTACTTGCCTGTACATATTGTTCACATCAACAGTTATGATAAACTGTACTAATGAAAATCGTATTATTTGCTTGTATAAGTCATCTTGCAAACCAGGCCCCACACACAACCAATCGTTTGGTGACTGTAGAGATGACTTTCTGCACGAAGCGTCAAAAATGACCCTTAGTTTGGTTGACTCGCTACTGGGCTTGAGAACACAATGATGTTGTATAAAAAAGTGGGACTCACCTGCTCTTGGATTCGGCACTACTGTCAAATGCTTGACATCTTCACACTCCTTCATGAACGAATATCTGGTTGCCGTTGAAGACGTCTCTCCAGAGCTAGAAATCAACGACGGACGATGTCTGCTAAGTTTCCCAGGCAGCTAGGGTTCTTTTTGAAGGGAAGAGTTAAAATAATCGTACCATTTGATAAATGAATTCTTGTGTTTACGTAGTTCTCCTCACATGCACGATGTTCAGGTTGCAGTTCCAATGACGGGCTCGAGTCAATTTTATTGATGTTCTAAAGCAACTCCAAGTTTTTATCAATGCATTCTTCAATGGTAACAATGCTTGATGAATTATGCATGCGTTGCATTTTATATTTCCTCTATACGATCCATCCTAATAATGATTTTTGTAGATTTTCTCCAAGTTTTATCTGTCCTACAGCAAGATATTCAAAAAATGCCTCTATACTGTAACGTTTAGAACGTTTTCTTTATATATTGAAAGCAAGTGTTTCTTTAGTTCGTCCTCTCTTTGAATGAATCTTAGTTCTATAACAATTATGTTTTACAGCTAAAGACCACGTAGCTACGCTGCCATTGACGCCGGCAGAGGAGCGGCCTGCTTATGTATAAATGGTTACGTATATGTATAACGATGGCGAAGAGTCGGCGCGTGAGAGAGGACGTATCATGTTCACTTGGTGACAGAGCCGTCGCGTCGTCCAGTAGAATGCACTCATAGTTGGTTACTTTACCGAAAATGCGTTTGAACTTGGATTTGTGTATATAAATATTGTAACTAAGTGCTACAATATGTTTGTAATAACATTTATGTATATTCACTAAGTACAGTGAGCATTCGATATGTGAACATGCTTCATCTGCCTCTTTTAGAAAAATAACGTAATTATAATTAAGTTATTTTCTTAGTCTAGTTACTTGTATATAAAAAATTAAAAAATTTGTTTTTCTTTTTATATATTTATATAATTGATGATATATATAATTGTTTTTCTTCTTTTCATCTTGTTTATTTTTATCGAATCAGAAAATATTGATATTTTTTTTTGTTTTCTTTTTTTGTGCTCTTTGAAAGTTCTATGACTTCTTTCTATTGTTCCTACTGTCTGGTGGTTGTGTGCTGTTGACGTTATATTGTCTATTTTTAAAAATTTTGCACAAGTCATTTATAATTGAATTTTTGTATTCTGTTCCCATGTCCGTAATGGTCGTCTTCATTGGACCATACTTTAGAATAAAAGATTCGAATATAGCTTTTGAGATTGTTGTTGCGTTTTTATTTGCAACTGGAATGGCTACTAAGTAATTTGTAAGATCACATATTAAAGTGACTACATATTCATTGCCGTTTTCTGTGCGTGGTAATGGACCATTTGTGTCCACTATTATCTTATCAAAAGCATATATGGGGGTTTCTGTAATAGTTAATGGGGTCTTGGTATGTGTTGTCGTTTTCGAATTCTGGCATTTTGGACATTTACTTAAGTAATCTTTTACATGACGAGTCATGTTTTTCCAATAATAGTGTCTCTTTATTTTGATTACTGTTCTTGATATGCTAATATGACATTGTTGCTTCTTTATCTTTTTCGATAATGGTCAACGGCTGGAATAGCGCTACTCTTAATGATTTTAATTTTTTATTGCCCATTTTTTTAAAAGATGCTATCGAAATAGTTTCAAGTATCTTTTCACTCGGTGCCAATTTGAGTTGAGTGATCTCAAGTATACCGGCTGGTTTCTCAAGCCTTTGAAAGAATTGATCTAAATCAAGATTTCCATTGATGTACAGATCGCCAACATTCATTCTTGCTATAACTTTCTTTCCATGTTTAAATAAACACAAATTATTTGTTATGTGCAAGGTCACTACTTTTCGTACCTCATCATTGCAAATGACTTCATGTACGTTGGTCTTAGAAGCTTTAATAGGAACTTGCCTAAGCATAGTTTCATTTTTGTTCTCTGGCCACAGATTATTTTGTCTACTTTGTTGCCTGGTTGTGACATTCAGAACTTTATTTTGAATGTCACCAAGTTGTCTTTCCCCTTAAGGTATTTTACTGTGATATTTTTCTAGATCTAGTCTAGTTTATTTTGAATTGGGATTTGTCATTGAAAATATATAAGTGAGTGGTCTATGATCTGATTTTATAGTGAAGTGTTGAACATATATGTATGGTCGATAATGTATTATGACCCAGTGAATAGCTGCTAACTGTTGTTCTGTTGTTGATTTCTTGCTTTTACCTTTAGTGAATGAGCGTGAAACATATGCAACTGGGAGTTGTTTATCTCCATATTTTTGTGTTAGTACAGCTTACACGCTTATTTATTTGCATCTATTATTATGCAAAATATTCAAATGCGTTCTGCCAATCATAAGTAAATTCAAATTAAATTGTTTTTGATAAAACGTCGGTAATAATTACAAAATGCACCGAATCTTCTAGCGCTGTCTGCGTCCGTAGGGACTGGGTATTTCCCTATGACATCATATTTTTCATCAGCAGGCAAAATACCTTAATCAGTACACTTGTGAAATAGAAACGTCACTTCGTGCATGTAGAAACTACACTTCTCTGGATGTAATTTTAGGTTGTGTTTCCTACATAAGTCACAAATACTTGTTAGATTTTCGATCAAATGGTTTTCGGAACAACCGATGACAATTAAGTCATCCATATACAAGAATGCTTGTGAAGGTTAAAGTCCAGAAAATGCGATAGTCATCATTCGTTGGAATGAATTTGCCGCTATTTTAAGACCATGAGGTAGGCTTGTAAATTGATATGAGCCATTGTTTGTTGAAAAAGACGTAATATTTCTAAACTATTGTTTTAACTCTATTTGATGGAATCCGGACATTAAATCGAGGAAATTTGTGGAAATTTGTCGGACAATAGTTTTTTATTTATTTGGTGGTAATCCACGACTAATCGCCATCTTTTATTTTCGTTTCCTGGGAGACCTTTCTTGGCTACAAGTAGTATTGGACTATTATACTCCGAAATTGATGGTTCAACGCTTTTATCCCGAATGAATTTTTCGACCTCTTTATGACCATGGACTCTGATGTACCCATTCGAATCAATTGATCTGAGATAAATGCAAGTGCCGTAAGCTCGTATAGACGCATCACAGAATGCGTCTACTTGAAGATTTACATAATTGGCCTGCAGACTGTAACGAGGCACAGAAATCGAAATGATTCGATAGTAAGAGGTGCTAGTAATCCTTGTGGGTCGAACAGAGATGATGCAATAGATGGAATGGTTCGTTTTATAATCACTTCCGTATTTTGCTTTGGTTTAAACATGAATAAAAGCTTGTCGCTGACTTGCTCCCAGTTTTGATTTATCATCCCTGAAGTTCGGAAGATTCGAAAGTTATTTGTTCAGCGGAAATAATTCTCGACGTAATATTTCCTTGACTGTCGATTTAATAATTTGTAATGAAGCGATATCATCTGCTACACAAATCAAATCGTCAACGAAAAATGAAGATTTGATTATAGAAGCTCCCAACGAAAATTCTCCCGTGTATAGATCTGCCAAATGTTGGAGAGTTCTAATTATTTGTAAGTTAACGTGTTGAGCTTGAATGTTTTAAGGTCATTTAAGGGAGATTCTCTCCCAAATATATATTGATAAATTCGATCGTGTGGATTTACGAGTACTTGCCTGTACATATTGTTCACATCAACAGTTATGATAAACTGTACTAATGAAAATCGTATTATTTGCTTGTATAAGTCATCTTGCAAACCAGGCCCCACACACAACCAATCGTTTGGTGACTGTAGAGATGACGTTCTGCACGAAGCGTCAAAAATGACCCTTAGTTTGGTTGACTCGCTACTGGGCTTGAGAACACAATGATGTTGTATAAAAAAGTGGGACTCACCTGCTCTTGGATTCGGCACTACTGTCAAATGCTTGACATCTTCACACTCCTTCATGAACGAATATCTGGTTGCCGTTGAAGACGTCTCTCCAGAGCTAGAAACCAACGACGGACGATGTCTGCTAAGTTTCCCAGGCAGCTAGGGTTCTTTTTGAAGGGAAGAGTTAAAATAATCGTACCATTTGATAAATGAATTCTTGTGTTTACGTAGTTCTCCTCACATGCACGATGTTCAGGTTGCAGTTCCAATGACGGGCTCGAGTCAATTTTATTGATGTTCTAAAGCAACTCCAAGTTTTTATCAATACATTCTTCAATGGTAACAATGCTTGATGAATTATGCATGCGTTGCATTTTATATTTCCTCTATACGATCCATCCTAATAATGTTTTTTGTAGATTTTCTCCAAGTTTTATCTGTCCTACAGCAAGATATTCAAAAAATGCCTCTGTACTGTAACGTTCGTCCTCTCTTTGAATGAATCTTAGTTCTATAACAATTATGTTTTACAGCTAAAGACCACGTAGCTACGCTGCCATTGACGCCGGCAGAGGAGCGGCCTGCTTATGTATAAATGGTTACGTATATGTATAACGATGGCGAAGAGTCGGCGCGTGAGAGAGGACGTATCATGTTCACTTGGTGACAGAGCCGTCGCGTCGTCCAGTAGAATGCACTCATAGTTGGTTACTTTACCGAAAATGCGTTTGAACTTGGATTTGTGTATATAAATATTGTAACTAAGTGCTACAATATGTTTGTAATAACATTTATGTATATTCACTAAGTACAGTGAGCATTCGATATGTGAACATGCTTCATCTGCCTCTTTTAGAAAAATAACGTAAATATAATTAAGTTATTTTCTTAGTCTAGTTACTTGTATATAAAAAATTAAAAAATTTGTTTTTCTTTTTATATATTTATATAATTGATGATATATATAATTGTTTTTCTTCTTTTCATCTTGTTTATTTTTATCGAATCAGAAAATATTGATATTTTTTTTTGTTTTCTTTTTTTGTGCTCTTTGAAAGTTCTATGACTTCTTTCTATTGTTCCTACTGTCTGGTGGTTGTGTGCTGTTGACGTTATATTGTCTATTTTTAAAAATTTTGCACAAGTCATTTATAATTGAATTTTTGTATTCTGTTCCCATGTCCGTAATGGTCGTCTTCATTGGACCATACTTTAGAATAAAAGATTCGAATATAGCTTTTGAGATTGTTGTTGCGTTTTTATTTGCAACTGGAATGGCTACTAAGTAATTTGTAAGATCACATATTAAAGTGACTACATATTCATTGCCGTTTTCTGTGCGTGGTAATGGACCATTTGTGTCCACTATTATCTTATCAAAAGCATATATGGGGGTTTCTGTAATAGTTAATGGGGTCTTGGTATGTGTTGTCGTTTTCGAATTCTGGCATTTTAGACATTTACTTAAGTAATCTTTTACATGACGAGTCATGTTTTTCCAATAATAGTGTCTCTTTATTTTGATTACTGTTCTTGATATGCTAATATGACATTGTTGCTTCTTTATCTTTTTCGATAATGGTCAACGGCTGGAATAGCGCTACTCTTAATGATTTTAATTTTTTATTGCCCATTTTTTTAAAAGATGCTATCGAAATAGTTTCAAGTATCTTTTCACTCGGTGCCAATTTGAGTTGAGTGATCTCAAGTATACCGGCTGGTTTCTCAAGCCTTTGAAAGAATTGATCTAAATCAAGATTTCCATTGGTGTACAGATCGCCAACATTCATTCTTGCTATAACTTTCTTTCCATGTTTAAATAAACACAAATTATTTGTTATGTGCAAGGTCACTACTTTTCGTACCTCATCATTGCAAATGACTTCATGTACGTTGGTCTTAGAAGCTTTAATAGGAACTTGCCTAAGCATAGTTTCATTTTTGTTCTCTGGCCACAGATTATTTTGTCTACTTTGTTGCCTGGTTGTGACATTCAGAACTTTATTTTGAATGTCACCAAGTTGTCTTTCCCCTTAAGGTATTTTACTGTGATATTTTTCTAGATCTAGTCTAGTTTATTTTGAATTGGGATTTGTCATTGAAAATATATAAGTGAGTGGTCTATGATCTGATTTTATAGTGAAGTGTTGAACATATATGTATGGTCGATAATGTATTATGACCCAGTGAATAGCTGCTAACTGTTGTTCTGTTGTTGATTTCTTGCTTTTACCTTTAGTGAATGAGCGTGAAACATATGCAACTGGGAGTTGTTTATCTCCATATTTTTGTGTTAGTACAGCTTACACGCTTATTTACTTGCATCTATTATTATGCAAAATATTCAAATGCGTTCTGCCAATCATAAGTAAATTCAAATTAAATTGTTTTTGATAAAACGTCGGTAATAATTACAAAATGCACCGAATCTTCTAGCGCTGTCTGCGTCCGTAGGGACTGGGTATTTCCCTATGACATCATATTTTTCATCAGCAGGCAAAATACCTTAATCAGTACACTTGTGAAATAGAAACGTCACTTCGTGCATGTAGAAACTACACTTCTCTGGATGTAATTTTAGGTTGTGTTTCCTACATAAGTCACAAATACTTGTTAGATTTTCGATCAAATGGTTTTCGGAACAACCGATGACAATTAAGTCATCCATATACAAGAATGCTTGTGAAGGTTAAAGTCCAGAAAATGCTATAGTCATCATTCGTTGGAATGAATTTGCCGCTATTTTAAGACCATGAGGTAGGCTTGTAAATTGATATGAGCCATTGTTTGTTGAAAAAGAGGTAATATTTCTAAACTATTGTTTTAACTCTATTTGATGGAATCCGGACATTAAATCGAGGAAATTTGTGGAAATTTGTCGGACAATAGTTTTTTATTTATTTGGTGGTAATCCACGACTAATCGCCATCTTTTATTTTCGTTTCCTGGGAGACCTTTCTTGGCTACAAGTAGTATTGGACTGTTATACTCCGAAATTGATGGTTCAACGCTTTTATCCCGAATGAATTTTTCGACCTCTTTATGACCATGCGGTATTCTATAATTTTTATGTACACTGGTTGTGTATCCTTTAACCTTAGTTCTTGCTTATAAGTTATTTGTTGAAATAGATTCGGTTTCAATCCCGAGAATGTCTATATACTGGGTGCATAGTTCTGTTAGCTTTGTTTTAAACAATAGTGGGAAGTTTTTTGTAAGTTTTTTTCTGAACATCTTCATGTCAATCTTTATTATTATCTTGGCCTATGTTATAGTCACTTTGCGTTTCGCTTTGGATTTCATTTAAATTTAGAATTTTGGTTGGACTTGTTGTGTTTACTATTCGGACAAAAATATTATTTTTATTGGAAATTGTATTATCGCAAGTGTGTGCAATTGGTATTTGTATTGGATATATGAGGTTGGTTGGTCGAAGTATTAGAGTATCACTAGAATGTGCGCAATCTAATTGTCAGTTAAATTTTTTAATAAAGTCGATACCAATTACGCCGTCACTTGGAATTGGGAAGCTATGCTCGACTAAATGTAAGTTGTGAGAAATTATATATATGATAAGCGTTTTGAAAAACTGATCCTTCACCTATTCCAGAGATTTTTGTTGATATGTTAGTGTTAACATTATCGAAAATATCGACATTTGCTTTTAATATTGATATGTCTGCACCAGTATCAATTAATAAGGTAAATTCATTACCTGACTTTTCACTTTTTAATTTCACAAATATGCTTAAACTAAGGTTAATATTGTGTACTATTGAATCTCTTAAGGGAATTATTGGTTTTCCGGATTACCTTGTCTAACCCGTACATTTGAATTATTTTGATTGTTGTTATTATGGCCTTTATAGTTTCGTCTAAAGTTTCGTCTAGACTAGTTTGGTTTTTTGGTATCCAAATTTCCTCTCCTCTCCTTCTTTGAATTCTCTGCCTTGGGTAGTGCCGGTCGTCCAGGTCTATCCTTCGACCTATGTCACGGTCGCCATGTAATGTTTAGAACGTTTTCTTTATATATATGAGTTTTTATGCGCAGTATCAAGTGGCCCATGCGATACTAGGACAATACATACGTGCAAACACTAGCAGACAGCATGCAAAACGAAGTCGCGTGGACAACGAACGATAATTAAAACAATACCTAAAGTTAGCACTAGCTAATTTAAACTAACTACGTGCTAGATAGCTAAGAGTAAAAGTTTTAGCATTGGAATAGAGGACTCCTATCCGATTACGGGATAATGGCGATTGTAATCAGAACAAAGAACGCGGAAATGTTCATGGAAAGTATAGTTTGAAGTGCAACGTGTTAAAGTTAAAGGAACATAATTTCTAGTTAGTCTACAAGGTACAGATCGATTGATTTCTCTTAGTAAATTAGTCTATTTGCCCATTAAAAAGCTTGTGTATAAACAAAGTACCAAGTATTACTCTACGGTTAAGTAATAAAGGCAGATTGATTAGAAGAAGTTTTGAATAAAGCTTCAATTGTGTCGAAAAAGGTAATAACAATAATATTTATTAATCTTTGAATAACCTTCGGATAGCTTTGCTCCGCCACTTGATATACTTGTACCGCTTCCAATGCAGGACCCTTTAGGCAATTTAACAAATGGTTAAATTTCTCGGAATTTGATAGACCAGATTCGCGAGCGAATATTTGATTGAACGATGTGATGAAACTCCCGTATTACTGTCGATTCCCACCAAAGGCTGGCAATGTTAACCTTAGTAGGCTTGAAGATAGGATGGACCGAATTGTTGGTTGGATCTCTATAGGCGTGCTATGAAATGTTGAGCCAAGCCGATCTTGTATGCACGATTTGTTGTTTAAGTAAGTGTCTTCCAACTCTGTTCTCCTGCTTTAAATAGTCTTCCAATAACTCAAAACACCCATGCAGTTCTGAGGCAGACAATCTGAACACCTGTCCGTGTGAATCTGTGGATTGTGTCACCTTCAACATAACTTGATTTATACTCTGTAAAATGATTTCACGCTTCCTTTGGGATTCCTCCAAGTTCGCCATAACATCGTCAAAATCATGTACCTAATAGAACTTTTCCTATTTACTTCAACTGTTGATTTGGCAGCACTCTAAAATATTATGAATAACAGCAGTGAACTTTAATAGTCTTCCAATCCAATCGCGTGGTCTGATTAGTTGTGCTGGTACAGTAAATGCGACGAATAGAATATAAAGTAGATGAAGAATGTGCGGGACTTCTAATTCCACGCTTTGCAGCTGCAACTATTCTTGCTTCAGAGGCCCGAGGTTTTATTCTGCTCACCAACACTTGATGAGTTGTCCAGTTTAATATGCCAATAAATAATCATGTAGTTGCCAATATGCTAATGAAGTTTAATGCTTTTAGGTCATCCGAAAAACTCTTATGATGATGTACAAATTCATACATACATATGCCAATGAAGTCCAATGATTTTCCAGTATCGTATGAACTCTTATAATGAAATATATAAATGTACATACATACATACATGTGCCAATGAATTCCAATGATTTTTCAGTATCGTATGAACTCTATCGTATGAAGTTTTCTGATTCTCCAAAACCCTTTCTGAGTTTCACACACATGCCCCACGTTGGGGGCCAAAATTATGTGGGTAAGAGCGTTTTCTTAGCTTGAGAACAAATATCTAGGATGGGCATGCGTGGAAAGACGCTGAAAGTTAGTTGGTTTAAAAAAAAGCCGACAAATGCTTAAAATGAACTAATTTAATTATAATTGCAGACTGAAAGAAGAGGTAGAAAACATGGATGCGAAACTAATATTTGCGTTCGAGCTTTTGTTTACATGAGCTTTTTAAGTATAACAATATGATTAATAAAATAAAGTTTATTTCAGTAAGATTAAAATTATATGTGTTGCGACGCTGTTTAGTCGTTTTGCACCTTCTTTGAATTAATGTTTATTTACTTTCTCACGTTTATGCCCGTATTAAGACTTCTTGAGTTCGTTTGTTTTTACTTCGATACAGATTATACAATTGTAAGAATATTTATGAATAGTAAATCGTAATAAGTAATAATAAGTATAAAACGCGTGCCAAACTCCGCGGCTGAATGACAACTGCCCTCTACTGTTTAGCGACAAGTGCACTGCGCTGTACCTCCAGTAGTTTTCCATGGTCTCGTCTCACGCCACTTTACCGTTTTCTAAGGAAACGGTCTTGTTAAATTCGCTCCTATGCGAATTTTCAAATCATCGTATCAGCTGTTCGATTTACAGAGGCAGCTGGCCTAGGTTATTTAGGAGTTTGACCGAACAGAATCTACTAACTTCTTTACGATAATAAAGCAGCTTAATTTTGTTATTGAGGATTGTGCGAAAATTCATTATTATTAATCATGGAAGATTAAACCCTATTATTTTAAAATCGATTCAACTAAATGTGGAAATAGCAGTTATAAAAGGTAACGTGTTCGAATCGTTAGTTCTAACGGGCCAAGTGAAATTTTGTTGATAAGAAGTTAATACTTAATAATACCATTATTCGATGGGCAACTGATTTGTCCCCTGATTTGGTCATGTGGGAGATGACCTGCACCGCCGCTCCCCAAACAAACAAAAAGTAACTTGTGGGAAGCACTACCGCTCAAGGCGACAACATGAGCTCGAGACAAAGAAGCAAAAAAAGAATAAGTAAAAATACAAAAGAATTATACGTAAAATAATTGTGAAGGTCACGCTGTATCCTAACTGCAGGCGTATGGAGTATATGGACCAACACTCTTAAGCGAAAAATGTAGGTAGGACATATATAAAAAAAATACCCCATTAATGCATTCATTCATTCAAAAATTCAATTGTTAAGTAAAATAATAGAAAAAATATATATGCATTTGTATGTTTACACATTCAGAGTAATTGAAGATATTATTCGATCAACAAAAAAAAATTTTAAATAAAGTTGTCATACAACCATACGTTTGTTCCTTCAAATTCCACAATTGTTATCAATAAAAACTATTGTATCTATTGGGCAAGAATGTTCCTCGTGGTGGTAGATAACAGGTTGGATTGAACCGCTAATGTAATAAATAAAGTAGCGGTTAAGACACCGGATTCTTAGACTAACAGTAATTGATGTGCTTATGGGTATAAGCTTTGTTTTAAAAATGTATCAGATGCAAAATAGGAAAATATATTATCAGGGCAAAAGACATAGACAAGTCTAAGCTTAAAAAAAATATTTTTCCTGTGGTACATTTTCCAAAAATATTGTATCGTATATATATATATATAAAGAAAAGTATTTATAAGAGTTTCTTTAAGTTTTATCTAAATATGGACACCAGCAATTACGACACGTCCATCGAAGCAACGTACGTAAAGGACCCCGATTTTCGTAGTCGAGCCTTCAATATACTAAGACTACGTCACGACTTTATTACAGTAAATAACGACGATAAATAAAATAAAGTTACCTTCGCTTAGGTATCAGATTTAGATACAACAAGAGTCTTGAACGAGAATACAATGCCAATAGAGGGAACTTCGGGACCCACCATTGCAGAACAAATAGCTGCAGACAGGGAATATGTAAGACAAGTTCCGTCTGCAATTCCGGAATTTGACGGCTCTAAAAATTGTCGAACGAACAAAAGGGAACCAGGAAAATTAGGCCGTAGAGGTCATTAAGTCGATTACTTTTCCGATCCTGTATAGAGTTCAAAATGAGACTACGATTGCAGGAACCATAAATATATTAAAAAATAACGGTAAAGGTGAATCCACCGACTTTATAAAAGCCAAGCTTCTTAATGCCCAGCAAAAGGGCAAGACAGCTTCTCAATATTCAGCTGAAATCGACAGTTTGCGAAAGCAACTTAAGGATATATTGATCATGCCATAGATGCAGACAATGCTAAAGAATTCTCAACAAAAGAGTTTTTGCAGGCAACCATAAAACAATGCCTAAATGAGAGAATTCGTACAATATTTGAAGCTGGAAGCTTCATTGATGCCATGGGTAAATATATCCATTGCACCACGGAAAAGACTGGGAGTCCTAGTTTAATATTACATCAGCAAGGAAGAAGTACTAAAAGTAAATATTACCTAAATACCCAACGTGGTAGAGGTAATGGCCGATGGTGAAGGTAGTCATTATGCTATCTATGTATATGTATCTCAATAATAAAAGACAAAGCCCATATAGAGGCAATTTTAGCAGACAACACAGAAGAAACCACAATGTTCATAAATATATCCTAGAGTAACTCGGAAAACATCCGGGACCCTTTAAATACAGATGATTAAAAAAAAAACAAGTTCATACAATTAATTTCAATCTCAATATTTTTCCATGTACAGACATATAATATTTACAGGTGCAGTTATTTCACTCTTAAAAGAAGATTCAAATGTCTTTAGTGACATCAAAACGAATAATAAAATTAATATTCAAGGCATTGGAGAAGGGGCAATAAAATTTAATGGCCTAGCCTCAATAGAGCTACAAAAAGACAAATTTATACACAATTCCACACAATTTTTATCTGGTACAATCAAAATTTCCAATACCAAGTTATGGTATAGTAGGATTTGATTTTATTAAGAAATTTAACTGCCAGTTTGATTTTAACCCTTCCAAAGAATGATTTATAATTAAACCAAACATTTTAAGATTTCCAATTTATGTACCAATAACATACAATGCTGGTAATACTTCGATATTTCAACCAGGAAGATCCCAAGTTATTCGTCAAGTCGAGCTTACATATATCGGATGAAGATACCATGCTGATTCTAACGCAACACTAAAAAATACACTTTTCCATTAACTGAATACAACTAATAATAGCAAATTAATAAAAATAAATAATTTGAAATCAGAACCGACTTCGAACTACAATGTAGTTCCAACTTCTCCCAATAAAATGGAAAATACTGTCATGGCTCAATTAACTTAACATTTTCCGCCCCAATTCAAATCAAAATTAACAGAACTGTGCACCAAATATAGTGACGTTTTCGGAGTTGAAGCTAAAGCGATCACAACAAATAATTTTTGTAAGCAAAAATTGAAAGTTAATGAACCTGTCTATATAAGGAACTATCGAAGCACGTATACCCAAATAGAAGAAACAAAAATCAAGTGGAAAAATTGATCCATAACGAAATAGTCGAACCATCTGTGTCTGAATATAGCAGCCCTCTGCTACTTGTTCCAAAGAAATCGTGACAGGGCTCCGAAAAGAAAAAAATGGAGATTAGTAATTGACTATCGTCAAATTAATAAAAAATGATTGTTGGATAAATTTCCTCTTCCTATGATTGAGGATATATTAGACCAATTAGGTCGGGCAAAGTATTTTTCATGTCTTGACTTAATGTCAGGTTTCCATCAAGTCAAACTCGACGAATGTTCAAGGAATATAACGTCATTTTCAAGCAACGGCACATATAGCGTTAAACGATTACCATTTGGTTTAAAAATAGCGCCAAATTCATTCCAGAGAATGATGACTATAGCATTCTCTACACTTAAGCCTTCTCATGCATTCCTTTATATGGATGTTTTTGACACATGTAGGAAACACAACAAAGTGACTTTCCATGGTCATAAATGCACAGATAAATTAATTTTGCCAGATGACACAAAATATGATGTTATCAAAAATTATCCAGTCCCACATGATTCGTTGCGTTGTACAAATATTACAGTCGTTTTAACAAAAACTATTCACGGCACATAACACGATAATGCAAAAAAAATGTTCCTTTTGAATGGACAATTGAATGCCAAAACGCATTCTAATATCTCAAAGATAGTTTAATACAGCCCACAATATTACAATATCCTGATTTCATCAAAGAATTTCACATAATAACTGATGCAAGTAAGCAAGCGTGTGGAGTGGATTCAATTCAAAACGAGAATAGTCGTCGCCCAGGATTTATTTTACCTATATTGTTGCCTGGAAGTGACTTTCAGGGCTTTATGTTGTAAATCTTTTAACTCTTATTGGTAATCCTTGATAGGGCATATAATAATAATGAACAAGAAAAAGATGCAATATTGACTAAATATCATGATGATCCAATTCAAAATAAAAACTTTGATAAAAATAAAAAGACACCTTATTGAAATGAAGCAAGCAAGTCGTCCCTGCCGACATTGAGTATAGCTTGTACAAAGTAAAAGAACTTCATAAGTTGCATGAAAAATATATTTGACGACCGCTAGATTTTATTTGTTCTTAACTATTTAATCTAAGCTATCATTAAATTTTATTTTACTCACAAACAAAAAGTGTAGCTTCGTTGTTGTGTCTGCATACTTTGATTTTGTGTTTCTGATCTCTATTACTTACATTCGCGCTATCGCGTACCCAGTAGTGTTGTTGCCTGTGCAGTGTTTGCTCTCGCACTATTACATTGCTCGCGTTCGTGACCGGTTGTATCAGTTTTTTCTTGTTGTGTGTTTAATTCTAATTCAACTCAACTCTCTTTTTCCAAGTGCATAATATTGCATCTTTAACCCTTGTGCCACGTTGTGATTCTTATACGCTTTTTCTTCTTTTTATTGCAATTTGCACTTTTTTCAAAATTTTACCTTCAAAAAAAGAAAAGCAAATATAATAATAATAATTAATTAATAACGTTGGTCTGCTTATTTAAACAGTGCCCTCATTCCCAAAAGCTCCAAGAAGACTACCTTGCTGTGTGTGTGACAATGTTATGCACTTTAAATGTGCTGGTTATACGGCCAGAGTTAAGCATAGCATTGGAAATGGAGGGGGCCTGAAATGGAGTTGTGAAGCGTGTCGCGACGTTGAAATGGAAATGCGTCTATTTATGCGGCGGACTAGGGAGGGACTTAGAACTTTGTCGGCTGGCTTTCTAAAGCTTCGGGAAAAGTTTTCGACTCTGGAAACTCAGTTTAATAGTTATAAATTATTAAGCGAATCCCCGAAGCGAAAGAAGACCATTCCTCGGCATTTTTCCCCTGATCTACCAGCATCTTTACTTTCAACGGCTCCGTCTTCAGATAACAACCCAAAAACCCAAAATTCTCAGCACCTGATATCGTTTAGGAGTCCGGTATTGGCTGCAGGAGCGGAGACTATTGCCATTTCCCCTGGCAATCCTGTCCCGCATACTGATGCGATATCGGGTGTAGTGTCCGATGTGTCCGGGCGAACATCCTCTTCTAGAGATGTTCCCAATAAAATAGTAACAAGGGGGGTTCTCAAGGCGTTATCCGCCGCAGTAGCTCCAACGCCAAAATCTGTGGCTGCTGCTGCTGCGAGGTCGCTTCTTGTCGGTATTCCACCAAAAAAGCTAATCTTTGTTTCGAGGCTAGATCCCAACACTACATCAGATGATGTCATAGCCCATATCCGGGATAAAACCGTAGAGACTAACATCGCGGTGGAAAAGTTTAGGTTTTTATATTCCCGTGACATTTCGTCTTTTAAACTTAGTGTTCCGCCAAATCGTTTTGACCAAATATGTCATAAAGATTTTTGGCCGGAACACTTAGTAGTTAAGGAGTATATAGCTAAAAAGAGGAAAAATCGGCCTCCGATTCGTTTGCCTTCCGCACCAGGTAGCACCAATCTTTCCCCACCTTCAGGTGACCACTGGCGGGTCAAAAAACTAATTTCGTCCCTTGTTCTGGCCTATCAGAATATTAGAGAGCTAAAATCTAAACTTTTAAACTCTATGTAGATAGTCTATCCTTTGACTTTCATATTCTGGCACTTACTGAAACGTGGCTAAAGCCAGACATATCCGATGCATCCGTTTTTCCCACAATATTTTCTACTTATAGATAAGATCGAACATTTAGAAATGGAGGCGGAGTTTTAATTACTGTCAACTCAGCCCTTCCTTCTGAATTAGTTACCTTCACAGCAACTCTTGACATTGATTTTTTAGTGCCAAATTTTCTCTACAATCGTATTCTGCCTTTGTGACTTGCTCATATATTCCACCAAAATCTGAAACGGCGGTATACACGCGTCATTTAGAAGCAATTTGCTCTTTATCCTCCCGTATTTCCGATGCAGATTTACTAATCGTTCTTGGGGATTTCAATTTGCCTGACATTTCTTGGTTTCCATCAGATGAGTCTTCCATGCTGGTGCCTTTCTCCTTACGCTGCTTTATTGATGGTCTTCTTGAGTTATCCTTAAGCCAGGTAACCCTGTGCATAATATAAATGGTAGATTACTAGATCTTATATTTATGTTAGATTCTTCCGACTGCTCTGTTTCGAGAATCGGTCCTTTAGTTGTCCCCGAAGACAATTTCCATCCAACTTTGGACTTAACCATAAACCTTCCTTTTCGATTGCCGATTACCAACTCGACATCTCGCACCCGTTGCTTTCGTAAAACTAACTTTTTGAAGCTCAATGAGCTTATTCTTGCTACAGATTGGTCTTATCTGTATTCTTGCAAAGATTTAGACGCTGCTAATTCATTTTTCTATAATACTATGTTTTTACTTTTTGATGCTTTTGTATAGAAAATCCGGTCAACTGTCCGATCTTTCTCTTTATGTAGTTGCTCGATCAAATTTTTCAGTGCTTAATACACAATGTTATATGAATTACTTAAGGCGCTGTAAGCTTCAGTTTTTCCGTGATCCTAAGCGGTTTTTTAACTTCGTCAACGCCAAACGTAAGGCATCAATGCATCCGTCTTACATATGTTTTGAAAATAAAAAGCTTACGATGATCAGGCCATTGCCGATATATTTTCTGATTTTCTCAATACAACTTATTCCTCCAAGGAGTATCACGCTAACTCTTCGTGTCCTTATCAGTTGAATAGGTCTTATTGTATCTTTAATCCTATGATCGATGAAACTTCGCTTCTAAGTGTGCTTACTTCAGTAAATTCTGAAAACTGGTTGTGTACTCAGGTTTTGTGCTGACACTTTGTGTAACCCAATTCTTAAGTTATTTATTTTGCCTGTACTAGTTCTGTAACCAGTTCTGTACTTTCATCTACTTAACATGGGTTCGTGAAACGCAGATCTACTACCACTAACCTTTTAGAGTTTACTTCCTTATCGATCGAAGGATTCAGGAATAAACCTCAAACTGATGTCATTTGTACCGACTTCAGTAAGGCCTTTGATTCTGTTAATCATACACTGCTTTTGTACAAGCTAAACGTAATTATCCTTCCACTTCTTCTGCAATATTTGACTGACCGTACACAAAAGCTACTATTTAAATCCTCACTGTCTAAGACCATCAAAGTAATTTCGGAGGTACCACAGAGTAGCCATCTTGGACCATTGCTTTTTACCCTCTTTATTAATGACCTTCCTTCCGTCGTAATTCACTCTCGTTTCCTTATGAACGCTGACGATGTTAAACTTTTCCTTAGCTTCAAAGATCCAGGTTCCTCCCGCCTGCTTCAAGCTGATCTTAATAACCTCCAGACTTGGTGTGAAATGAACTAATTAAACCTCAATATTTCAAAGTATAATGAATTTTATGTCGTTTTATAGATCTCCGTTTCAACTTATTACCTTAATAATATTCCACTTGAACGTTTTATTGAAATGAGTGATTTGGGTGTAGCATTGGACCACAAATTAAATTTCACTCGTCATATTTCCACCTTAGTGTTCTTGGTTTCATCAAACGATGGTCGAAGGAATTCGACGATCCTTACACAACCAAAACTCTTTTTATTTCACTGGTCCGTCCTATTCTGAAGTACGGATCATGTGTTTGGTCACCTCAATATGAATCACACCAAATTAGAATTGAATCCATTTAAAAGCAATTTTGAATTTTTGCTCTTCCTGGTTCGAAGTGGGATTGCAATGTCAACTTGCCAACTTATTCTAGTAGACTTCTTCTAATCAATCTTCCTTCATTACTTAACCGTAGAGTAATGCTTGGTACTTTGTTTATACACAAGCTTCTCAATGGGCAAATAGACTCTCCTAATTTATTAAAACAGGTTAATCTATGTGTACCTTGTGGACTAACTAGAAATTATGTCCCTTTAACTTTAACAAGTTGCACTTCAAACTATACTTTACATGAACCTTTCCGTGTCCTTTGTTCCGAAAAATCAAAAACCGCCATACACACAAGAATTCCTCTAACCATAACTGAAACGCCTGTGAATGTTTTTGACAGAGTAATAGTGGATACTATAGGTCCATTATGCACACCACCAACAAACTGTTGGAACAGTGGAAAGAAGTCATAGAACTTTTAATGAATACATCCGTTCATATATATCCGTTGATAAAACAGATTGAGTTGTATGGCTTCAATATTTTGTATATTGTTTTAATACAATACCCTCTATGGCACATAACTATTGTCCATACGAGTTAGTTTTCGGCAAACAAAGCCACTTGCCAAAATATTTCAATATAATAGATATGATATCTAGGCCCATATACAGTAGGTTCAATAGAAAATAGAGAGAATAAAAGAAAGGTACAGAAAGTACATAAGGATAGGCTAAAAGGATACAAAACATAAGCACAACAATGGTATTATGTATTATGGGATTACGTCATCTTTTTATGTCGAATGGTTCTTTAAGTTGGACAAGCGGCGACAAAGAGTTGTTTTCACATCGAAGGTGCAAACCAGAAGCGAACCTTTCAAAAACTTCGTAGTGCCGACCGAGATATCGATTCTGGACCTGACTCTAAGAATAGAAGGATGTAAAGAATAACGTGCCATTTCTTCGGGAAACCGGGACACAAAATCGCCGAGTGTAAAAGCAGAATGCGACAAAAAGCTGATACGACAACTCACCGAGATTAACCACCTATAACATGCTTCAAATGCGGCCAATCCGGACACTTTGCAAAACAATGCTCGAAAAATGTATCAATCAGCATTAAGGAGTGTTTGTAATTATGAGTGGAGTGTGTAATTATGATACAGAGCGGTTAGATTCATCCAATCACGCACTAAAATAGACTTAAAACCTAGAGTTCATCGTTGGTGGTCTTATTTATAATCTTTTAATTTCGAAATTCAATACACAGAAAGAAAACGTAAAGGTCACGTCGATTTCTTGTAGAGAAATCCAGTTCCTCCAAAACCACAGATGATTTTGGATAAAATTCCAGTAAAGCGAATAAACATAGCGGAAATTTAAAGTGGTTGGCTGTTTGCTGAACAACAACTGGATCCAGATTTTGCCGACATTGTTAGTAAGCTGAATTTCAATGAGTTGCAAGAAAACATGGGTTCGTGAAACGCAGATCTACTACCACTAACCTTTTAGAGTTTACTTCCTTATCGATCGAAGGATTCAGGAATAAACCTCAAACTGATGTCATTTGTACCGACTTCAGTAAGGCCTTTGATTCTGTTAATCATACACTGCTTTTGTACAAGCTAAACGTAATTATCCTTCCACTTCTTCTGCAATATTTGACTGACCGTACACAAAAGCTACTATTTAAATCCTCACTGTCTAAGACCATCAAAGTAATTTCGGAGGTACCACAGAGTAGCCATCTTGGACCATTGCTTTTTACCCTCTTTATTAATGACCTTCCTTCCGTCGTAATTCACTCTCGTTTCCTTATGAACGCTGACGATGTTAAACTTTTCCTTAGCTTCAAAGATCCAGGTTCCTCCCGCCTGCTTCAAGCTGATCTTAATAACCTCCAGACTTGGTGTGAAATGAACTAATTAAACCTCAATATTTCAAAGTATAATGAATTTTATGTCGTTTTATAGATCTCCGTTTCAACTTATTACCTTAATAATATTCCACTTGAACGTTTTATTGAAATGAGTGATTTGGGTGTAGCATTGGACCACAAATTAAATTTCACTCGTCATATTTCCACCTTAGTGTTCTTGGTTTCATCAAACGATGGTCGAAGGAATTCGACGATCCTTACACAACCAAAACTCTTTTTATTTCACTGGTCCGTCCTATTCTGAAGTACGGATCATGTGTTTGGTCACCTCAATATGAATCACACCAAATTAGAATTGAATCCATTTAAAAGCAATTTTGAATTTTTGCTCTTCCTGGTTCGAAGTGGGATTGCAATGTCAACTTGCCAACTTATTCTAGTAGACTTCTTCTAATCAATCTTCCTTCATTACTTAACCGTAGAGTAATGCTTGGTACTTTGTTTATACACAAGCTTCTCAATGGGCAAATAGACTCTCCTAATTTATTAAAACAGGTTAATCTATGTGTACCTTGTGGACTAACTAGAAATTATGTCCCTTTAACTTTAACAAGTTGCACTTCAAACTATACTTTACATGAACCTTTCCGTGTCCTTTGTTCCGAAAAATCAAAAACCGCCATACACACAAGAATTCCTCTAACCATAACTGAAACGCCTGTGAATGTTTTTGACAGAGTAATAGTGGATACTATAGGTCCATTATGCACACCACCAACAAACTGTTGGAACAGTGGAAAGAAGTCATAGAACTTTTAATGAATACATCCGTTCATATATATCCGTTGATAAAACAGATTGAGTTGTATGGCTTCAATATTTTGTATATTGTTTTAATACAATACCCTCTATGGCACATAACTATTGTCCATACGAGTTAGTTTTCGGCAAACAAAGCCACTTGCCAAAATATTTCAATATAATAGATATGATATCTAGGCCCATATACAGTAGGTTCAATAGAAAATAGAGAGAATAAAAGAAAGGTACAGAAAGTACATAAGGATAGGCTAAAAGGATACAAAACATAAGCACAACAATGGTATTATGTATTATGGGATTACGTCATCTTTTTATGTCGAATGGTTCTTTAAGTTGGACAAGCGGCGACAAAGAGTTGTTTTCACATCGAAGGTGCAAACCAGAAGCGAACCTTTCAAAAACTTCGTAGTGCCGACCGAGATATCGATTCTGGACCTGACTCTAAGAATAGAAGGATGTAAAGAATAACGTGCCATTTCTTCGGGAAACCGGGACACAAAATCGCCGAGTGTAAAAGCAGAATGCGACAAAAAGCTGATACGACAACTCACCGAGATTAACCACCTATAACATGCTTCAAATGCGGCCAATCCGGACACTTTGCAAAACAATGCTCGAAAAATGTATCAATCAGCATTAAGGAGTGTTTGTAATTATGAGTGGAGTGTGTAATTATGATACAGAGCGGTTAGATTCATCCAATCACGCACTAAAATAGACTTAAAACCTAGAGTTCATCGTTGGTGGTCTTATTTATAATCTTTTAATTTCGAAATTCAATACACAGAAAGAAAACGTAAAGGTCACGTCGATTTCTTGTAGAGAAATCCAGTTCCTCCAAAACCACAGATGATTTTGGATAAAATTCCAGTAAAGCGAATAAACATAGCGGAAATTTAAAGTGGTTGGCTGTTTGCTGAACAACAACTGGATCCAGATTTTGCCGACATTGTTAGTAAGCTGAATTTCAATGAGTTGCAAGAAAATGTAATTAAAACAGATGATTTTAAAAAGTAGTGTTGTTTCGCAAAATCCAGAAAAATGGTAAAACGCGATGTTTGCCAGTTGTGCCCCGAAAATTCGGATGGTCAGTGGTGAATCAAGTGCATGAGTCAATTATGCATCTTGGTTGGAAAATCACACTTGAAAAGGTTTACCAATATTATTGGTTTGAGAAAACGAACGAATATGTCCGTAAATTTGTTAACAATTGTTTAACTTTTAGGACAGCCAAGTCGCAATCTGGTAAAGTTCAAGTAGAACTATCCCAATGGTCAAAATTCCTTGGCACACAGTCCATGTGGACATTTCTGGCAAATGAAGCGGTAAAAGTGACCTTAAGGAATATGTTATTGATGAAATTGATGGCTACCACATTCTCAAAATAGATACAGAGAGCTGTATCAAGGCTATGAAGTCTTCGATTTCCTTATTCGGTGTACCAAACCGTATTATAGCTGACGATGGTAGATGATTTTCAAGTATGTACACAGTTTTCAGAATTTTGTTGTTCTGAAAACATTAAACTTCATTTAATAGCGACTGGGGTAAGTCGTGCTAATGGGCAAATGGAGCGTATAATGAGTACTCAAAAATCTATTAACTGCAGTCGAATTAAGCCAAAGATCCTGGCAAGAAGCTCTCGGAGAAGTCCAGCTAGCGGTAAACTGCACAGTTAATCGGGCAACCGATGCAAGCCCTTTAGACATGTTAATAGGGACAGAAGCTAGACCTCTTGGATTAGTTCCCCAAACTAAACTGGACAACTAATTTGATGGACCATTTTCGGTAATTGAAGTTTTAGATGGTGATAGATATATGTTGAAGTCGTTATCAAGTAAGCGCCGGTATAAATATTGTCACGAGGACATTAGAAAACTTCCAGAGGGAAATGTTTCCCATGAGCTGGACATTGAAGATTTAAGCTTGAAAAGTGCTCTAGTGGAGACTGAAAAGAATCAGTCCAAGTGAGACGATAAATATTGTTAACAGTTTATAAGAAAGAAAATTTCAATGAGATGATTAATGAAATGTTGTACACGAGGACGAGTAAATGTCAGGATGGCCGTCTCGTGTCAATGTCTGTATGAATGTTGTAAGCAGCAGGAATGGCGCAGAAGCATTAGTATTATGTAATATGGTGCTTTGAAATCGAGAATACTTCACCTTTAACATATGTATACCATACATATACATATAAATATATATGTATATATGTATATAAATTCATTTGTAATGATGATGTACGAAAGTTAGTGATCTTACGTATAACACAATCAAAATGCTTCGTAAAGCATGGAAACAGAGTTATAGCAAGAATTAATGTTAGTGATTTGTATAATAATGGGATCTTCGACTTAGGTAAGGTTTTCCAAAGGCTCGAAACGCAACCCGGTGTACACAAAATTAAGAAACTCAAGTTGCCACTGATCGAAAAGATCTTTGAACTAGTTTAGTGAAATATGGGCAACAAATATTTAAAATCCTTGAGAGTAGCGCTACTCAGGCCGGTGACTGTAATAAGTAATAAAAATGATCAAGGAGCTATACTGTCTACATTCCATGATGATACATACGAAAATTAAAAGACATCACTTTTGGAAAATTATGATTAGATATATATATAATATATACATTCGTAAATGTCATAAATGCCAAAAATCAAAAACAATGATTCAATGATTCATTCATAAAAACTCCCATAGTTGTAACTGACACCCCAACGAACGCTTTCAACACAGTAATAGTTGACACAATAGCCCCACTTCCAAAACCAGAACAAGACCTAACTACATACCTATTAGCCATTCCTATTACAACTAAAAGTGAAAACAATGTTGCTAAAGCAATATTTGAAAATTTCATACTTAAGTACGGTCCAATGAAGACGTTCCTTACGGACATGAGTACTGAGTATAAAAACCAAGTCATAACATAGATATGCAAGAATATGAAAATATAAAATCATACATCTACAGCATATCATCACCAAACATTGGGAACGATTGAACGAAGTCATAGAACTTTCAATGAATATATTCGTTCGTATATTTCCACAGACAAATCTGATTGGGACTCAGTATTTTACAAATTGCTTCAACACCACCCCAACATTTACTCACGGATATTGTCCATTTGAATTAGCTTTTCGAAGATTACCATTCAATTCATAAATTTCAATAAGATAATTAGAAAGATACATTATATAATATAGATGATTATGCTAAGGAAATTAAATTTAGACTAGAAATAGCACATAAAAGAGCTAAAAAAAAGAGCATAAAAGAGAGAATAATGTTAGAAAACCATAAAAGTAAAAATAAAACATATTATGATAGGTCAGTACCAGACAAAAATATAGAAGTAGAAGATAACATACTACGGAACAATGAAGTAGGACATAAGTTAGATCCTAACTAAAAGAAAATTGACAATATAGTAGTAAAGGACAGAAAGAATAAAAAACATTCGGTACATAAGAATAGATTAAAGAGTATAACAATTGAAAAAGAAAGAAAAAACAATAATTGAAGTTTTTGTGGAACATTTCCATACCAAAATTTTATTAAATAAAATGAAGATTATTTTTTTTGAAGCTTTAATGATAAAAAAAAAATCAAAATTATAAAATTAATAAAGAAAATATAAATAATAAAACCAAAATTTTTCAAAAAAAAATTAAAATATTAAAATAAATAATAAGTATGTATATATACAAAATTTAAAAAAAAATTTTTGACAAAAATAATATAATAATAATAATAATCACCGCAACGCATTCTATCATTGAAACGGTCATATAGCCGACATTTGGTAGTGTATGCTATATATACTTATGTAACCGCCGCGACAAATTAGATAAACAGAAGCAAGCTTGAAATGTGATCAACCACTTATGTGGACTGACCACACAGACGATCTGAAGCGTCTGCATAAAGCGAGTGTGTGAATGTTTATTTACATAATATATGTATGTATATATACTACACTCTCTCTATATATGTGTATTCTTATGTTATGTATTAGGTTAAGACAAAACTATAAGAATAAAGAACAATATAAAATTCACCACTGAACTAGATGGAGCTAACGCTCCAGTGTTTGTTTTATTAAATTAGTAAATTACATACATTACTTTACAGTTCTGAACGGAGAGAAAAAAGTGAAAGATGAGGTGAAATTAGATGAAAGAGGTCATTAGAATTGCTCCATAGTATGCGAAAGGGGTCATACAAAGTATAGTTAGAAAGACACCTGCTTAGTTGAAGAGGGACAAAATTTCTTGTCGGACCTATTGGGACAGCGAAATGTATTTCCCCCAATAAAAAGTCTCCCTTTTATTTCCCCAATTAAAAGCTTATGGAGAAATAAGATACCACAAACGAGCCTTCGCTTTGCTAAGGATGGAAGATTAATAAGAAGAAACCTACTAGAATATTGCGGAAATTGTCGGTTTGGGTACCAGTTAAGACCACGAAGGGCTAACAGTAGAAACGGTTTGTGAACTGACTCAATAACCCTTCCTCATTAACCCTTCCAAAGAATGATTTATAATTAAACCAAACATTTTAAGATTTCCAATTTATGTACCAATAACATACAATGCTGGTAATACTTCGATATTTCAACCAGGAAGATCCCAAGTTATTCGTCAAGTCGAGCTTACATATATCGGATGAAGATACCATGCTGATTCTAACGCAACACTAAAAAATACACTTTTCCATTAACTGAATACAACTAATAATAGCAAATTAATAAAAATAAATAATTTGAAATCAGAACCGACTTCGAACTACAATGTAGTTCCAACTTCTCCCAATAAAATGGAAAATACTGTCATGGCTCAATTAACTTAACATTTTTCGCCCCAATTCAAATCAAAATTAACAGAACTGTGCACCAAATATAGTGACGTTTTCGGAGTTGAAGCTAAAGCGATCACAACAAATAATTTTTGTAAGCAAAAATTGAAAGTTAATGAACCTGTCTATATAAGGAACTATCGAAGCACGTATACCCAAATAGAAGAAACAAAAATCAAGTGGAAAAATTGATCCATAACAAAATAGTCGAACCATCTGTGTCTGAATATAGCAGCCCTCTGCTACTTGTTCCAAAGAAATCGTGACAGGGCTCCGAAAAGAAAAAAATGGAGATTAGTAATTGACTATCGTCAAATTAATAAAAAATGATTGTTGGATAAATTTCCTCTTCCTATGATTGAGGATATATTAGACCAATTAGGTCGGGCAAAGTATTTTTCATGTCTTGACTTAATGTCAGGTTTCCATCAAGTCAAACTCGACGAATGTTCAAGGAATATAACGTCATTTTCAAGCAAAGGCACATATAGCGTTAAACGATTACCATTTGGTTTAAAAATAGCGCCAAATTCATTCCAGAGAATGATGACTATAGCATTCTCTACACTTAAGCCTTCTCATGCATTCCTTTATATGGATGTTTTTGACACATGTAGGAAACACAACAAAGTGACTTTCCATGGTCATAAATGCACAGATAAATTAATTTTGCCAGATGACACAAAATATGATGTTATCAAAAATTATCCAGTCCCACATGATTCGTTGCGTTGTACAAATATTACAGTCATGATACATACGAAAATTAAAAGACATCACTTTTGGAAAATTATGATTAGATATATATATAATATATACATTCGTAAATGTCATAAATGCCAAAAATCAAAAACAATGATTCAATGATTCATTCATAAAAACTCCCATAGTTGTAACTGACACCCCAACGAACGCTTTCAACACAGTAATAGTTGACACAATAGCCCCACTTCCAAAACCAGAACAAGACCTAACTACATACCTATTAGCCATTCCTATTACAACTAAAAGTGAAAACAATGTTGCTAAAGCAATATTTGAAAATTTCATACTTAAGTACGGTCCAATGAAGACGTTCCTTACGGACATGAGTACTGAGTATAAAAACCAAGTCATAACATAGATATGCAAGAATATGAAAATATAAAATCATACATCTACAGCATATCATCACCAAACATTGGGAACGATTGAACGAAGTCATAGAACTTTCAATGAATATATTCGTTCGTATATTTCCACAGACAAATCTGATTGGGACTCAGTATTTTACAAATTGCTTCAACACCACCCCAACATTTACTCACGGATATTGTCCATTTGAATTAGCTTTTCGAAGATTACCATTCAATTCATAAATTTCAATAAGATAATTAGAAAGATACATTATATAATATAGATGATTATGCTAAGGAAATTAAATTTAGACTAGAAATAGCACATAAAAGAGCTAAAAAAAAGAGCATAAAAGAGAGAATAATGTTAGAAAACCATAAAAGTAAAAATAAAACATATTATGATAGGTCAGTACCAGACAAAAATATAGAAGTAGAAGATAACATACTACGGAACAATGAAGTAGGACATAAGTTAGATCCTAACTAAAAGAAAATTGACAATATAGTAGTAAAGGACAGAAAGAATAAAAAACATTCGGTACATAAGAATAGATTAAAGAGTATAACAATTGAAAAAGAAAGAAAAAACAATAATTGAAGTTTTTGTGGAACATTTCCATACCAAAATTTTATTAAATAAAATGAAGATTATTTTTTTTGAAGCTTTAATGATAAAAAAAAAATCAAAATTATAAAATTAATAAAGAAAATATAAATAATAAAACCAAAATTTTTCAAAAAAAAATTAAAATATTAAAATAAATAATAAGTATGTATATATACAAAATTTAAAAAAAAATTTTTGACAAAAATAATATAATAATAATAATAATCACCGCAACGCATTCTATCATTGAAACGGTCATATAGCCGACATTTGGTAGTGTATGCTATATATACTTATGTAACCGCCGCGACAAATTAGATAAACAGAAGCAAGCTTGAAATGTGATCAACCACTTATGTGGACTGACCACACAGACGATCTGAAGCGTCTGCATAAAGCGAGTGTGTGAATGTTTATTTACATAATATATGTATGTATATATACTACACTCTCTCTATATATGTGTATTCTTATGTTATGTATTAGGTTAAGACAAAACTATAAGAATAAAGAACAATATAAAATTCACCACTGAACTAGATGGAGCTAACGCTCCAGTGTTTGTTTTATTAAATTAGTAAATTACATACATTACTTTACAGTTCTGAACGGAGAGAAAAAAGTGAAAGATGAGGTGAAATTAGATGAAAGAGGTCATTAGAATTGCTCCATAGTATGCGAAAGGGGTCATACAAAGTATAGTTAGAAAGACACCTGCTTAGTTGAAGAGGGACAAAATTTCTTGTCGGACCTATTGGGACAGCGAAATGTATTTCCCCCAATAAAAAGTCTCCCTTTTATTTCCCCAATTAAAAGCTTATGGAGAAATAAGATACCACAAACGAGCCTTCGCTTTGCTAAGGATGGAAGATTAATAAGAAGAAACCTACTAGAATATTGCGGAAATTGTCGGTTTGGGTACCAGTTAAGACCACGAAGGGCTAACAGTAGAAACGGTTTGTGAACTGACTCAATAACCCTTCCTCATTAACCCTTCCAAAGAATGATTTATAATTAAACCAAACATTTTAAGATTTCCAATTTATGTACCAATAACATACAATGCTGGTAATACTTCGATATTTCAACCAGGAAGATCCCAAGTTATTCGTCAAGTCGAGCTTACATATATCGGATGAAGATACCATGCTGATTCTAACGCAACACTAAAAAATACACTTTTCCATTAACTGAATACAACTAATAATAGCAAATTAATAAAAATAAATAATTTGAAATCAGAACCGACTTCGAACTACAATGTAGTTCCAACTTCTCCCAATAAAATGGAAAATACTGTCATGGCTCAATTAACTTAACATTTTTCGCCCCAATTCAAATCAAAATTAACAGAACTGTGCACCAAATATAGTGACGTTTTCGGAGTTGAAGCTAAAGCGATCACAACAAATAATTTTTGTAAGCAAAAATTGAAAGTTAATGAACCTGTCTATATAAGGAACTATCGAAGCACGTATACCCAAATAGAAGAAACAAAAATCAAGTGGAAAAATTGATCCATAACAAAATAGTCGAACCATCTGTGTCTGAATATAGCAGCCCTCTGCTACTTGTTCCAAAGAAATCGTGACAGGGCTCCGAAAAGAAAAAAATGGAGATTAGTAATTGACTATCGTCAAATTAATAAAAAATGATTGTTGGATAAATTTCCTCTTCCTATGATTGAGGATATATTAGACCAATTAGGTCGGGCAAAGTATTTTTCATGTCTTGACTTAATGTCAGGTTTCCATCAAGTCAAACTCGACGAATGTTCAAGGAATATAACGTCATTTTCAAGCAAAGGCACATATAGCGTTAAACGATTACCATTTGGTTTAAAAATAGCGCCAAATTCATTCCAGAGAATGATGACTATAGCATTCTCTACACTTAAGCCTTCTCATGCATTCCTTTATATGGATGTTTTTGACACATGTAGGAAACACAACAAAGTGACTTTCCATGGTCATAAATGCACAGATAAATTAATTTTGCCAGATGACACAAAATATGATGTTATCAAAAATTATCCAGTCCCACATGATTCGTTGCGTTGTACAAATATTACAGTCGTTTTAACAAAAACTATTCACGGCACATAACACGATAATGCAAAAAAAATGTTCCTTTTGAATGGACAATTGAATGCCAAAACGCATTCTAATATCTCAAAGATAGTTTAATACAGCCCACAATATTACAATATCCTGATTTCATCAAAGAATTTCACATAATAACTGATGCAAGTAAGCAAGCGTGTGGAGTGGATTCAATTCAAAACGAGAATAGTCGTCGCCCAGGATTTATTTTACCTATATTGTTGCCTGGAAGTGACTTTCAGGGCTTTATGTTGTAAATCTTTTAACTCTTATTGGTAATCCTTGATAGGGCATATAATAATAATGAACAAGAAAAAGATGCAATATTGACTAAATATCATGATGATCCAATTCAAAATAAAAACTTTGATAAAAATAAAAAGACACCTTATTGAAATGAAGCAAGCAAGTCGTCCCTGCCGACATTGAGTATAGCTTGTACAAAGTAAAAGAACTTCATAAGTTGCATGAAAAATATATTTGACGACCGCTAGATTTTATTTGTTCTTAACTATTTAATCTAAGCTATCATTAAATTTTATTTTACTCACAAACAAAAAGTGTAGCTTCGTTGTTGTGTCTGCATACTTTGATTTTGTGTTTCTGATCTCTATTACTTACATTCGCGCTATCGCGTACCCAGTAGTGTTGTTGCCTGTGCAGTGTTTGCTCTCGCACTATTACATTGCTCGCGTTCGTGACCGGTTGTATCAGTTTTTTCTTGTTGTGTGTTTAATTCTAATTCAACTCAACTCTCTTTTTCCAAGTGCATAATATTGCATCTTTAACCCTTGTGCCACGTTGTGATTCTTATACGCTTTTTCTTCTTTTTATTGCAATTTGCACTTTTTTCAAAATTTTACCTTCAAAAAAAGAAAAGCAAATATAATAATAATAATTAATTAATAACGTTGGTCTGCTTATTTAAACAGTGCCCTCATTCCCAAAAGCTCCAAGAAGACTACCTTGCTGTGTGTGTGACAATGTTATGCACTTTAAATGTGCTGGTTATACGGCCAGAGTTAAGCATAGCATTGGAAATGGAGGGGCCTGAAATGGAGTTGTGAAGCGTGTCGCGACGTTGAAATGGAAATGCGTCTATTTATGCGGCGGACTAGGGAGGGACTTAGAACTTTGTCGGCTGGCTTTCTAAAGCTTCGGGAAAAGTTTTCGACTCTGGAAACTCAGTTTAATAGTTATAAATTATTAAGCGAATCCCCGAAGCGAAAGAAGACCATTCCTCGGCATTTTTCCCCTGATCTACCAGCATCTTTACTTTCAACGGCTCCGTCTTCAGATAACAACCCAAAAACCCAAAATTCTCAGCACCTGATATCGTTTAGGAGTCCGGTATTGGCTGCAGGAGCGGAGACTATTGCCATTTCCCCTGGCAATCCTGTCCCGCATACTGATGCGATATCGGGTGTAGTGTCCGATGTGTCCGGGCGAACATCCTCTTCTAGAGATGTTCCCAATAAAATAGTAACAAGGGGGGTTCTCAAGGCGTTATCCGCCGCAGTAGCTCCAACGCCAAAATCTGTGGCTGCTGCTGCTGCGAGGTCGCTTCTTGTCGGTATTCCACCAAAAAAGCTAATCTTTGTTTCGAGGCTAGATCCCAACACTACATCAGATGATGTCATAGCCCATATCCGGGATAAAACCGTAGAGACTAACATCGCGGTGGAAAAGTTTAGGTTTTTATATTCCCGTGACATTTCGTCTTTAAAACTTAGTGTTCCGCCAAATCGTTTTGACCAAATATGTCATAAAGAAACGCAGATCTACTACCACTAACCTTTTAGAGTTTACTTCCTTATCGATCGAAGGATTCAGGAATAAACCTCAAACTGATGTCATTTGTACCGACTTCAGTAAGGCCTTTGATTCTGTTAATCATACACTGCTTTTGTACAAGCTAAACGTAATTATCCTTCCACTTCTTCTGCAATATTTGACTGACCGTACACAAAAGCTACTATTTAAATCCTCACTGTCTAAGACCATCAAAGTAATTCCGGAGGTACCACAGAGTAGCCATCTTGGACCATTGCTTTTTACCCTCTTTATTAATGACCTTCCTTCCGTCGTAATTCACTCTCGTTTCCTTATGAACGCTGACGATGTTAAACTTTTCCTTAGCTTCAAAGATCCAGGTTCCTCCCGCCTGCTTCAAGCTGATCTTAATAACCTCCAGACTTGGTGTGAAATGAACTAATTAAACCTCAATATTTCAAAGTATAATGAATTTTATGTCGTTTTATAGATCTCCGTTTCAACTTATTACCTTAATAATATTCCACTTGAACGTTTTATTGAAATGAGTGATTTGGGTGTAGCATTGGACCACAAATTAAATTTCACTCGTCATATTTCCACCTTAGTGTTCTTGGTTTCATCAAACGATGGTCGAAGGAATTCGACGATCCTTACACAACCAAAACTCTTTTTATTTCACTGGTCCGTCCTATTCTGAAGTACGGATCATGTGTTTGGTCACCTCAATATGAATCACACCAAATTAGAATTGAATCCATTTAAAAGCAATTTTGAATTTTTGCTCTTCCTGGTTCGAAGTGGGATTGCAATGTCAACTTGCCAACTTATTCTAGTAGACTTCTTCTAATCAATCTTCCTTCATTACTTAACCGTAGAGTAATGCTTGGTACTTTGTTTATACACAAGCTTCTCAATGGGCAAATAGACTCTCCTAATTTATTAAAACAGGTTAATCTATGTGTACCTTGTGGACTAACTAGAAATTATGTCCCTTTAACTTTAACAAGTTGCACTTCAAACTATACTTTACATGAACCTTTCCGTGTACTTTGTTCCGATTACCATCGCCTATAACACTTATCGGATCAAAGTCCTATATTCCTACTTTAAAAACTTCTATCCTTATGTAAGTATATTTAAGTATGTTTTAGTTGTCGTTTGTTGTCCACACGACTTCGTTTTTGCATGCTGTCCGCTAGGGTTCGCGCGTAACAGGCATTGTCCTGGTGTCGCATGGCCCACTTGAACGTACTGCGCATAGTACGCGTCAACGTCCTAAATAAAAAAAAAAAACAAAATTCTCTTAGCATGTAGCGACAGCGAACGCATGCTATCTCGCTCACATTAGCAGCCCATTTTGCACTGGGCGTTTCAGTAAAAAACGGAAATACGTATATCTCCGATAATAATTGTCCGATTTCAACAAAATTTGGTCAGCTAGTGCATATAGGCTATATTACTAAGTGTGCCAAATAAAATATCTTTATTACAGCTCTAGTTATAGTTTTCCAAATTGCGGGGGCGGAAGTGGGCGTGGCAGAAATTTGGAACAAACTTGATCTGCGTACACACTAGACAGATCTAGAAATTGGTAGCTCTAGCTCTTATAGTCTCCGAGATGTCGGTGTTCATACAGACGGACAGACAGACGGACAAGTGTCAATCGACTTGGCTTTTGATACTTATCGAGAATATATATATTTTATGGGTTCGAAAAATTCTCCTTAGGCCTGTTAAATACGTTTTAATATATAAATATGACGCGTCAAATAAAAGAATACATACGTAGATGCCCAAAAAGCCAGAAATCAAAAACCGCCATACACACAAGAATTCCTCTAACCATAACTGAAACGCCTGTGAATGTTTTTGACAGAGTAATAGTGGATACTATAGGTCCATTATGCACACCACCAACAAACTGTTGGAACAGTGGAAAGAAGTCATAGAACTTTTAATGAATACATCCGTTCATATATATCCGTTGATAAAACAGATTGAGTTGTATGGCTTCAATATTTTGTATATTGTTTTAATACAATACCCTCTATGGCACATAACTATTGTCCATACGAGTTAGTTTTCGGCAAACAAAGCCACTTGCCAAAATATTTCAATATAATAGATATGATATCTAGGCCCATATACAGTAGGTTCAATAGAAAATAGAGAGAATAAAAGAAAGGTACAGAAAGTACATAAGGATAGGCTAAAAGGATACAAAACATAAGCACAACAATGGTATTATGTATTATGGGATTATGTCATCTTTTTATGTCGAATGGTTCTTTAAGTTGGACAAGCGGCGACAAAGAGTTGTTTTCACATCGAAGGTGCAAACCAGAAGCGAACCTTTCAAAAACTTCGTAGTGCCGACCGAGATATCGATTCTGGACCTGACTCTAAGAATAGAAGGATGTAAAGAATAACGTGCCAATTTCTTCGGGAAACCGGGACACAAAATCGCCGAGTGTAAAAGCAGAATGCGACAAAAAGCTGATACGACAACTCACCGAGATTAACCACCTATAACATGCTTCAAATGCGGCCAATCCGGACACTTTGCAAAACAATGCTCGAAAAATGTATCAATCAGCATTAAGGAGTGTTTGTAATTATGAGTGGAGTGTGTAATTATGATACAGAGCGGTTAGATTCATCCAATTCATTTCGATTCCGGTGCAGAATGTTTACTTATAAAAGAAAACATATGTAATTCGTATCCAATTTCTTTCAAATCATGAAGCCACTGTATTTTCTAACATCAGGCAAGGAAAGTTTTGTTTCGAATTCTGAACTGGAAAGTATTCGAAAGAAAATTGTGACCATTTTTACAAATGAACCAGTCTTCGTGATCTTCGATCCACAATTCTTATAGAATTACACACTAACGATAGCTCAATCGGATTCGGTGCTTTGCTTCAACATCGAATTGATAACAAATTTCACGTTGTAGAAAGTCTAGATACCACTCCTATGAACTTGGGACTTTTGCAGTATTTGCGTCCGTAAAACATTTTACTGACTGCAATCTATTAAAGGCATCACTCACTAAAATAGACTTAAAACCTAGAGTTCATCGTTGGTGGTCTTATTTATAATCTTTTAATTTCGAAATTCAATACACAGAAAGAAAACGTAAAGGTCACGTCGATTTCTTGTCGAGAAATCCAGTTCCTCCAAAACCACAGATGATTTTGGATAAAATTCCAGTAAAGCGAACAAACATAGCGGAAATTTAAAGTGGTTGGCTGTTTGCTGAACAACAACTGGATCCAGATTTTGCCGACATTGTTAGTAAGCTGAATTTCAATGAGTTGCAAGAAAATGTAATTAAAACAGATGATTTTAAAAAGTAGTGTTGTTTCGCAAAATCCAGAAAAATGGTAAAACGCGATGTTTGCCAGTTGTGCCCCGAAAATTCGGATGGTCAGTGGTGAATCAAGTGCATGAGTCAATTATGCATCTTGGTTGGAAAATCACACTTGAAAAGGTTTACCAATATTATTGGTTTGAGAAAACGAACGAATATGTCCGTAAATTTGTTAACAATTGTTTAACTTTTAGGACAGCCAAGTCGCAATCTGGTAAAGTTCAAGTAGAACTATCCCAATGGTCAAAATTCCTTGGCACACAGTCCATGTGGACATTTCTGGCAAATGAAGCGGTAAAAGTGACCTTAAGGAATATGTTATTGATGAAATTGATGGCTACCACATTCTCAAAATAGATACAGAGAGCTATATCAAGGCTATGAAGTCTTCGATTTCCTTATTCGGTGTACCAAACCGTATTATAGCTGACGATGGTAGATGATTTTCAAGTATGTACACAGTTTTCAGAATTTTGTTGTTCTGAAAACATTAAACTTCATTTAATAGCGACTGGGGTAAGTCGTGCTAATGGGCAAATGGAGCGTATAATGAGTACTCAAAAATCTATTAACTGCAGTCGAATTAAGCCAAAGATCCTGGCAAGAAGCTCTCGGAGAAGTCCAGCTAGCGGTAAACTGCACAGTTAATCGGGCAACCGATGCAAGCCCTTTAGACATGTTAATAGGGACAGAAGCTAGACCTCTTGGATTAGTTCCCCAAACTAAACTGGACAACTAATTTGATGGACCATTTTCGGTAATTGAAGTTTTAGATGGTGATAGATATATGTTGAAGTCGTTATCAAGTAAGCGCCGGTATAAATATTGTCACGAGGACATTAGAAAACTTCCAGAGGGAAATGTTTCCCATGAGCTGGACATTGAAGATTTAAGCTTGAAAAGTGCTCTAGTGGAGACTGAAAAGAATCAGTCCAAGTGAGACGATAAATATTGTTAACGGTTTATAAAAAAGAAAATTTCAATGAGATGATTAATGAAATGTTGTACACGAGGACGAGTAAATGTCAGGATGGCCGTCTCGTGTCAATGTCTGTATGAATGTTGTAAGCAGCAGGAATGGCGCAGAAGCATTAGTATTATGTAACATGGTGCTTTGAAATCGAGAATACTTCACCTTTAACATATGTATACCATACATATACATATAAATATATATGTATATATGTATATATGTATATAAATTCATTTGTAATGATGATGTACGAAAGTTAGTGATCTTACGTATAACACAATCAAAATGCTTCGTAAAGCATGGAAACAGAGTTATAGCAAGAATTAATGTTAGTGATTTGTATAATAATGGGATCTTCGACTTAGGTAAGGTTTTCCAAAGGCTCGAAACGCAACCCGGTGTACACAAAATTAAGAAACTCAAGTTGCCACTGATCGAAAAGATCTTTGAACTAGTTTAGTGAAATATGGGCAACAAATATTTAAAATCCTTGAGAGTAGCGCTACTCAGGCCGGTGACTGTAATAAGTAATAAAAATGATCAAGGAGCTATACTGTCTACATTCCATGATGATACATACGAAAATTAAAAGACATCACTTTTGGAAAATTATGATTAGATATATATATAATATATACATTCGTAAATGTCATAAATGCCAAAAATCAAAAACAATGATTCAATGATTCATTCATAAAAACTCCCATAGTTGTAACTGACACCCCAACGAACGCTTTCAACACAGTAATAGTTGACACAATAGCCCCACTTCCAAAACCAGAACAAGACCTAACTACATACCTATTAGCCATTCCTATTACAACTAAAAGTGAAAACAATGTTGCTAAAGCAATATTTGAAAATTTCATACTTAAGTACGGTCCAATGAAGACGTTCCTTACGGACATGAGTACTGAGTATAAAAACCAAGTCATAACATAGATATGCAAGAATATGAAAATATAAAATCATACATCTACAGCATATCATCACCAAACATTGGGAACGATTGAACGAAGTCATAGAACTTTCAATGAATATATTCGTTCGTATATTTCCACAGACAAATCTGATTGGGACTCAGTATTTTACAAATTGCTTCAACACCACCCCAACATTTACTCACGGATATTGTCCATTTGAATTAGCTTTTCGAAGATTACCATTCAATTCATAAATTTCAATAAGATAATTAGAAAGATACATTATATAATATAGATGATTATGCTAAGGAAATTAAATTTAGACTAGAAATAGCACATAAAAGAGCTAAAAAAAAGAGCATAAAAGAGAGAATAATGTTAGAAAACCATAAAAGTAAAAATAAAACATATTATGATAGGTCAGTACCAGACAAAAATATAGAAGTAGAAGATAACATACTACGGAACAATGAAGTAGGACATAAGTTAGATCCTAACTAAAAGAAAATTGACAATATAGTAGTAAAGGACAGAAAGAATAAAAAACATTCGGTACATAAGAATAGATTAAAGAGTATAACAATTGAAAAAGAAAGAAAAAACAATAATTGAAGTTTTTGTGGAACATTTCCATACCAAAATTTTATTAAATAAAATGAAGATTATTTTTTTTGAAGCTTTAATGATAAAAAAAAAATCAAAATTATAAAATTAATAAAGAAAATACAAATAATAAAACCAAAATTTTTCAAAAAAAAATTAAAATATTAAAATAAATAATAAGTATGTATATATACAAAATTTAAAAAAAATTTTTGACAAAAATAATATAATAATAATAATAATCACCGCAACGCATTCTATCATTGAAACGGTCATATAGCCGACATTTGGTAGTGTATGCTATATATACTTATGTAACCGCCGCGACAAATTAGATAAACAGAAGCAAGCTTGAAATGTGATCAACCACTTATGTGGACTGACCACACAGACGATCTGAAGCGTCTGCATAAAGCGAGTGTGTGAATGTTTATTTACATAATATATGTATGTATATATACTACACTCTCTCTATATATGTGTATTCTTATGTTATGTATTAGGTTAAGACAAAACTATAAGAATAAAGAACAATATAAAATTCACCACTGAACTAGATGGAGCTAACGCTCCAGTGTTTGTTTTATTAAATTAGTAAATTACATACATTACTTTACAGTTCTGAACGGAGAGAAAAAAGTGAAAGATGAGGTGAAATTAGATGAAAGAGGTCATTAGAATTGCTCCATAGTATGCGAAAGGGGTCATACAAAGTATAGTTAGAAAGACACCTGCTTAGTTGAAGAGGGACAAAATTTCTTGTCGGACCTATTGGGACAGCGAAATGTATTTCCCCCAATAAAAAGTCTCCCTTTTATTTCCCCAATTAAAAGCTTATGGAGAAATAAGATACCACAAACGAGCCTTCGCTTTGCTAAGGATGAAAGATTAATAAGAAGAAACCTACTAGAATATTGCGGAAATTGTCGGTTTGGGTACCAGTTAAGACCACGAAGGGCTAACAGTAGAAACGGTTTGTGAACTGACTCAATACGGTTCAAGTGAATGGCGTATTGAGAGTTCCAGTAGTCTAGCACGGGACGGAAGGTGAATAGAACGTTTGTTAAAAAAGGATCATCAAATTCTTTTGCCCAGCGTTTTTTAAAGCCACTGAGGAAATGTGTAGAATAAAATTTAACTTTGGTTCAAAAATAATGTCCAAATTATCCATAGATGTTACTCTGTGTAATGCTACAGAATATAGAAATATAGGGCGAGACACGATAGAATGTCGTAAACGAACATTTAATGGTGTTGAGATGGAGATGGTTAACCCTACACCAAACAGAAAACGCATTAATATCGCTCTGCAGAAGAGAATTAAGAAAAGGATTGTTGAATGATAAGCATAGCTTAACATCGTCGGCAAATATGAACACAAGCGAGTTCGCTAATACATTGGGTAGATCATTAATAAATAGAGAAAATAGTAATGGGCCAAGGTGACTGTATTCGAGCTGCGTTTCGTATTTACAAATTTATGAAATTGTTTCAGATTACCTGAAATGTAGTTGTAGTAGAATTGCTTGTCTTAACACAAAAACGCAGACTTCACTGAGTGATAATTGACACATGACGATATTTTGAAACGCCTAAAATATCTTTGTTCAATTGCGAGAGTTTACGTGCGAACCAGGGTGGTTTTATTGAATTATTTACACCTAGGGAATCTGGAACACAAACATCGAAAGATCGCTGAAAAGATTGCACCAGTTAATCTCAAGAAGAGTAGAATGAAGGCAAGCAAAGTCAGTTTTTCGAATGCATCTACAACGCAGTTCCTGAAAGGAGGGAATAATATTAATTTGAAATTTAAGTGATAGTGTGGTTTCAATCTTCTGGAAGTAATAGAGGAGCGGATCACACAATATTTGTGGACGAGGAATCACTGGCGAGTACCAAGCCAAGAAGTCTATTAGATGATAATACTACGGGTACCAATTTTATTCGATGTATTGCCTCCTGTGACTTGCGACGCAGGTACGATCGTAGTACTGACAGCCTTGATTGCGGCAACAGCTATAGCACCAACAGTTGGAGTGACAGCTTCAGCTGGAACAGAACAAGTTGTGTGAATAAGACATACGAACGCATTGGTAGAAGTGCTGACGACAAAGTCTCCAAATACACTATCAGCAGCTGATGGAGCCGCTGCAGCGGCAGCAGTTCCAACATCGACATCAGCAGCACCGTGCTGTAGGGCGTTCGAGGAACGGTCCATCTCCAAAGGCCTATCAACAACACCAGGTGTCGCAAAAGCTGGTGTTATGGATTGAGTGCTAGGTATGGCAGGAGCTGGAGGGACAGCAATAGATCGGTGGTTTGATTTTTTCCTCTTTGGTTATTCACTTTAAACTTTAAATGTGAGGAAATTAAACTCCAGATCTTTAAACTTATCCGTCAAGAAATGTAACTCAGTGCGAAGACTTTTAAAACCATCACGCGTTTGATGCATAAATGCTTTCGAGATCCACAGTGCGACAATCTTCACGCGTCCAGTTAAATCCATTTTCCGAATAATATCGCGGATACGACCAGTAAGTCCTGCACATTTAGTATGTGCATATTTATCACAAAGCCAGCATGAGACATAGAGATCATCGGCAATAAGTTGCCTCTTATCACATGTTGAGATGCAGCATGTCAGCATAGTTAAAGTAAAATCCAATTATAGAGCGTGCACAGTAGACGAAAGGCACGATATACCAGACTTCTGAACTTGTGCAGCAAGTATAAAAAAACTTGTGCAGCATATACATATGTATAAAAATTTATGCTTTTAGCAAGATTTGATTTAAGCTTCACTTTAAACCACTTGTAGATAATTACATAGCAGCCAAAATATTCAGAAGCACAACAAGCCAAATAATAATATCAGTAGTATTACACCACAGAAATTATTTTAAACAGTGGAGAAAACAGAAAACACGTCCGGACTCATTGATGTGAAGATCGAACCTTATTCCGATTGCTACTGTTTCTTATTCAGATTACATACATTACACGCATTAGTTTCTCACAAATTTCGAAGAACGGAAAGGGAAAACATCTCTTTATAAATTGGTCATAGCGAGCGGACATTTTTTTTATATTTCCCAAAAAAAAGAAAAAATCATTGTTGAGTCATTCTCTCGAATTTAAAGCGGCATTTACTGACCGAACATAGAGAAATGTACGAAACAGAGAAGATGGAGCATGCAGCCAAAGAAGTACTTGAAAAGAAAATGAAATTTTCCATCTCTATTATTGTCTTTTATTCTATTCTGTCTGAAAAACGCAGACACCCAGAACAAAAACAGAATGCGTGTGGTCTTTGTGGTAGTTTATTTGCGACTAACTTCAACGCCGCAATTCGTCAACTGGATATTGCGACATATATATATATGTATGCTTAAATTTACATATGTGTGTGTATGAACATGCGTGCATTGATTTGTCTTTTTCAATACCCTTCCTCAATGCAAGTATGGTCACAAATTCATTTTAAATTTAACATATTTAAAAGTTCCGAATGCTTCCTCCTAGGAACATTTTTAGTCAAGATATCAGCTATCATTACATTAGTAGACAAATACTTCAATACAACATGATATTCATTAACAACCTGTCTAACAAAATGATATCTTATGTCGATATGCTTAGTCCTTGCATGGTGTACTGGATTCTTTGCTAGATGCTGTGCGCTAAGATTATCGCCAAATATAACGGTTGGTCTATTATCTCCTCCACAACCAATCTCGCACGCCGTTGAAAGTGCCATGTATTCCGCTTCGGTGCTGCTAAGTGCCACACTTCTCTGCTTTTCCGATTTCCACGATATTGGCCCGCCAGCCAGAAAATATACATATCCAGTATACGACTTACGATCACTTTTGTCGCCACCCCAGTCTGCATCTACGAATCCTGTAAAAGCCCCTTCGTTCTGCTTGTAATGGATTTTCAAATTTATGGTCGATGCTAGATATCGCAGGACGTGCTTTATTCCTGCTAGAAGCTCGATGTGAGGGTCCTTACTTCGTTGCGCCAGCTTCGAAACTGAATGAAGGATATCTGGTCTAGTCGTCAATGCAAGCCACATTAGCTTGTGAGGAATAATTACATATATGTGATTAATAATTATCCCTCACAAATATGCAACAGTAGATGCTCATATTTCGAGATACGAGTATACAGAATTAAATGTACCAATACACAGATATAAATATGCAAAACGGGCTGTACACATAGATTGGGTTCGAATCAAACATATAAACGAACCCAATGGTATGATACAACTGAACATCGGGGGTTGGGTATCAAACCTAATCATACATCCATCAGGCTGGAAAACACCATATGATGGTAAACAAAGCATCAATCCAGCATAACCATATGATGGTAAACAAATCGATTTGAACTGCATATGATCATAACAAATATGCAAGCGGAATCGACATATGTTCGCAGCTCATGTGATACATACAAGAACATATGCGAATGGAGCGATCACAAGCAAAGCATCAAAACAATAACAAAGCTTGACCGCTGGGAAGTTCAAGTGACGTCACCAAAATAGAACGTACCAAAGTACCAAGCTCATAAGCATTGTCGGCAGCATGCGCTTGTTGCTAGGGGCCAAGTGGGGGCCATAGCGAGAATCGGCGGGGGGGTGCGGGGCGACCAGATGAAATGAGCATCGTGGGTGGTCGTCGGCAGGTGCCGAAAGCGTGGGAGAGCGCATGCGTGCATGTATGCGTGAGTCAGCGGCAGACCAGATAAGCCGAAATCATAGGTGCAATGCGAGAGTTGGAGAGTGGGGCGAATACGTATGGGAACGCCCATCGATAGGTTTGAGAAGCATTGAGCATCGATCAGGTTGCGGCGGGAGTATAAGTTGAATTCAAAATGTGGAAGGGCAACTTGAATGCATTTTGATTATTATTAATATTGTATTATATATGCATTTTGATCATTATTATCATTGTGTTGTTCTATTGTATGTATATAGGGAATTATTAATGTTTTGTTATATGTTATTTATATTTATTTATTATATATTTATTATATATTGTATTTAGGTATGTTGGCGAGATTTAGTTATATATATATATAAGCAGAAGTTAAGAGATTGTTAGTTGTTAAGAGCGAGGGTGGTGGCAGCGAGAGAGTGACATAAAGGCCGAAGGGCATGCATACCGAAGTATGCGTATGCATGTATGAGTGACCTGGAAAGTGATATTGTGGGTGAAAGAAAGGCCGTTGACGACAGCGGCTGGGCGCCCAGCGATTTAGAAAGCTGCGGCTGCCAAAAGGGCAATTTCACCATGCATAGCTGTAGGCAAGCTATGCTGCGGGGTCGGCAGAGAAAGTCGACCCAAAGAGGAAAGCGATGGAAAGTTCTGAGGGAATGGTATAAGTGGATGGAAATTTACTGGCTGCGGTGCAGCATCCCACCACGCGTCCTCATTGGTTCAAGATGCCTATAAATACGCACGGCTGAGACCATGAGGACATCTATTAAGTGAAGTACAGCGAAGAAATATACAAGTGAAGGTCACGACCAAGTGAAGCAACATACAAGTGAAGATAACCCCACCCAAGCTAAGCAACAAGGACCGGCAAACAGGATCCATATCCTGGCATATCCTTAAAGGGCAATCAAGAGTGGGTAAAAGCAATCAACGTAAAGACTAGGAGTTATTCCTAGCGCAGATAGGGAAGACTAGGAGTATTCCTAGCACAGATAGGAAAGACCAGGAGTATTCCTGGCACAGGCAGGGAAGACTAGGAGTATTCCTAGCACAGTTAGGAAAGACCCGGAGTATTCCTGGCACATTGGGGAGAGACTAGGAGTAGTCCTAGCAAGAATTAGGAGAATAGCAGTGCATGAGGGTAGACAGGCAAGACCTGGAGTATTCCTGGCAATAGCTAGGGCACACAGCAAGCCAACTTTAGTTGCCCAAAGGAATATCCAGCATACGGGTGCCCAACAGTGCCCGACACAACAACTCATCAGCCAATCATCATTTTCACCCAGCTGCCATCACCCACCAGAAACTATATACCAATAAAAGATAAATAGAATTAAAACTAAATCAAAATCGTCTTCCTTATTTTCACCAGCGCACAATATAAATTTGTTGTGTCGTACCCCGACTCCTGAAATCCGGCTCTGCCATTAGTAAGGACCAAAAAGGATCGTTACAACTGGCGCCCAACGTGCTTAACTGGTGAAAAAGGATAACAAATTTTGGTTAAAATTTTTTTTCTTTCTCTTAAAAAAAAAAAAGGAAAACATATATATACAAGATGACAAAGTCATGGATATATTATATGAAGAAGGAGGAGCTCATAAAAACGGGCGAAACGTGCGGAATCACGATATCAGGAACTGTAGAGGACATGAGAAAACAGTTCGGAGAATGGGTCAAGGAACATGAGGAGGACCAAGAGTGGCAGGCATGGATCAGTTCACTGGCAGCAAAATACACCAAGGCAGCAAAAGCCATGCCAGTAGGGGATATAGCGAAACTGGCAATACCAGCACTAGCACCGCCCAGATGGGGAAGTGTGGGTGCATTGGATGGCCCACAACGCCAGCAGCAGACGATATATGAAGGTCCAGGAACCAGCAAGAGAAATGCCCAAGAAGCCAGAGCCAGTAGCAATGGACAGAAAAATGATTACCCAATGGTCGCGAAGCAAGTAAGGGAATGGACTTTCAGATTTGACGGATGCACAAAGCCGTTAGAATTTTTGGAGCAAGTGGAATGGTCAGCAGACATGTATGGGCTGGAAATAAATATGATCCCGAGGGCAATGCCGGAACTACTGAAAGACAAAGCCTTGAAATGGTACGTGGCAAATAACCGGCATTGGGGATCATGGAGGGAATTCACTGAGGCATTCAAGAAATATTTTCTACCAAGAGGATATTTCAACAAACTGGCCGACCAGGTGAAAGCCAGAAAACAAAGAGGGAACGAATCATTTAAAGATTTTATGGTAGAGATGCAGACCATGATGAGACCACTGAAATGCCAAGAGTTCGAGCAGTTGGAAATAATAATGGAAAATTGCATACCGGATTTGAAAGTTTACATTCGGCCGCACGACATTAAGACATTGGAGGACCTAATGATGCTGGCGGACGAGTTCGAGATGCTGGAGATGGAGCGAAAGCAGTTTAGACAGGAGTCAACAATGCCAAGAATGCACACAATGATGCAGGCACCAAGAAGGGGTGGTATGCACCAAGATAGGAACAACACAATGTGCAGACGATGCCTGGACGAGGAGCCACCAATACCAGCACAAAGAAGGAGCATAAACAATGGCTCAAATGGTTGGGTGGAAAATCCAACACAGGCATGCCGTAGGTGTGGAGCTGCAGGACATTGGGCGCGAGAATGCAGGAACAGGAGGTTAGTGTTCTGCTGGATGTGTGGGAAAATAGGCGTGAGATCGATGAATTGCTGCATGGCGGCGGGAAACGCAAACCGGTTCCAGCCTACAAGGGGCGAGCAGGGACCGGCGCCAACAGCTCCCAGAAATTAATCGGAAAGTTATGGGAGGAGGAGCATCAGCTATCGGCGGAAATCAGAATGCAAGGTACACAAAGAAAGGCAACGATAGATTCAGGCGCCACAAGCAGTTTTGTAAGCCAGGATCTGGTAGAAAGGCTAGGAGTAGAGGCACAGCTCACAAAAGCACGAAAACAGGTGCAATTGGCAGATGGGTCAACAAAAGACATAAAGTGGCAATGGGTAGCCAAAATACAATTTGGAGACAAGGAGGTGAGGATGCCATTCCTAGTGCTACCAGATGGAATCGACGCAGTGGTGTTGGGGTGGAATTTTATTAAAGAAATGGGAGCAACAATAGCATGTGCAGGGCTCAACATAAAAATTCCACCCAGAAGCAGAATAAATGGAAAATTAGCTGAAAGAATTTCGTCCATTGGAGTAACAGATGTACCAGAAGCAGAAGATTTCATGCAAGCAGAATTGGCAGAATTGGCCAAGATATCCGGAACGTCGAAAGTTGGTCTCCATACAATTACCATGTGTGATGACAAACCCATAAAACAAAGATATTATCCGAAGAACCCAAAAATGCAGGAAATAATAAATGAGAAGGTGGACGAACTCATGGCAATGGGGTACATAGAACGCTCAAGTAGCCCGTACAGTTCACCAATAGTAATGGTGAAAAAGAAGCAAACGGGGAAATGGAGGCTTTGCGTTGACTTCAGACAAATAAATGCAAAGTCGATAAAAGACGCATACCCAATGCCAAGGATCGACTACATATTAGATCAACTGCGAGAAGCAAAATTCATAAGCAGTTTAGATCTAAAAGATGGATATTGGCAAATACCTTTGGAGGAGAACAGCAAGAAAATGACAGCATTTACGGTGCCAGGGAAAGGGCTGTACCAATGGAAAGTAATGCCGTTCGGATTGCATTCTGCATCAGCAACTTTTCAGCGGGCGTTGGATATGGTAATAGGACCCGAAATGATGCCTAATGCATTCGCATATCAGGACGATATCATTGTGGTTAGCCGAACGATGAAAGATCACAAGATGCATTTGAAAGAGGTTTTCCACAGGCTGAAAGTGGCAAATCTAAGGATAAATGCGGAAAAATGCCAGTTTTTCAGAAAGGAGTTGCGATTTCTGGGGCACCGGGTGACCGACCAAGGAATTGGTACAGATCCAGACAAAGTAGCAGCCATCGCGGAATTGAAACCTCCGAAAAACACAAAAGAACTGCGACAATACCTGGGAGTAGCGTCATGGTACAGAAGATTTGTGCCAGGATTTGCAACGATGGTGCAACCATTAAACGCGCTACTGAAAAAGAAGACAAAGTGGATATGGGCGGAAGAACATCAATCAGCTTTCGATAGGGTGAAAGGAAAGTTGATGGCGGACCCAGTGCTGGCATGCCCAGATTTTTCAAAAATGTTCGTGCTGCAAACAGACGCAAGCAACTATGGCCTGGGAGCAATATTAACGCAGAACACAGAAGATGGTGAAAGAGTCATCTCGTACGCCAGCAGAACGCTAAACCCAGCAGAACAAAATTACTCTGCAACCGAAAAAGAATGCTTGGCGATTGTGTGGGCTGTAAGAAAGCTGAAACCATACCTGGAAGGTTACCATTTTAAAGTAATCACAGATCACATGGCATTAAAATGGTTGAACAGCATTGAGAGACCAACGGGACGAATTGCGAGATGGGCATTAGAACTACAACAATATGATTTCGAAATCGCATACCGCAAGGGCAAATTGAATGTAGTAGCAGACGCGTTATCAAGGCATCCGTTAGAAACATGCAGAGCGATAAAGGATGGCTTGCAACAAGCAAGTATAGGATGTGGATGGGTACAGGATATGAAAAAGAAATTAAAGGAGAACCCACAAAAGTACCCAGACTATGTCCTAGAAAATGGCCAACTTTACCGAAACATACCACACAGGGCCGGACAAGAAGAGGTGATCTCATGGAAATTATGCGTACCAAAGGCAATGAGGCAGAGCGTAATGAGCGAAAACCACAACACTCCAACGGCGGGTCACACGGGAAACCGAAGAACAATAGCAAGGGTAGCAGCAAAGTATTTCTGGCCAGGAATGCAGCGAGACATACGAGCGTATGTTAGTCGATGCGAAACATGCCAGAAATACAAACCAAATCAACAGCAAGCAGCAGGCAAGATGCTGACACAAGTACCGGAGGGGCCGTGGGAGACAGTATGTGCGGACTTTGTGGGACCACTGCCAAGGTCAACACATGGAAATTCGGTGTTGTTGGTGGTCATTGATAGATTCTCAAAATGGACAGAACTGATACCAATGAGGAAAGCTACAGCCGAAAACTTAGTGAAGGCATTTAGGGAACGCATATTAAGTAGATTCGGCGTCCCAAAAGTAGTAGTGACAGACAATGGGGTACAGTTCACGAGCAAAATATTTGAGAAAATGCTACAGGAATGGGGATGCACGCACCAACTGACGGCTCCATATACGCCACAAGAAAATCCCACGGAACGAGCAAATAGAACGGTCAAGACAATGATCGCACAGTTTGCAGGAGATAATCAGAGGAGATGGGACGAGATGTGGCCGGAATTAATGTTAGCGGTTAACTCGAGCGTGTCGGAGTCAACTGGATATACGCCGATGCTCATCACACAAGGAAGGGAACCGCGATTGCCTGGAGCATTGTTCGATCAGGTGACAACTGGATCAGGGGAACCAAAACGATGCCTAAATACGTCAAAACGTGTGATTACAGAAATCGGGGTGTTGGTTCGCCGGAACTTAGAAAGGGCGGCACAGGATCAAGCCCGACACTATAATCTGAGGCGGCGACAATGGAGACCTCGAATTGGAGACACAGTATGGGTAAAAGAACATTACCTGTCAAACGCAGCAGAAGGATTTGCAGCCAAACTAGCACCACGATATGGCGGGCCATATAAGGTGGTGAGTTTCATATCGCCAGTAATTTGCAAGGTGGCGAATGAGACAAACGGGAAAACAAGAACGACCCACATCAGCGACTTGAAGGCCCAGCCAATGGATATTGGAAAAGATTGAGACACAAGTGCTCATATGGTAAAAACCAAGCATATGGCAGTTGACCATTTGGACCGGCCGGCCGAATGGAATACTAACATATGGGAGGTCAAACCATATGAACAACAACGTTCAACTCAATAAAGGTCGGACACACAGACCGCAAACAAAAAAAAAAAAGGAGGAAAATAAAAAGGCTACAAAACTGTGCAAGAATAATATTGGCGATGGCTGCAAAACTGTAGACAATAGCTATAGGCAGTTAATGCACAAATGAAATTGCACATAACAAATAGATCCGATTGGTCAACAGTTTTTTTTGTAACCAAAATATAAGAGGAGAGCCACCGCCGACATACTCTCGCACGCGGCGAATTCAAGAGAGGATTCACACACACAGTGTATGTGTGAGAGAGAGGCCGGATAAGAGCCGAGGTGACGAAGTCATCCACAGCGCCAGCATCCAAAGAGGCTCCGCCTCGAGGAAGCAAGTGAAATGAAAATCACTTTGATTAAAACAGCAGAAATGAGCGGACGTAGAAATCAGCAAAAAGAAGAGGTGATGCAATTATTGGCATCGCCATATGTGTCGGAGGAGGAGTCCGATGTCGATGAGCCGGTGGTGTTGGGGCCGGTCATCGTCATCTCCTCCGACGAGGAAGAGGACGTGGAAGAAGAGGTGCAGGAGGTAGAAGAGGAGGAAGAAGAGGAGGAAGATGGCCCAGAAGAGATAGAGGAGGACGAGGGCATCGAGGCGGATAGTCTGGCGGGGGTGTTCGCAGATATCGAGGACGACCTGCGCCGGATGGAGGCGATGCCCGGGCAGGGGGAGGAAATGGAAGAGGGGCGGATTGGGCCCGAAATTGAAGAGGGGCGGATGGAGCCCGGAATAGAGGAGGGGCGGATGGAGCCCGAGATAGAGGAGCGGTGGGTGCCGGCGCGTCCACCGACTCCAAGGCCGGTGAATCCAGAATTTTGGGAAGAATTCTGTCGGCCCGAGGAGGGGGCGGATAACGAAGAGGAGGTTGAGATGGAGGAGGAGCCTCAAGAGGAGGTGAGGGCCGATTACGTCCCTGATCCGCCCCGGCGGAATCAGTGGACGGAGTCGGTCCAAAATGGTGATTGGTGGGTTCACCGGACCACTACGGTGGAAGAGTGGACAACGCCGGTCCAACCACCACAACAACCACCATCACCACCACAACAAGCACCATCACCACCACAACAACAGCCGGAACCACGGCAACAACAACAACACCCGAGGGACCCGCGGAGGCCAGTGCTGGCCCGGCAAGTTTCTGCACCGGAGGCGCGGCCTGAGCCGGCCAGGCCGGTGCTCCGCCGGCAAGTGTCGGCGCCTGTTGGAGGGGACCGGTGGCAGGCGGTCGAGGTGGAGGAATGGCCAAGAGAGGTGGCCATAGCCGTCCAAACGATGGGCGGCAGCGGGCGACAGGCACAAGTGGTGTGGGTGGGAAGGGTGCGGTACAGGGTGAGGATGGTGAGGGGAAGAGCGCGGGTGGTGCGCGAGATGTTATAATAAGGATTAGGTTAGAGTTAGGATAAGAATATCAATGAAGATTAGGTTAGATTTAGGTTAAGAGATTAATATGGAATTTAGGTTAAGAGATAGTAATGAAGATTAGGTTAGAATTAGGTTAAGAGATTAATATGGAATATAGGTTAAGTAATGAATAAAAGATGCTGAATGAGCCATTCATATCAAAATAAGATATGAATACGTATAAAACGAAAAGATGCTCATGTCAGCCAACAAGTAAGAAAAGAAGCCTCGATGAATCGCCAAGCTAAAAGATGCCCTATAAGGCCAAAACAAAAGATGCGAGCCAGGCCAAAAAAAAAAAAAAAAAAAAAAAACACTGGAAAATAACATAAAGAAAACAAAAAAAATGGAAGGGGGAAACACAAAGGGAAAGGGAGGAATAGGTCTCCCGAAGAAAGGGGGGAATGTGAGGAATAATTACATATATGTGATTAATAATTATCCCTCACAAATATGCAACAGTAGATGCTCATATTTCGAGATACGAGTATACAGAATTAAATGTACCAATACACAGATATAAATATGCAAAACGGGCTGTATACATAGATTGGGTTCGAATCAAACATATAAACGAACCCAATGGTATGATACAACTGAACATCGGGGGTTGGGTATCAAACCTAATCATACATCCATCAGGCTGGAAAACACCATATGATGGTAAACAAAGCATCAATCCAGCATAACCATATGATGGTAAACAAATCGATTTGAACTGCATATGATCATAACAAATATGCAAGCGGAATCGACATATGTTCGCAGCTCATGTGATACATACAAGAACATATGCGAATGGAGCGATCACAAGCAAAGCATCAAAACAATAACAAAGCTTGACCGCTGGGAAGTTCAAGTGACGTCACCAAAATAGAACGTACCAAAGTACCAAGCTCATAAGCATTGTCGGCAGCATGCGCTTGTTGCTAGGGGCCAAGTGGGGGCCATAGCGAGAATCGGCGGGGGGGTGCGGGGCGACCAGATGAAATGAGCATCGTGGGTGGTCGTCGGCAGGTGCCGAAAGCGTGGGAGAGCGCATGCGTGCATGTATGCGTGAGTCAGCGGCAGACCAGATAAGCCGAAATCATAGGTGCAATGCGAGAGTTGGAGAGTGGGGCGAATACGTATGGGAACGCCCATCGATAGGTTTGAGAAGCATTGAGCATCGATCAGGTTGCGGCGGGAGTATAAGTTGAATTCAAAATGTGGAAGGGCAACTTGAATGCATTTTGATTATTATTAATATTGTATTATATATGCATTTTGATCATTATTATCATTGTGTTGTTCTATTGTATGTATATAGGGAATTATTAATGTTTTGTTATATGTTATTTATATTTATTTATTATATATTTATTATATATTGTATTTAGGTATGTTGGCGAGATTTAGTTATATATATATATAAGCAGAAGTTAAGAGATTGTTAGTTGTTAAGAGCGAGGGTGGTGGCAGCGAGAGAGTGACATAAAGGCCGAAGGGCATGCATACCGAAGTATGCGTATGCATGTATGAGTGACCTGGAAAGTGATATTGTGGGTGAAAGAAAGGCCGTTGACGACAGCGGCTGGGCGCCCAGCGATTTAGAAAGCTGCGGCTGCCAAAAGGGCAATTTCACCATGCATAGCTGTAGGCAAGCTATGCTGCGGGGTCGGCAGAGAAAGTCGACCCAAAGAGGAAAGCGATGGAAAGTTCTGAGGGAATGGTATAAGTGGATGGAAATTTACTGGCTGCGGTGCAGCATCCCACCACGCGTCCTCATTGGTTCAAGATGCCTATAAATACGCACGGCTGAGACCATGAGGACATCTATTAAGTGAAGTACAGCGAAGAAATATACAAGTGAAGGTCACGACCAAGTGAAGCAACATACAAGTGAAGATAACCCCACCCAAGCTAAGCAACAAGGACCGGCAAACAGGATCCATATCCTGGCATATCCTTAAAGGGCAATCAAGAGTGGGTAAAAGCAATCAACGTAAAGACTAGGAGTTATTCCTAGCGCAGATAGGGAAGACTAGGAGTATTCCTAGCACAGATAGGAAAGACCAGGAGTATTCCTGGCACAGGCAGGGAAGACTAGGAGTATTCCTAGCACAGTTAGGAAAGACCCGGAGTATTCCTGGCACATTGGGGAGAGACTAGGAGTAGTCCTAGCAAGAATTAGGAGAATAGCAGTGCATGAGGGTAGACAGGCAAGACCTGGAGTATTCCTGGCAATAGCTAGGGCACACAGCAAGCCAACTTTAGTTGCCCAAAGGAATATCCAGCATACGGGTGCCCAACAGTGCCCGACACAACAACTCATCAGCCAATCATCATTTTCACCCAGCTGCCATCACCCACCAGAAACTATATACCAATAAAAGATAAATAGAATTAAAACTAAATCAAAATCGTCTTCCTTATTTTCACCAGCGCACAATATAAATTTGTTGTGTCGTACCCCGACTCCTGAAATCCGGCTCTGCCATTAGTAAGGACCAAAAAGGATCGTTACAAGCTCACCAACCATTGACTGATAAAGTGTCGCATCAACCTTTTGACACTCCTCGCTATCACATGCAACTTGATGCCCTGCATCTAAAGGTGTTGCAGCTGGTCTGCATTCCAGGAAACCATAGTTCTCCAATAGGCCTTTTATGTATTGCGTATGACCCAATGTTATTTCACCAAAATCGCCATCACGTTGAACCTCCATGCCAAGGAATAACTGCACCGGTCCCTTATCAATACAATCGAAGACTGACATGATTGCTGATTTAATCCTTTCCAGATCTGACTTCTCTTGACATCCTATAAGTAGGTCATCTACATAAATTAATATTAATGATAGATTACCTCTCTCTTTCTGTTTGTAAGGACATGGTTCATTATCGCAAGGTATAAATCCATTTGCTCGCAGGACGCCATCAAGTTTGAAGTTCCACTCCCTTCCAGACTGCTTCAGTCCATATAACGCCTTCTTCAATAAGCACACCTTGCCCTTGTCCTTGTCGACTGCATAACCCTGTGGTTGGTTCATGTATACCGTATCTGCCAACTCACTATTTAAATATGCCGTGTAGACATCCATCTGATGCAGATACAATTTTAACTCTGCTGCTAAAGCCAACATGAAACGTACGCTTTCCAGACGACATACAGGTGAGAAGGTTTCACTGTAATTTACTCCATACTGTTGGGAACATCCTTTAGCTACAAGTCGAGCCTTGAACCGCTCAATATCGCCTCTCGCATCACGCTTCAAACTGTACGCCCATTTGCAACCGATAGATTTATGCCCTTTCGGTAAGGTTGCAAGCTGCTATGTCTGGTTTTTTATTAAAGCATCATACTCCTTTTGCATAGCTTCCTTCCAATATATGGCTTGTGGGCCACTGATAGCCTCGTTGAACGTATCTGGAATGGTTACATCACTTGCCACCAAGGCACTCAGAATGTTAAAAATGCTTCTTGGGTCTTCCAGGTCTTCCAGTTCTAATCAGCTTTGGCCTGCCTGGTCCCACTCGTTGCACATTCTCTGGTTCTGCAATTTTGATTTCCGTTGCACTCTCGAAACTCTCGCTGCCACTGCTATTTTCATTGGCATCTGAAATAGACGTTTCGCTGCTGCTGTCTTCGTCTTTGTTCAAGTTTTCTTCATCAGCTTGACCAAATGGAACATCAAATGTGACGACCTCTCCAGTCACGTTTCTCAACCACCTGTCTGGTCTTAGCATCATACAAACGGTAGGCTTTTGCATGTCTAGAATATCCGACCATTCGGTATTCTTTGCCCTTTGGTTCAAATTTGCCTCTATGATGACCCTTCTCTAATGCCACTGCAAGAGATCCAAAAACTTTTAGATGATTTATTGATGGTTTCTTACCAGTCCACGCTTCCATCGGAGTCATATTCATCAGAGCACGGGTAGGCGACCAATTTCGTAAATAGGCTGCTGTGTAAACCGCCTCACCCCAGAGAGCTTGGTTCAAACCAGATTGGACGAGCAAGCATCTTGACATCTCCACAAGAGTTCTGTTAGCCCTTTCTGCCACTCCATTTTGCTGCGGTGTGTATGGCACAGTTAGTTGCCGCAGGATTCTATGTTGTTTTAAATAAGCATCAAATGAATTGTTCACATATTCACGGCCATTGTCACTTCGTATGCATTTCAAGGTCTTTCCCGTCTGCCGTTCTGCCATATTCTTAAATTCAACGAACTTCGAAAGTACTTCATTCTTTCCCTTCATAAAATATACAAATATACGACGGGTCTTATCATCGATAAACGTCAGGAAGTATCTGTTGCCTCCAAGGCTTTTTGTATCAAATGGACCGCAGACATCTGTATGCACCAGCTCCAAAACTTCCTTAGCCCTATTCTTGGTTGAATCCGGAAACGACTGTACAGTGATTTTACTCTTCATGCAGGTTTTACATGGTTTCAATAAAGAAGAGTCAAACTTTTCCATACCTTGAGCCAGTTTCTTCTTTGCAATTTCACTCAAGCTGCCATAATTAAGGTGTCCATATCTTTTATGCCACAAATCTTCACAAGATTGAGTAACCGCATAACAATTGCTTGACTGTGCTCCGAACATATACAAATTGCCAACTTTCTCCACCTTCAGTATGCACTCACCATTTTGCACGACCTTGACACACTGTCCGCCAAAATGAACAACACATTCATTATCTACTGCTCGGCTTACTGACATCAAATTTCCATTCATACTGGGTACATACAATACATTCTTTAATGTAAGTATACAAAGATCGGTGTTAACAGTGACTTCTCCTTTTCCTTCCGCTTGTAGAAAACCTTCATCTGCCAAACCAATCTTCTCCAAATGTTTTTCGAACTTGGAAAACATAGCTCTGTTGCAACACATATGGCTGGTTGCACCACTGTCCAAACACCATTTCGACCGTTCAAATCTTGTTCCATCCAACACGTTCAGTAGGCTGCAAGACTTTTGCTGTACATTTTTGTTCGAGGTCGAACTGTCTTTTCGAACAACTACATTGGGACAATTTGCTCGAAAATGGCCTTTTTCTCCGCACGAAAAACAAGTCAAAACTTTTGGCTTCCTTTTGAAGTTATTTTTGGACACTGTTGACTTTGGCATAACTGTAAATGCTTTTGCTTTATTGTTTTCTACTACGCAGTTTCTTTTTCGTTCTCCTTCCCCTTTGAGTTTTATGCACAGCATGTCGAAACTTGGTAAACTGTCGCGCGTCTCTATGGCAACGACAAAATTATCAAAATCGTCTGGAAGGCTGGAAAGCAAAATGATCGTACGAAGCTCTTCGCCAATCTCAACTCCAATGCCAGCAAGTTGGTCCAGAATTTCCATGAAATCCACCAAATAACTGGTCATATTTTGATCTTCCTCCATCCGTTTACTGAGCAACTTTTTGTAAAGAGCTACCTTTCGTACAGGTCCACTGGGCTGATGTGCTTCCAGAAGCTTCTTCCAAGCCTCGTATGACGTTTCACAATGTTTCACATGCCCCAACTGCGATGTCTTGACGCTCAAAGTAATCATAGCCAATGCTTTCTGATCCAGAGCAAACCACTCAGTATTCTCTCCCGTAGTTGGCCTTGCCAATACGCAATACAATTTAAAACTCAGACCACAAAGGCAGGCACGTTGCCTGCGCCCATAACCTATTGTCTTTTATTCTATTCCGTCTGAAAAACGCAGACACCCAGAAGAAAAACAGAATGCGTGTGGTCTTTGTGGTAGTTTATTTGCGACTAACTTCAACGCCGCAATTCGTCAACTCGATATTGCGACATATGTATATATGTATGTATGCTTAAATTTACATATGTGTGTGTATGAACATGCGTGCATTGATTTGTCTTTTTCAATATCTATGACTCAACCCGAGGTAAAAAACGCTTGCGTCGATCTAGTTACTGTGGAAAGAATCCCATTTTCCTTCTTGGATTCCAAGCCTTTTAAAACATTAACCCAACAAATATTTGCTGGTCTTAATATGGCACCAATAACAGGCAAAAATATTATGGATCTTGTCAGTGACAAATATGACTACCTCAAAAGAGATATTATGAAATTGATATTGGGAAAAATGATTTGATTGAAAATTGACGCTGCTACCAGGCAAAACCGCGGAGTACTGGGAATAAATGCACAATTTTACAGTGATTCAAAAATTTGCATTAAAACACTGGCAATTATTGAATTAACGAAAAGGCATGCGGCAGTTAATTTGAGCATTGAAATTGAAAACATTTTAAATGAATTCAATATTTTAAAAGAACAGCTCTACACTGTTACTTCAGACAATGGGCGAAATATGCTAAAAGCCACTGCTTTGTTAAATGAAGAATCCGAATCGGAAACTGAGGAAGATGAACTGGACGAAGAGGCATTAACAACGGATGTCACCCTGCAGTTGGCAGTTAATGATTTTTTAAAGCAAACTTGTTGCAAAAAGACCATTAACAAGATTCGAAAATTGGCTAAACAACTTAGAGTAGCGGCGTTCAGGTATGCAGATTTAAATAAGTTTAAAACAAATCAAAAACACACAAATTCGTTAAATTTGACCACTTTATAGGCATTTGATAAAACAGGAGAATTTAATTGTTCCCGAACTAGATGTTCCAACGCGATGGAGTGCAACATATATAATGTTGAATAAAATCTTTATGTTAGAAGACTTCATTGAGGAGCATATGTAAAATTCTGAAGCATTGTCTTTTCAAGAATGGAACGTTATTGAAATAATGGTGAAGACATTGAAGCCAGCTGTTATTGCAACCAAGAAATTGCAAGCAGAGCAATTATATCTTGCTGATTTTTGCAAATATTGGCTGGAACTAAAATTAAACATCAAGTCTCTTAAAAGTTCCGAAAGCGTTGTCTTGGCGGAATGTCTGGAAAGGCGAGAAAATGCTTTGATGGACAACAAAATTATAATTTCAAGCATTTATTTAGATCCAAGGATCCGTATTAAAGTATATATATTCTTGATCAGTATCAATAGCGAAGTCGATTGAGATATGTCCGTCTGTCCGTCCGTCCGTCCGTCCGGCCACTAATAAATTTGACCCGTCTAACGTACGTTAATGACCCCGATTTTCCTAGTCAAGCCATCAATATTCTGCGTTTACATCAAATATATTATAGTAAATGGTTTCGAACACGAATATATGAACAACTTTAACAATAACACGCGTCAACATTGCTCAATATTGGAAACGGGAGTAGTGTTAAATACGTTGCCACATGTCTCAGTAAAAGAGAAAACTGAGGAACACCCGATCTTGGGTTCGACAACAATTTTGTGGGTGCGAATGCACCGATAAAAATATACAATTATAGAATGCCCAGCAAACAGTTGTTCCAGAATTTTAAAAGAAAAACGGTATAGGTCTATTAAGTGCATTAGCCAAGAAAGGACAATCGCAAGAAACACACTAGATAAGCACTTCAGAAACATACAGGTCACCTTACAGCAGATTCGCTTTCTAATAAATAAGCACTATAATAGGTTGACAGAAGGTCACCAAAGTGCAGGAATTCTCTAGAGTGAATGTAGGGATAAATCGATAGCAGCCCTCGCTACACATAAAGTAAGGTTCGGTAAGGTATCTGATCTAGATACAACATTAGTCTTGAACGAGGATACAATGCCAACAGAGGGAAATTCGGAACACACCATGGTAGAAGAAATAGCTGCAGACAGGGAATATGTAAGACAAGTTTCGTCAGAAATGCCAGAATTTGGCGGTCAAAAGACATCACTCATTTGATTCGTACCGGCACTAAAAATTGTCGAACGACCAAAAGGGAACCAGGAAGATTTAGCCGTAGAGGTCATTAAGTCGATTACTTTTCCGATCCTGTATAAAGATCAAAATGAGAACACAATTGCAGGAATCATAAACATCTTAAAGAATAACGTTTAAGGTGAATTTACCGACGTTATAAAGGCCAAGGTTCTTAATAGCCAGCAAAAGAGCAAGACAGCTTCTCAATATACAGTTGAAACATTGGAAACTGAAAACATCACAAACTTCAATGATGCCATTGGTAAATTTATCCATTGCACCACCGAAATGACTGGGAGTCCTAGTACAATATTGCACCAGCAAGGAAGAAACCACAATGTTTATATATCCCAGAGTAACTCTGGAAACATCTAGGACACTTTACATACAGAGGATTAAGTAAAACACTCGTTCATACAATAAATTTCAATCTCAATACTTCGAAATCATTTTCCCATGTGCAGACAAATGAAAACCAATAGATGCAGATATTTCTTTCTTTATTCTCTGCAACACCAGGACAATACCTCTTACGCGCGAACCCTAGCAAACAGCATGCAAAAACGAAGTCGCGTGGACAACGGGCGACATTAAAACAATACTTAAAGTTAACACTAACTAATTAAAACTAACTACGTGCTAGATAGCTAAGAATAAAAGTTTTTAACATAAGAATAGAGGACTCTGATCCGATTACGAAATAAATGTGCTTGTTATCGGAACAATGTACTCGGAAAGGTTCATGGAAAGTGTAGTTTGAAGTGCAACGTGTTAAATCTAAAGGGACATAATTACCAAGATTGATTAGAGAAGTCTACTAGAATACGAAGGTAAGTTGACTTTGCAATTTCAGTTAAAACCACGAAGATCAAAAATTGTTTTTGAATGGATTCAATTCTAATTTGGTGTCATTAATATTGAGGTGACCAAGCACATGATCAGTACTCCAGAATAGGACGGACCATTTAAACGTTCAAGTGGAGTATTATTAAGGTAATAAGTTACTAGTTGAAAGGAAGATCTATAAAACGACTTGACATTACACTTTGAAATATTGAGGTTTAATAAGTTAATTTCACACCAAGTCTGGAGGTTATTAAGATCGGCTTGAAGCAGACGCGGGGAACCTGAACTATGAACTATGACTTAAGGAAGATCATTATTAATAAGGGTAAAAAGCAATGGTCCAAGATGGCTACCCTGTGGCACCCCGAGGTCACTTTGATGGTCTTAGATTGTGAGGATTTAAATAGGACCTTTTGTGTACCTTCAGGCCAATTTCGTTCAGCCTGTACAAAAGCAGTGTATGATTAACAGAATCAAAGGCCTTACTGAAGTTGGTATAAATGACATCAGTTTTCGATTTATTCCTGAATCCTTCGATCGATAAAGAAGTAAACTCTAAAAGGTTAGTGGTAGTAGATCTGCGTTTCATGAACCCATGTTGGGTAGATGAAAGTAAAGAACTACAGAAATGTTGCAATTGGGATTATAATTTTCTCAAAGGCCTTCGGTATAGCAGACAATTTGGAAAATTTAATCGTGGAACTACGGAAAGAGTAAAATCCGACAATATAATAACTAGATTTTACATTCTTTAAATGAAGTAACTCACTTGAAAACCATGGTGGCTTGCAAGACGCATAAGTCACACGTGGAACACAGGGATAAAAAAAACAACATAGTATTATAAAAAAATAAAATGGCAGCGTCCATATCTTGACAAGAGTACAGATAAGACAAATCTGTAGCAAGAATAGCCTCATTCAGCTTTGAAAGTTAATTTTACAAAAGCAACCAGTGGGAGGCGTTGAGTTGGAATCAACAACCGGTAAACGAAAAGGAAGAGGTCTATGGTTAAGTCCAAAGTTGGATGGGAATTGTCTTCGGGGACAACTAGAGGGTCAATTCTCAAAACAGTGAAGTCGGAAGAATCTAACATAAATATAAGAGCTAGTAATTTTCCATTTATATAATGCAGACTCATCTGATGGAAACCATGAAATATCAGGAAAATTAAATTCCCCAGAACGATTAGTAAGTCTGAATCGAAAAGATGGCTGGTATTTTCAGATTTCGATGAAATGTACGAGCGATTTACAAAAGGCAAAATACGATTTTATAGAAATTTTGACATTAACAAATTCAATATCAATAGTTTCTGTAAAGTGAACTAATTCAGAAGGAAGGGCTGAGTTGACAGCAATTAAAACTCCGCCTCCTATAAGTAGAAAATGTTGTCGGAAAACCGGATGCTTCGAATATGTCTGGCTTTAGCCACGTTTCAGTAAAACCAAGAACATGAGAATCAAAGAATAGACCATGTTCATAGATTTTAGAGAGTTTTGATTTAATCCTCTAGCATTTTGATAAGCCAGAACAAGGAACAAAATTAGTTTTTTGATACGCCAGTAGGTACTGACGAGCCTGAAGGCAGGGAAGAATTAATAATTATTGTGCTACCAGGTACAGAAGGTATGCGAATCGGAAGCAGATTTTTCCTCTTCTTAGCTGTGTACTCCTTTACTATTGAGTGTTCCGGCCAAAAATCTTTATGACATATTTGGTCAAAAAGATAAGGCGGAACACTAAGTTTAAAAGACGAAATGTCACGGGAATATGCAAACTTAAATTTTTCCACCGCGACTATGACATGGTCTGATGTAGTGTTGGGATGCAGCCTCGAAAAAATTACTTGCCTTTTTGGTGGAATACCAACAGGAAGCGAACTCAAAGCACCAAACGTAACCGCAGCAACAGTATTTAGCGCTGGAGCTATAGAGGCGGATAACGCTTTAAGAACTCCTCTTGTTACTATTTTATTAGGAACTTCTCTAGAAGATGCTGTTCGCCCGGACACATCGGACACTACACTTGAACTCGCATCAGCATGCGGGACAGGATTGCCAGGAGAAATAGCAGTAGTGTCCACACCAGGTGCTGATGATTCGGAGATATTGGGTCGCTATGCGATGACGCAGAGAAGAAATTTCGAGGAATGGTCTCCTTCCCCTTCGGGGATTCGTTTAATAGTTTATGACTATTAAACTGAGTTCCCAGAGTTGAAAACTCTTCCCGGAGCTTTTAACCACAGCCGACAAAGTTCTATATTCGTCCCTAGTTTGCCGCATGAATACACGTATATTCATTTCCACGTCCTGGCACGATTTACAACTCCATTTCAGACCCCTCCCATTTCCATCCTATCCTTGACTCCAGCCGAATAAACAGCACATTTAACGTGCATAACGTTGTCACACAGCCAGCATAAAAGGTAATCTTCTTGGATCTTTTGGGGATGAGGGCACTGTTTAAATGAGCAGACCAACATTAGTCAAACTTCTTTTTTTTATAAAAAAGAGTCGAAAAAGATCAAAATTTCCAATACCAAGTGATGGTATATTGGGCATTGATTTTATTGAGAAACTTAACTGCCAGATTGATTGCAAACCCCTCAAGGATTGGTTTATGATTAGAACAAATAATTTAAAATTCCCAATTAATGTACTAATAACATACAATGTTGGTAATACTTCGATATTTCTATCAGCAAGATCCCAAGTTATTCGTGAAGTAGAGCTTACGTCGGATGAAGATAGCGTATTGATCGCAAATCAGGAAATTCAACCTGGTATTTTTGTTGCAAACACAATCGCAACACCAAAAAATACATTTGTCCGTTTACTGAATACAACGAATGATAGTCAGATATTAAATATAAATAATTTTAAATCTGAACCGCTTTCAAACAACGAAATAGTTCCAACAGCTCGCAATGAAAGCGAAAACATTGTCATCGCTAACTAAAACTATTAACTAAAAGTTTTCCGTTCCAATTCAAATCAAAATTAACAGAACTGTGCACCAAAGCAATATTTTTTATAAGCAAACAAGTGGGAAAATTAATCCTTAACAAAATCGTCGAACCATCTGTGTCAGAATATAACAGCCCCCTGATACTTGTGTTAAAGAAGTCATAACATTGCTCCGAAGAAAAGAAATGGACTATCGTCAAATTTGTAAAAAAAATTTGGAAAGATAAATTTCTATTCCCCAGGATTGAGGATATATTAGACCAATTAGGTCGGGCAAAATATTTTTCTTGTCTTGACTTAATGACAGATTTCCATCAAATCGAACTCGAAGAAAGTTCAAGGGATATAACGCCATTTTCAACGAGCAATGGCTCATATCGCTTCACGCTATTACTATTTGGATTAAAAATAGCGCCAAATTCACTCCAGAGAATGATGACTATAGCATTTTCTGGACTTAACCCTTTTCAAGCATCATATGGATGATTTAATAGTAATTGGTTTTTCTGAATAGCATGGTAAAAATCTATTGATGTTTAGACACACAAACACAACTTAAAATTACATCCACAAAAATGTTAATTTTTTATACACGAAGTGATTTTTCTGGGTCATAAATGCATAATAAAGCGCTAGACGCTTTGTTGCGTTCTACAACCATTGCAGTCGTTTTAACAAAAGCTTCGCTGACTATTCACGGCACATAACTCGATTATGTAAAAAACATGTTCCTTTTGAATATACAATTGAATGCCAAAAAGTATCCCAATATCTCAAGGAAAATTTAATACAGCCCACATTTCTACAATATCATGACTTCAGCAAAGAATTTTGCATTATAACTTGTAATGAAGTTTGTCGGCCGGGGTACAATTCTCGTCTACCCAGGGCCTTTCTTTAACAGAACAATTTATAAAAAAAAGCTAAATCAGGGACTATTGTCCCACAAATCCTTACTAAGTCAAGTAGGGATTCATCCGGACCATGACTTAACAAGGATACATGAATTAATTACTAGTATCAGAGACTTCTGACCCAAGAATCCTTTCTAAACCAAGTAGGGATTCACCCGGACCTTAACTTAATAAGGGACGCCTCGGTCGTGAGTCGTTAGAACGGAATCTCATCCTTGGCTTGTGGTGAGCATCATGTTTCTGACACACTACATAGAGTAACATTACTAGTTATTCCTAGGGAATGAGTTAGGGATTCACTCATACTCTAAGAGACATATTATAGACATAGACACACGTGGTTCACTTAGGACTTTTTCTGCACGCACTCCTTTCTGACTCGTATTCACTCTCTAAAAGCACTTCACTTTGATCGCTGCCATTAACCTCGTTTTCTTCTGTTGGCGTTGGTTTCAGCCAATGTTTAATGTCACGCCACGTGTCCGCCTCCGTCGTCGCCAAAATGTGTAGACTAGCTCCCTCATTTCCTGGCAGCCTCGTAGTTGCATTGGCAATCATCGTTAATGTTTTAGAATTTCGTTCTCAGTATTTGGCAAGTCCCGTTGCCTTAGATCGACGTCAGCGACAGCGTCGACGCTGTGGTACAGCCGCTGCTGTCTGAGGTGAAGCCAAGCAGCAACGCCACCGCTTTGGTACAATTTTCGTTAGTTTCCGGATGCCTCATAGTTGCTTATGTATGTGTGTATGTGCGTGTGTGTTTAACAGTGATGAGCAGTAGAGATGCTCTGAGTGGAACTAGCTCATAAAAGAAATAACAAGTCATATTATGCAGTAAAAGATTATTAAACTTTGTTTAAACGAAACACTTATGCTGCTGATTCTATTGTGGCGAAATACATGACATGAGGTTCGTCAGGGTTTCCCTCTATTTCGGTACAGGCTATTGTGACTTGGCACGAGCTGTTGATGTGGACGCTGAACAGCCGGCCTGCTGCCTCCTGATGTTACCTTTTGTCTTTGACTCACCGCGTATACCAAGCATGTTGGTATTTGTCCTTCCCCGATTTTTATCCGCCACCCTTCGGGAACATGCTGTCACTCAGTCGCCGGGACGCTCAGGGTGGATGTGAGGGCGTTAGCGCCTGGAGTATCCTCGCTTCCGCAGGAAAGTTGCCACGGTTCTGCGCTCACGTTTTTTGTTGCCGGCGGAACAGGACAGCATCGGCTTCTCGGGTGTTTCGCTTAAGGACCCTGTTGATCGGAGAGATGTCGGTGAAGCAGGGATATGCCGAGGGCTGAACGTAGGCAGTGTTGATACGTCGCTTTCGTTGGCTGACGAAGTGTGTGATCCCACCGACGAAGTTGTGGGCTGGTCAAACGCTGGGTGGCGCCCGCGTGGCGACGTGGGATTGGCAGATTCCGCCTCCCAGGTTGATACCAGCTCCTCTATAATGCGGACAATCTCCACGATCTGGAATGGTGGGGTATTCATGCTGTGACATGCAAAAGATGCATTAAATGCTCTGACTTGTTATACCCTGCTCTTTCAAACCCTTCTAGCCCTATCAGTATGGTTTACAATACTTGAGAAGAGACTTATGATTAATGATACAGAATAGAACTAAAATTAGCAGGGGAGATACTTCTGAACTCGTCTGGTGACGGGGAAAAATGGCGGGTTATGCATAGGAGACTCCCCAAATGGTGAAAAGGGACGTTGGGAAGGCGTGCCTTCTAGCAAGTGGCCTCTGCGAATCAATCAGTCTCATGCCGTGTGGTCTCGGTTGCTTCTGGGAGACCCTTTTCTGGAATTGCTGGATGGCTGGGTTGAGGCCTCGTGCGGCGTTCCTGCTTCGACTCCATCACTATCTCCAACCAGTTGAAGGGGTTTTGAGATCACCTATGCTAGCTGTGTGTCGTCGTCTACCATGGACTTCTTGCAATCAATGCGATGCGATCAAGGAGTAATTGGTCCACTGTTTTGTTGATGGTGTTCTGCTGCGCTGGATTACGGGGGTAATACCGTTGGTTATCGGGCTGGGAATAATGTTATTGCAAGAATTGATATTGGAGATCTGTACACTAATGAAACTCTTGACTTAAGGCAGTTCTTTCAAAGATAACCCGAATCACATTGGCACCGTGGAAAAAGTTCTTTGAATTACTTTCAACTGACACTTTTCAAAAAAATGGGCAATAAATTATTGAAATAACCAATAATACGCAATAACACTGATATATGCCCTTACAAAATATCTTGTAGTCATTCCTGTTCCAAACAAAACCGCTAATACAATTTCTAAAGCAATATTTGAATCTTCTTTATTAAAGTACGGTCCAATGAAGACGTTCATTTCGGAGATGTGAACAGAATATAAAAAATCTGTAATAAGCGATCTGTGCAAATATTTAGAAATAGAAAACATCACGTCTACAGCACACTACCACCAAACTGTTGGAACAGTTGAACGAAGTCATAGAACTTTAATTGAATACATCCGTTCATATATATCCGTTGATAAAATACATTCAAATCTGACCATCTCGTCCTGACTAGGATGAATTTCAGTTATCCGACCTAACATCCACTTGGATGGCGGCATCTGTGGGTCTTTGATGACGACTAATGTCCCACGTTGAAGATTTGCGTTTCGGCGCTGCCAATTATTCCTTGGTTGAAGCGTGATCAGATATTCCATATGCCATTGCTTCCAAAACCTGTTTCCATCGCTGCAGTCGATTAATGTCTACCTCTAACAATGAAGGTATAGATGTAAACGATTCACCCACCAAGAAGTGGGTGTAATTTGATTGATCTTACGCATGACTCCCACACACCGCCGAAATGCGGTGCAAACGGGGGTATGAAATGCCATTGTATGCCGCGGCCCGCGACAAAGTCTGCCAATTTCTTATCTTGGCTTTGCCTTATTACAAGCTGTCTCATCTCGTTAAGTTCCTTATGAGCACCTTGAAACGTGGTCCCATTATCAGAATATGAGTCAATAATTGGTCCTCTGCGTAACCAAAACCGTTCCAACGCTGCGATAAATACTGTTGATCTCAAATCACGTACAAGCTCTAAGTTTTTTTTTTGTATATATTTTTATTAGCGTAGGAACCATACCATACAATAGGGTATCTTAACAGACGCAAGGATTTCTGGGGACCAAACCTAATGCTCATGTTACATCAGGACTCATGTAAGAGAGTTCATGGTTGCCCAAGTATTTTGGCGAACCCTATTCGTTTCAGACGTTGTAAAGGCCTGGCCGGGAGTAAGCTTCTTGCTAGCATATTTCTGTGCCTAGCAAGTCTGTCTCTGTACCTGCTTGTGTGCCTTCCAATCTGTTCCTCCACTGTGTGAAGGTTTAGATCCCGATGAAGGGTGGAACCACGCACATACCAGGGACAATCCGTTATTTGCCGCATGACACGGTTCAAAAAGAGCTGTCTATGTTCACTGCATAGCGCCGATCTGGCTCTATGGCGTACAAATTTGGGGTATCGCAGCAAAATCGACATATAAGCGTATACAGGTCCTACAAGCTCTAAGTGAATGGCTTTTGTTGATAGGCAAACGAATACCGCGAACCATGCCTTTTCAAACTTTAGTGTTTTTCCTGTAGATTTTTTAATACTTATAGGTCCAGCATAATCTAGTCCTGTATGTAGAAAACATCGAAGAGTTCGCATCCTTGGTATCGGTAAATTTGCCATTATCTGTGAACTGGTAGCCCGTCTCTGCATAAAACACGGCTCGCATCTGAATACAACCTTACGAACAATAATCCGAGCGCCTAAAATCCAATACTGTTGCCTTATGCTGTTGAATGTCCCATCTATTCCAGGATGAAGACTTTTTGTGTGTTGATGTCGAACTAATAGAGTTGCAATAGGTGATTGTTTTGGGTTGATGATTGGATGTTTGGCATTGTAGCTTAAAGATGAATGGTCAATACGTCCTCCATCGCGCATTAGTATATCCTCATCCAAGAAAGGAGTTAATCGAACAAGCCTCGATTTAAACGACAAGAATTGCAAAAGAACATATGTTGAATATATTTAATTAGTTGATTATGCGCGTGTGGAATTTCCATCGCTGTGATATGTCCCTTTTGCAGTTGATTCTGTGGTAATTCAATCCTGGTCTGACGTAACTGATTTACAAAACGATAGCAATAACAAAGAACTCTCAATGGTGTAGATCTCTTCTCAAGTGCATTGATGAATTCTAATGACTTCATGAATTTTGGTTTGACTAGTGGCCATGTTGAGTTAGGACTTGACAGCCAACTCGGTCCAGTCCACCACAATTGATGTACTGCAAGTTTTGAAGGTAGTATTCCTCGGGAAAAACATTTAGCAGGATTATGCTTAGATCGTAAGTGTTGCCAGCAGCTGCGTGGGTATTCTTCCAAAATCTCAGCCGTCCTATTGCACACAAATGTATTTCATGTACGAGGCGGCGGATAGCCAATGTTGAACTAGTTCCGAGTCTGTGCAACAAGAAATGCTAGAAATTGTAATTGTTTATGCTTGTTTGATAATTGAAAGCAGTCTACTCATCAAATGTGCCGAATTGAGCTCTAATCGAGGAATCGAAATCGGCTTTATTGGTGCGACTCGTGTTGAGTCGCGACTAGCGTTACGTTGTATTTGTCTCCAACCTTAACCCGGCTATACACGACAGCTCCATAAGCTTGTATAGACGCGACTGCAAATCCATGTAATTCGATTTCCGTAAATGGCATTGCAATATATCGGGGTATGCAATAGCTCCCACATGTAGAAAGCTCATCTCGAATTAATCGCCATCGACAGTGTAACGCAACCGGTAAAGGTTCGTCTCATTTCACTGAACTGATCCAGCTTTCCTGAAGAAGAATTTTAATCACAACTGTAATCGGTGCAGGAATTCCAGGGGGATCTTATAATTTTGCAAGATCCGAAAACAATGTGCGTTTAGTTGGCACTTGTGCTTCTTTACTGATGATGAAATTAACGCTTAAATCATCGTTGCCAGGGTTCCATTGTAGACCTAGAATCTTCACAATTATTGATGGTTTGTTGAAAAGGTTATGTTCACAAATATCAGTCGGCAAGGTTTGTAATGATGTTGCGCAGTTTGAACTCCACTTGTGCGAACTAAATTTAGCTTGGTTTTACAATTGAATTAGTTCATCTTTGAGTGCCAAAAGATCATCAAGAGAATCGCATCCTGTAGGAATGTCATCAACATATGCATCTCTTGACAAAGCGGTTGAAGCTAATGGGTATTTGTATTTGTAATCATCAGCGAGTTGTTTCAATACACGGACTGCTAGGAAAGGTGATGGGGATAATCCATAAGTAACTGTTAAAAGTCGGAAGTGTTTATAAGGCTCTCCTTCTTGCGCCATATAATACGTTGATAATTGGTGTGCTCAGGAGACACTAGAATTCTTCGAAACATCTTTTCGATGTACCATCTGCCAGCTGCATCTGACAAATTTACTTCCAAATTGTTGAACTCGTGTTGATCGTTTGCGTAGGAATCGATGACGTTACTACACTCATGATGTGCGCAGAGACTTCAACAGAGTTCGAAGTGGTTCTCGAGTATAGTTGTATCTTGGCGCGTCCTCTAGTGACTCCAGCACTATTAGCAGCAAGACCTGAAACCGAAATCCGAGCATGTGTTCTTGCAACACCAATTTTTTGAATAAATACTTCGGTCACCAATGTGATTGATGATCCTGTGTCGAGTAGTATTCTTATTACCCCTTGCGTCAATCACGGCAGCCAAAACCGTAGGTAGTAGACCTTGCGTATTTATGGTTGGACTGATCTCCGACGAATGATGGTTAACAACGGCAGGCGCAAACTCCTCTAGTCTAGGACTAAATGATGCTTCAATTCGAGTTGTCTCTATGTTGTATCTCTTTGTAGATTCGAAATATTTGTTGGCTCTACATGTTTCAATGAGTGGTGTCTCGCTTTGCATAAGCGTTAAACGTTGACTTACAATATTTGACCCACGACGGAAAATTTTCAAGATCAGATTGTAACCGACAGGCAGAGATAATATCTTTGTCACTAAACAAAGCTTAACATCATCTGCGTACATAAAAACATGAGAGTGATTTATAACAGACGGAAGATCATTGATAAAGAGAGTAAAAAGCAATGGTCCCAGATGACTGCCCTGGGGCACACCCGAAGTCACATTTATGGACCTAGAATATAAAGACTTGAATAGAACCTTCTGTGTTCTGCCTGTCAGATATTCCCGAATCCAGGAAACTAAAGGGCTAGGGAACCCAATGTGATTTAATTTAAGGAGAAGTAGCGTATGATTAACAGATTCAAAAGCCTTGCTGGAATCGGTATATATGACATATATGACATCAATGATGTAAATTCTAAAAGGTTAGTGGTTGTAGATCTACGTTTCACAAATCCATGCTGCGATGGTGAAATTATAGAACTACAAAAATGTTGCAGTTGAGAAGTAATTAACTTTTCAAAAGCTTTAGGAATAGCGGACAATTTAGAAATACCCCTATAGTTAGATGCATCGGATTTCCTACCAGTTTTATGGAGAAGAATTATATAGAATTCCTTCCAAATGGATGGAAAAGTTGAAGATTTAACGGACAATAGAAAAAGTTTTTGAATTGGCTTACATAATGCCGCGGCGAAAAACCTTATTACACATCCAGGTATACCATCAGGACCAGGAGTGTACACAGGTTTTACTAAATAACTTCTATAAATTGAAAATTTTGAAAGAAAGAACAGATGCATCGTTATTATCAGGTTTAAGGCATCTCTCTGTAAACACTAAAATTTTAAAGTCAAATGCTAAACTATCTACATATAGTCTAGTAAGCTTAGATTTAAGTCCTCTTACATTCTGATAGGCGAAAGGACGAAACTAGTTATTTTGGACACCAGTGATGCTGGCGTTCCAGAAGGCAAGGAATTGGGAGGTATGCAAAGGCTGACTGACCTAAGAATTTTCTTTTTGGCCAGGTATTCTTTTACTAAGATGTGATCCGGCCAAAATCTGTTACTAGAAATGTAGTCAAACAGTTCGACCGGTACACTTATTTTAAAGGAAGATATATAAATATATATATATAAATAGTTGAACTTAAATTTTTCCACCACTATTTTGGAGACCTGAACTTTTGTCTTAATGTAAATATAAATTCCGTCTCCACAGCATTAAACTCGTCGTAGAGTTTGCGAAAACTAGATGAGAGTTTTCTAAACCTATCCCTGGTCTGCCTCATAAATACCCTCATCTCTATTTCAACTTCTCGGCATGAGTCACATCCCCATTTGAGACCACCTTTTTGCTGTAGCCAGCACACTTAACGTGCATGATATTTTCACACAGCCAACATGCGAGAAATGCGTTATGGGGCGCGGGGGGGTTTAAACAATTTTCGTTAGAGCAGACAGACATTATAAATTAATTGCAAATATTAATTGAAACAAGCAATAAAAATGTCACAGAAAAAAGCCAAAGAAAAAACTCACTCAGTTTTAAAGCAAATTCGACACTTGGGTCAAACCTGCAGAGAAAGATTGAAAATATCTAAGAGAAATTACACAGTTACACATGTCACTTGTACGCGGTGCAAAGATGCGAGCACGAACAAAAGAAATTAAAGAAGAGCGGGAGAGCCACAAACAATGCACATGCAACAACAATGTGTGGGCGAGAGCGCGAGAGCAAATTGAAACGGTAAGAAGTACAAACACAAGAGCAAAGATTAACAAGAACAGCAACAACTGTGTAGGGTTTGTTGTTGTTCAGAAACAATAAGTTTAATGCTTTGATTTTGCGTTTGTACTATTAAACAGAAATAGCGCAAATTCAAATCGATGGATTAGATTTATGTTATTAATAAAGTTAAGACCGGACTACCAGAAAAATTATAGAGTCGATCGCGATGATTTTAACCCGAAAATTAATATTTAAGCAGGAGCGAAAAAAAACACGTCAATCCACGAAGAAATGCACTTACGTTGGGATCGCCATTCTTTTAAATCGTAGTTGTTCTTTGCGTCCCAATTGTTTAAATGTATTTATTGGTTAATTGAATCCATAGTTGTAATATTGTCAATTGCTAGTAGTCTCCATGAGTCTCCCATATGTTTGGTAATACTGCTCCTCAATTCGATCCAAATCAACATTAAGTTCCACATAGTCGGGTTCCTCATAGAATCGACCGAAATCTTCACATAATTCCATTAAATAATCAAAGTTTGCTTTCAATCTGATCGGCGTCTTCGATCCGGCTCGAAGGACCAAAATTTTGTATGGTTGCGAATAAGTGGACTGTATTAGTCTTTTGTCGGTTGGAATTATATTTAATTGATTAAGAACGTTACAAAGGTTATCACGTCTATTCTACTAAGCTGCCAAAGAGTATGTGTTTTTAACTATGCATACGATTTGTCGGCGAACCATAATTCTACATTGTCTGCTTCCCTCTTTCCGAAGCCAAGAATCACGCGGCTTGCAAGAAAAGGTGGAATGCAGAAAGTGCGTTCACAAACAAATGTCGAACAAAGAGAATTAGAGAATTACAGTGTTCTGAAACCAATTTGAATTGACTTAAGGTTAAGGTTTTATTAAGAAATGAAACGGGCCATAAGTTAGAATCTAAGTATTTACGGTATACAGTAGATTAAATATAAGATAGGGAATATATTTCAATAAGAGATAACAAAACTAAAAAACAAAAAATCTATAAAGATAGATTAAAAAATTCAAAATATGACCATAACTTCGATATCACCAAAACAAGAACAAAAACTAATCAAGCATTGAAGAAAATATAAACATACATTGTAACGATCCTTTTTGGTCCTTACTAATGGCAGAGCCGTATTTCAGGAGACGGGGTACGACACAACAAATTTGTATTGTGCGCTGGTGGAAATGAGGAAACTAGTTTAGTTTATTTGTGGTTTCAATATCTCTGTTTATTGGTATGTAATTTCGTTAGCGTGATGGCAGATTTATTATGATGATGGAATGGTGGGCGGTCCCCTTATGGTCTCAGCCGTGCGTATTTATAGGCATCTTAACCCAATCAGGATGCGTAATGAGATGCTGCGCCGCAGCCAGCACATTTCCATCCACTTATGTCATTCCTCCTAAACTTTCCATCGCTTCCTTTTTTGCGTCGAATTTCTCTGCCGACCCTGCAGCATAGCTCGCCTATTACTATGCATGGTGAAATTACCCTTTTTGGGATAATTTCGATATTGCTGTGCGCCCAGCCGCTGTCGTCAACAGCCTTTCTTTCTCCCACAAGATCACATTCTAGGTCACCCATACACGCATACGCACACATCGGTAAGTGTGCCCTTCGGCCTTTCGCTCGCTCTCTGGCTGCCACCACCCTTGCTCTTAATTACTAACAACATCTCCTAAAATTGCCTGTTACTAGATTAAACAACATAAGTATATTATTAATTATCACCTTGCTTTTCCCCAAGTGAACCCTATTTTAATAAATACCCCCTTCACCGAAATATAATAATAATACAATAAAATAATAATAATTCCATAATACAATAATAATAAACCAATAATAAAATAATGCAGAAATAATAATAATCAGATATATACTAATCAAAAATAATACAATCAGGTAGCAACTCCACAGTTTGAATTTAACTTATACTCCCGCCGCAAACTGATCGACGCCCAATGCTTCTCAAACCCAACGATGGGCGTTCCCTTACATATTCGCCCCGTTCTCCCACTCTCGGCATTGCATCTATCTTTTCGGCTTATCTGGCTTGCCGCTGGCTCACGCATACATGCACGCATGCACTCTCCGACGCTCTCGGCACCTGTCATCTGGTCGCCCCTCACCCCCGGCCGATTATCGCTATGGCCCTTAATTGGCCATAGCAACAAGTGCATGCTGCCAACAAATTTCGCTTATGCTCATGGGCTTGGGATTTCTAACTGTTCTGTTTCTTTTACTATGACGTCATCTGAACAGGTTCCCCTCCCCAGCGCCCAAGCTTTGTTATTGTTCCTATGTTTGCTTGTCGCCGCTTCTTTCGTATATGTTCTTGTATACAACCTATTTGTTTATGATCATATTCGCACCATACCAATATGATCGTTTATATGTTTGTATCAAACCAATATGTTCGTTTATATGTTTGATATCATACCGATCTCAAACATCGTTTGCCTGTTTGGCTTCCGTTCCTTTATATATATCTAATTCTGTCTATTTGTGAGGGATAATAATAGATCCTATAATGATTATTCCTCACAACATATACTCTTAACAGACCATTTTGTACTGGGCGTTTCAGTACAAAACGGAAATATGTATATCTCCGATAAATATTGTCTGATTTGGTCAGCTGGTGCATATAAGCCATATTATTAAGTGTGCCAAATAACAATGCTCTTTAATATTGCTCTGGTTATACGTTTTTCTTAAATTGTTGGGGTGGAAGTGGGAGTGGCAAAAAACAAAATTGACCTGCGTACATAATAGACGGATGTTGATACCAAATTTGGTTGCTCTAGTTCTTATAGTCTCTGAGATCTAGGTGTTCATACGGACAGACGGACATGTCTTAGTCGACTTGGCTATTGATACTGATCAAAAATTTTTATATACTTTATGTCGTCGGTAAATTCTCCTTCTGCCTGTTACATACATTTTAGCGACTTTTATATACCTTTTTACCCTATAAGTACCGAGTATCAAAAATGAATATTAGAAGAGAAAAAAAAAGAATAATAAAACAAATAAAAAGAGACAAAAGTAATTACTACATACTGATAATATTACGTTGCTCTCTAAAAAAAAGGAGGAGTAGTATATTCACACACATTTATATATGTAGGAACACTATTATTTTCTCGATTCATTTCGTTAGCGTTCAAATAACTACTAACTCGTGACGCACAACTCTTGTGCTCGTCTTTCACCATACCACACTCGGCGACAGCGACAGAACGCTGACTTATTATTATTATTATTGTGAAATACCCGAAAAGACACCTTCAAACGTACGCAACGACACGGCCATCCTGACCATTACACGACCTCCTGTAGAGAAAACTACCATTTCAGATTATCATTATTAATTTTATTATAAACAAAAGATTAACAAGACGATTTTAACTTCATGTAACTCATTATGTTATCAATTTCATAAAACAATGTCATGATTCATTGAACAATATTTTTACAACATTTTTTTTTTGTTCTTTTTTCAACATTAAAGGTCACCCAATTAAATCACAGACATTTAAATGTTTTGCACTTGTATTTTCTTTGACCCTCAGTAATACATATTTTTCTCACCCTCACTGGTGTATTTCGTTTTCTTCAGTGACATCAGCATTTTCAATATTTTCATTTTCACTTTCCTCAGTGGCTTCAACATTTTCAATATTTTCATTGTCACATTCTTTACCTTCTGCAAGGGTTTTATCACTCTCAATTTTATTATCATAATCATCACACACATTCAGCTCCATAGGTACTTGCCCCTTTGGCATTTTTTTAAATCTCATGTGCATATTTGTACTTTCTTTTACTGGTTATTGACCTTAGCATGTACCTGTCACCTTCTAGAACATTTATTATTTCAAAGGGTCCTTTGAATTTAGGTTTCAACTTGGTTTGATGTCTTTCTTCGTCTCTGAGTAAAACAAACTCTCCGACCTTGTGTCTAAGTACCTATGCCTTGTTCTTATCAAATCGCACCTTGTCGTAAGTTGATGTAGTTAAAACATTTTTCTCTGCTTGTGCTCTTACACGTTTGAAAACTCAACATAGTTTTCTACATTACTAGGTGGAAGTAATCCTAATGGATGTGCTACTTTTCCCAATAACATTTCAAGAGGAATTGCTTTAGTTACTCGATAAGTTGTACAGTTAATGGCTAACTGCAACTTTCCTAACACATCCTGCCAAAACTGAGTTACAGTTTCAAGCGCCTTTAACAATGTGCCGTTTCATCGTGCTTGGCCGTTAGCTCGACTAGCACCGGTGGCAATCAAATGCAAGTTTATTTTTATGACAAACCATCTGAAAGTACGTGGCACTACTCAATCACTACTAATCAACGTGTTCTACCGTTTCTCTGTATTTTTCGGTAAAGAACTTCTGCCCTTAGTTCATAGGGTTTTACAGTGTCTTCAGGAAGAGAAAAATCTTTTAATTTTCTGACAATTTCGGCAATCTCAGAATCTTGACGCTGCTCCGCAATAAGCCAGTTGCTTGAGATCGTTGCCGAGTTAACTCTCTTTTCCTCAATTACCTTTGCAATAGAAGTAAATTTTTTTAAAATGGGGTTTCTCGATAAAAAATCGAACCATTCTTTTGCCCTCTCTATATTGAATGTCGAATGTAAATGATTGCAAAGTAGCCCACCAACGCTGTGCTCTGAGAGTCAGATCTTGTTTATTTCTTGACGATTTTAGAGAATTGCAATCAGTAAAGACAACAAAGTTCCTTCCCAATAAATAATGTCGAAAATGTTTAACAGCGTTTACAACAGCTAAAGTTTCCAACTCGACCGAGGGGCGCAAGCCGCATGACGCACGGCTCGAGTCGCGGGGACATTCCACAAAACAGATAACAAACGAAAACTATAACTAGTTACGAGTTAAATGTAAAAGGCAGAGAGAGCTCTAAACTGATTACACAGTAAAGTCGATTGTAATCAGAACAAAGTACTCGGAAAGGTTCATGCAGAGCATAGTTAGTAGTACAGCGGGGAAGAGATAGAGGTATAAAATTTCTAGTAGGCCTACAAGGAACCGATAGATTTACTTAGCTCAATAGCTTAGGAGAGTCTATATCAACATTAAGAAGCTTATGCATAAATATCACACCAAGCATTATTCTACGATTAGTAAGAGATGGTAGGTTAACAAGAAGAAGACTGCTAGAGCATGATGGCAGATTGATATTGCGATCCCAGTTCAGACCAATAAGAGCAAAGAGCAGGAACTGTTTTTGGACAGATTCTATTCTTGATTTGTGTGACTCATATTGAGGAGACCATATGCAAGATCCATATTCTAAAATAGGACGAACCAATGAGGTAAAAAGAATTTTGGTTGTATAAGTGTCATCAAACTCCTTTGACCATCGTTTAACAAACCCAAGAACACCCATAGCTTTACCTACAGTAGTGGAGATACGAGATTTAAAGGTTAATTTACAGTCCATTAGGACGCCCAAATCGTTCATCTCATGAAAACGTTTTAGTGGGATGTCATTAAGAGAATAAGTTACCAACCGCGGAGTATTTCTGTGAAAAGTCATGACCTTGCATTTGGTTGGATTTAAACTTAACAAATTACTTTGCTCCCACGACTGAAAATTTCGAAGATCAGATTGTAACCGACAGAGAGAGATAATATCTTTGTAACTAAGACAAAGCTTAACATCATCTGCGTACATAAGGACATGAGAGTGATTTATAATAGACGGAAGATCATTCATAAAAAGTGTAAAAAGCAATGGTCCCAGATGACTGCCATGGGGCTCCCCTGAAGTCACATTTATGGACCTAGAATATTTTTTTTTTTTTTTAATTGTTTTTTTGCGCTTTATTGAATTTGCAATCTGTCCCAGAAGGACAATGAGCAAATGGTTCAAAAATATTGACGGTGACTTGAAAATGAGTAAATTTAAGTTTTAGGACAAAAATTAATATCACAATTTGGAAAAAAGAAGGAGAAAAATTTTTTCAAAAATTTCAAATATTTCATGTTTCAGCTGTTCACCAGTCCGGGTCTATCCTATGTGGAAGGTCCAGCGGATGGCATCTCTTTAGTCGCCTTGTTTGGTCGCTGTTATCCAGCAGGTTGAGGGCCAGTGTGTTGATGTGAGACTCAAGCCTGGAGCAGTGCCGGGTGCTGTACCTTTTTATCTCTCTGCAGACAGATGGGACGTTTAAGTCTCTATGGAGGATAGAGTTGCGGGCAAATGGAGGCGCTCCAGTAATTCTGCGGAGCAGCTTACTCTGAAAGCGTTGGAGAATCTAACCTAGAATATGAAGACTTAAAAAGAACCTTCTGTGTTCTGTCAGATATTCCCGAATCCAGGAAACTAAAGGGCTACCAGTTTTATGGATGGAAAAGTTAAAGATTTAACGGACAATAAAGTTAAATGTTTTTGAATTGGCTTACATAAAGCCGCGGCTCAAAACCTTAGTACACATCCAGGTATACCATCAGGACCAGGAGAGTACACAGGTTTTACTAAATTAAGCACGCAATGGAGCGAGCTTTCGTCGATCGAAGGAATACAGATACAATTAGATTTTCTTAACTGATAATGATACGGAAGATTTGATCGATATTCCACTGAGGAGTAAGTAGATGTGAAAAAATCAGCAAACAGATCAGCAATTGCTTGATCAGAGTCGGCTGTGTTATTTTCAAAAGATAAACAAGATGGGTGGATAGATGTCGTATGTTTAGTATTGACAAAATTATATAACTGCTTCGAGTCGCGGGAAAACTCTAATTTACAACGCTGAAGGTAATTTTTATTGCATTGTGCATTAAGCATCATAAAGTTAGAACGAGCAACTGCTTATAGAGCAAAGTCTGAAGAACGAGCCGATTTCCTATATTCTCTATATTATCTCGACTTCATATTCTTTAAGTTGGATAACTCACGAGAAAACCAGGGATGTCTGTGAGACAACACCGGGGTCCTCAATGGGACACAAACTTCAAAAAGAGAATCGAGAGTCATATAAAACAAAGAAATAGCAAGATTCATGTCTGAACATCTGTACACGGAGGAACAATCTGTTGAAAGAATGAGACTATTTAGTTTGACAAAGTTAGTTTTATGAAAATTGCGGCATTTGGGTACAGGGCAGGCACTAGCAATTGGTGCACGAAACGGCAGATCAACAGTTAATTCCAAAGTGGGATGAAAGTTGTCTTCTGGGAAGACAAGAGGGTCAATTCTAGCCACTGCGTAGTTGGTAGAATCCAACACAAGTATCAGATCCAAAGATCTTCCCTTTTTATTACGCACTGGATTTATTTGAGTTAATGATAACTCGAACAGGCCATCAATAAGCAAATGTAAAGTACATGGGAGCAGAAGGCCAGACTCGTCAGATAATATATACCGTCATGTCGGATGGTGGCGGGATATAAGAACAAGTGATGTAGACCATGAAGGATTTAAGTCCAACCTTAACACTGAGAAACTCAATATCCTGATTATCAGGTAGATGAATCGGGTAGAAGGTAAGGCAGAGTCCATCGCAATCGAAACTCCTCCGCCTACACGAGAAGTCCGATCACTTCTATAAATTGAAAATTTTGAAAGAAAGAACAGATGCATCGTTATTATCAGGTTTAAGGCATCTCTCTGTAAACACTAAAATTTTAAAGTCAAATGCTAAACTATCTACATATAGTCTAGTAAGCTTAGATTTAAGTCCTCTTACATTCTGATAGGCTAGAAAAAGGGACGAAACTAGTTCTTTTGGACACCAGCAGATGCTGGCGTTCAAGAAGGCAAGGAATTGGGAGGGATAGAAAGCCTGACAGACCCATGAGTTTTCTTTTTGGTCGTGTATTCTTTTACTAAGAAGTGATAGTTGTCGCAATTGAGTCGCCTTGACTGTCCGTAAGTGTGCCTCTAACTGGACGACTATCGGCAATAACAACACTTGATGATTGCCAGACTTCTCTGAAACTACAGCTAAATTCGTCTGCAGGGAGAGACCATTTCCTGGAGAAACGAAAATCGCCTCATCCTTACGGCCACCACAGCGTAATGGGGGTTGTAAACGATATTAGCTGCGGAGGATTTGTGTGCTGAGATGGTGAATGTGACGTCGCAGCCGAGACTAAGTTAGGTATCGACAGATGCGGGGACAAGTTTCGCACACTAGTTTTCTTTCGATTTGGAGACTCGTTCAGCAGCTTATAGCTACTAAATCCCGTCTCCACAGCATTGAATTCATCATAGAGTTTGCGAAAACTAGATGAGGGTTTCTTAAACGTATCCCTGGTCTGCCTCATGAATACCCTTATCTCAATTTCAACTTCTCGGCATTGGTTCAAACCTGCAGAGAAAGATTGAAAATATCTAAGAGAAATTACACAGTTACACGTGTCACTTGTACGCGGTGCAAAGATGCGAGCACGAACAAAAGAAATTTAAAAGGAGTGAGAGAGTCGATCGCGATGATTTTAGCCCGAAAATTAATATTTAAGCAGGAGCGAAAAAAAACATATCAATCCACGAAGAAATGCACTTGCAAATTGGAATATCGTAGACTCAAATTCTGAGTTCTCACTTCATCGAAGTCGGTCGTGTTTTTTTTTTTGCGCTCTCGCTTTTAATAATTTGCATCAGTTTAACTGCTGTTAAAAACTTCTTTTGTGCTTCTATAATTAACGATCAAGTTATTTTCGACGACTGTTAAATTTTATTTGTTCTTAAACATTTAATCAAAGCTATTATTAAATTTTATTTTACTAAACAACAAAAATAACAGCTTTGTTGTTGTGCCTGCATACTTTGATTTTGTGTTTCTGATCTCTTTTACTTACATTCGCGCTCTCGCGTACTCAGTAGTGTTGTTGCTTGTGCAGTGTTTGCTCTCGCGTTATTACATTGCTCGCGTTCGTGACCGTTACTCTCGCGGTTGTATCAGTTTTTTTGTTGTTGTGTGTTTATCTCAACTCTAAATTGTTTCTCTCTTTTTTCAAGTGCTTAATATTGCACCTTTAACCCTTGTGCTACCTTGTGCTTCTTATACGCTTTTTTTGCTTTTTATTGTAATTCGCCCTTTACTTAAAATCTTCTCTTAATAAAAAAAAAAGACAATAAAAATAATTAATAATGTTGGTCTGCTCATTTAAACAGTGCCCTCATCCCCAAAAGCTCCGAGAAGACTACCTTCTATGCTGGCTGTGTGACAATGTTATGCACGTTAAATGTGCTGGTTATACGGCCAGAGTTAAGGATAGCATTGGAAATGGGGGGGGCCTGAAATGGAGTTGTGAAGCATGCCGGGACGTTGAAATGGAAATGCGTATATTTATGAGACGGACTAGGGAGGGATTCAAAACTTTGTCGGCTGGCTTTCTAAAGCTTCGGGAAGAGTTTTCGACTCTGGAAACTCAGTTTAATAGTTATAAATTATTAAGCGAATCCCCGAATGGGAAGAAGACTATTCCTCGGCATTTCTCTCCCGATCCACCAGCATCTCTACTTTTAACGGCTCCGTCTTCAGGTAACAACCCAATAACCCCGAATTCTCAGCACCTGATATCGTTTAGGAGTCCAGTATTGGCTGCAGGTGCGGACACTATTGCCATTTCCCCTGGCAATCCTGTCCCGCAAACTGATGCGATATCGGGTGTAGTGTCCGATGCATCCGGGCGAACATCCTCTTCTAGAGATGTTCCCAATAAAATTGTAACAAGGGGGGTTCTAAAGGCGTTATCCGCCGCAGTAGCTCCAGCGCCAAAATCTGTGGCTGCTGCTGCGGTTGGTGCCTCGAGCTCGCTTCTTGTCGGTATTCCACCAAAAAAGCAAGTTTTTGTTTCGAGGCTAGATCCCAACACTACATCAGATGATGTCATAGCCCACATCCGGGCAAAAATCGTAGAGCCTAACATTGCGGTGGAAAAGTATAAATTTTCATATTCCCGTGACATTTCGTCTTTTAAAGTTAGTGTTCCGCCAAATCTTTTTGACCAAATATGTCATAAAGATTTTTGGCCGGAACACTTAGTAGTTAAGGAGTATATAGCTAAAAAGAGGAAAAATCGGCCTCCGATTCGTTTGCCTTCCGCACCAGGTAGCACCATTCTTTCCCTACCTTCAGGCACGTCAGTACCCACTGGCGGGTCAAAAAACTAATTTCGTCCCTTGTTCTGGCCTATCAGAATGTTAGAGGACTAAAATCTAAACTTTCTAAACTCTATGTAGATAGTCTATCCTTTGACTTTCATATTTTGGCCTTTACTGAAACGTGGCTAAAGCCAGACATATTAGATGCATCCGTTTTTCCCAGAATATTTTCTACATATAGATACGATCGAACATTCAGAAATGGAGGCGGAGTTTTAATTGCTGTCAACTCAGCCCTTCCCTCTGAATTAGTGACCTTCACAGCAACTCTTGACATTGAATTTGTTAGTGTCAAAATTTCTCTACAATCGTATTCTGCCTTTGTAACTTGCTCATATATTCCACCAAAATCTGAAATGGCGGTATACAGCACCATTACCAACTCGATATCTCGCACTCGTTGCTTTCGTAAAACTAACTTTTTGAAGCTCAATGAGCTTATTCTTGCTACAGATTGGTCTTATCTGTATTCTTGCAACGATTTAGACGCTGCTATTTCATTTTTCTATAATACTATGTTTTTACTTTTTGATGCTTGTGTCCCACGTGTCACCCATGTGTCAACTGACAAGCCGCCATGGTTTTCACGTGAGTTATCTAATTTAAAGAATGTAAAATCTAGATATTATAAAAAATATAAAAAATCCGGTCAACTGTCCGATTTTTCTCTTTATGTAGTTGCTCGATCAAATTTTTCAGTGCTTAATACACAATGTTATAAGGATTACTTATGGCGCTGTAAACTTCAGTTTTCCCGTGATCCTAAGCGATTTTATAACTTTGTCAACGCCAAACGCAAGGCATCAGTGCATCCTTCTTACCTATGTTTTGAAAATAAAAAAGCTAACGACGATCAGGCCATTGCCGATATGTTTTCTGATTTTTTCAATACAACTTATTTCTGCAATATTTGACTGACCGTACACAAAAGGTCCTATTTAAATCGTCACTGTCTAAGACCATCAAAGTAACTTCTGGAGTGCCACAGGGTAGCCATCTTGGACCATTGCTTTTTACTCTCTTTATTAATTATCTTCCTTCCGTCGTAATTCACTCTCGTGTGCTTATGTACGCTGATGATGTTAAACTTTTCCTTAGTTTCAAAGATTCAGGTTCCCCGCGTCTGCTTCAAGCCGATCTTAACAACCTGCAGACTTGGTGTGAAATTAACTTATTAAACTTAAATATTTCGAAGTGTAATGTCATGTCGTTTTATAGATCTTCCTTTCACATAGAAACTTATTATCTTAATAATACTCCACTTGAACGTTTAAATGAGATGAGTGATTTGGGTGTACTCATGGACCATAAATTAAGTTTCACTCGTCATATTTCTACCCTAGTCAGCAAAGCCATGAGTGTTCTTGGTTTCGTCAAGCGATGGTCGAAGGAATTCGACGATCCTTACACAACCAAAACCCTTTTTATTTCACTGGTCCGTCCTATTCTGGAGTACGGATCATGCGTTTGGTCACCTCAATATGAATCACACCAAATTAGAATTGAATCCGTTCAAAAGCAATTTTTGATTTTTGCTCTTCGTGGTTTAAACTGGGATTGCAATGTTAACTTGCCATCGTATTCTAGTAGACTTCTTCTAATCAATCTTCCTTCTTTAATTAATCGTAGAGTAATGCTTGGTACTTTGTTTATCTACAAGCTTCTTAATGGGCAAATAGACTCTCCTAATTTATTAAAACAGGTCAATCTATCTGTACCTTGTAGACTAAGTAGAAATTATGTCCCATTAACTTTAACAAGTTGCATTTCAAACTATACTTTACATGAACCTTTCCGTGTCCTTTGTTCCGATTATAATCGCCTTTATCACTTAATCGGACCAGAGTCCTCTATTCCTACTTTAAAAACTTCTATCCTTAGCTATCTAGCTCGTAGTTAGTTTTAATTTTAGTTTTAACTTTAGGTATGTTCTAATTGTCGTCTGTTGTCCACGCGACTTCGTTTTTGCATGCTGTCTGCTAGGGTTCGCGCGTAACAGGCATTGACCTGGTGTCGCATGGGCCACTTGAACGTACTGCGCATAGTACGCGTCAACGTCCAGAAAAAAAAAAAAAAAAAAAAAAAAATTGGACGGATGACTTTAAGAAGGAACACTTTGTAATGATAAATGAAATGCAGCCTCCGTAAGAACATTCAACACAATCTGTTATTTTTCTAGCGCTTCAGATTATGTGGCATTATGTCGTCCATATAGACAATGACATACGTGTTTGCTAGATCTCCTAAAGCCTGTAAAACTAGTCGTTGCATAGCATAGATAAAAATTCGTACTGTCCATCTGGTGTCACAAACGCTGTATACTCAATATATTCTGCATGTAAGGGAATCTGATAGTACCCGCTAGCCAAATCTAAACATGTAAAATAATAAACTCCTTGACGTCTATTTATTTGATCTTTTATAAGTGGCAACGGGTATCTGTCAGCCGCACTATTTGAATTTAACTCTCTATAATCAACATAGAGCCTATCCGAACTATTTTTCTTTTTTACTAATAATATGGGGCTAGCATAAGGTGAGCAGCTGGGTCTAATTATGTTTCACTCCAGTAGTTCGTCAACTCGTTCACATGGACTCAGTCGGTACAGTCTTCTTTGAACAATTTTTCTTGAATCAATTAGTCTAATTTTCATATCAACAATTTTAACTTTAGTACATGGAATACCTGTTATAAAAGAACCTGAGTAGTTTGTCATCAGCGCCTAAAACTTTATTTTATCTTTCCCCTCAAGTTCAGTATCGATATCGACTGCTTCATTGCCGGTACATAAATTAACTATTTATGTTCTTACAATCTTAAATTGATTTGAAGAAACGACAATAACAAAACCCTCATTTAGTATTTCTCGGCCAATAACAATTTAGCTTTGCATTTCATCGTCTCCTACTACATAGAACATAATCTCCATACAGTTATCGTCAATTTTTACGTTACTGAATATTTGTCCCTATGCCCCTTAGCATAACAATATATAAATCGTTTTCCAGATAATTTTGTACGTAGCTTTTCATTTATCAGTGACCACTTTCGAAAACTTTTCCTCTATGGCCCACATATCCCTTTGGTACTGTATCGCTACACTGTTCTACTCGTTTTTCCCGGTTGAACGTTTTGTTCTTGTCAGCTTCCTTCCTTGTACACTGGGTCATATGTGACCCAACTGTCCGCACTTGTACCAAATTACACCTATTTTTTCACGACGATGAACATCTTGCCTACTATGTCGTTCATTTGTTGCTTTCTGAGTCGACAATCAGTCATTTTGTGTCCCAGTTTGCCACAAGATTTACACTCTATCGATGATTGTTTTTGTCTTTTTGGATGAATGTCGGTTTGTTGCTCCATATGTTAACCTTTTCTCTTAGTAAAAGTTAACGTTTTCAGTTCGGCCTGCAAGCGAGCATGAAAACAAAAGCAACGCAAGCGTCACAGACACAGCGATTTCTTCTGTTTCCATTTGGCGCCATTTCGTCGATAGTTCTGTAACCATGCGGCTTACGTGGACTGCAAGATTCTCGCCGCACCACGATGAAGCGCTGGCGCCTGCGATGTCTAGGTTCAATTTCGGCAGTTGCACCGATTTGCTCTGGCCTGCGTTAGATGCCGTTGTTTATGAAGTCCGCACAAGTTCAATCAGATTTTTACTCTACAATTCTATGGTGGTACGTCATGGTCCATCTAATGTTGTAGGTGAAAGGCCGGATCCCATTTCTGAATATCGGAACACTATTATTTTCTCGATTCATTTCGTTAGCGCAGCGAGTTTCAGTCGCACTCGAGTTCAAATAACTACTAACTCCAGACGCAGAATTCTTGTGCGCGTCTTTCACAGACGCCCCGCTAAAACGGTTACTCTAAAACTACAAAATGCAAACAACCAATAATATATCCAAATTACTATTATTGTGAAATACCCGAAAACACACACCCACATCTTCGAACGTACGCACCGACATATATTAAGATTTAGATCTACCTGTAACACTTTGTTTCAATTATACGTAAATATATAGCTATGTAGGATTGAATGCATGTACATGCATATACACAATTGCACGCATATACTTCATCTTACGTACATACATATATACATAACTAATACGAGCATTCCAATCCACGAAAGAGTGACCAAATGTGTGAGTATACTCTCGCTCCCTCTCTTTGCAGCTGCCATCCAAAAAACAGCATAATCATATACATGAAGCATTAGGCTAAGAACGTTTTACTTATTAAAATAAAGACTCATTCAATAAACCACCAACCTGCAGCACAGTCCTGCTAGACTACTCATTTTTATTACAATATGTCCGGTCAATCTCATAAATAGCTCAGTTTAAAATCGTAGAATTATAATATGTATTATTCAAATGACCTTTATATTATTGAGCATATGTTTATTGTACTTAAGAAGCTCATGTAAACGATAGCTCGATCGCATATATTCGTTTTGCAACCGTGCTTTCTACCTTTTCTTTCAGTCTGTAATTATAATTAAATGAGCTCACTTCAAGCATTTGTCGGCTTTTTTAAAACCAACTAACTTTCAGTGTCTTTCCACACACGCCCATCCTAGATATTTGTTCTCAAGCTAAGAAAACGCTCTTACCCCCATCATTTTGGCCCCCAACGTGGGGCATGTGTGTGAAACTCTGAATCCTTTTTGAAAAATCAGACGAGTTCATACGATGTAGGAAAATCGTTGGACTTCATTGGCACATATATAACAGTTCATACGATACAGGAAATTCATTGGATTTCATTGACACATACGCAAATAAGAGTTGATACGATACGGGTTTGGACTTCTTTAGCACATGTATGTATATGTACATATATATTTCTTCATTAGAGTTAATTCCATAAAGGAAATCTTTAGACTTCATTGGCATCTCTATGTATATATTTGTACAACATCATAAGAGTTTTTCAGATGACCTATAAGCATTAAACTTCATTGGCAACTACATGATTATTTATTGGCATATTGAATTGAATAAGCTTGAGTTGTCAAGTGTAAGTGAGCAAGAAAAACCTCGTGGTTCTGAAGCAAGAACAATTGCAGCTACAAACGGTGGTGTTAGAAGTCTCTCAATTTTCATCATTTACTTTATCGTCGCATTTACTGTACCAACACAATTAACCGCGTGGTCTATTCGAAGACTATTAAAGTTCAGTCCTGTTATTCATAAGACGCTGCCAGATCAACAGTTGAATTAAATATGTGTGTATACCACAACTATTAATTGTTTTTTTTCTTTTCCAAGTGCATAATATTGCATCTTTACCTCTTGTGGTACCTTTTGGTTCGTATACGCTTTTTATTGCTTTTTATCTCAATTCGTACTTTGTTTTAAAGCCTTTTATATTAAAAATTTAGTCATGGTGGTCTGCTCATTTTAACAGTTCTCTCATCCCCAAAATAACCCAGAATTCTCAGCACCTGATATCGTCTACGAGTCCAGTAATGGGTACAGGAGCGGACACTATTCACATTTCCCCTAGCAATCCTGTCCCGCATGCTGACGCGATGTCAAATGTAGTGTCCGATGTGTCCGGGCGAACAGCCTCTTCTAGAGAAGTTCCCAATGAAATAGTGACAAGAGGAGTTCTTAAAGCGTTATCCGCCTCTATAGCTCCAGCGCTAAATACTGTTGCTGCGGTTGCGTTTGGTGCTTCGAGTTCGCTTCTTGTTGGTATTCTACCAAAAAAAAATCCGCCTTATCTTTTTGACCAAATATGCCATAAAGATTTTTGGCCGGAACACTCAATAGTAAAGGAGTACACAGCTAAGAAGAGGAAAAATCTGCTTCCGATTCGCATACCTTCTGTACCTGGTAGCACAATAATTATTAATTCTTCCCTGCCTTCAGGATCGTCAGTACTTACTGACGTATCAAAAAACTAATTTCGTTCATTGTTCTGGCTTATCAAAATGCTAGAGGATTAAATCTAAACTCTCTAAAATCTATGAACATGGTCTATTCTTTGATTCTCATATTCTTGGTTTTACTGAAACGTGGCTAAAGCCAGACATATTCGAAGCATCCGGTTTTCCGACAACATTTTCTACTTATAGATACGATCGAACATTCACAAATGGAGGCGGAGTTTTAATTGCTGTCAACTCAGCCCTTCCTTCTGAATTAGTTCACTTTACAGAAACTATTGACATTGAATTTGTTAGTGTCAAAATTCGTATTCTGCCTTTTTAAGTCGCTCATAGATTCCAGCAAAATCTGAAATGGCTTTATACACCAGCCATTTAGAAGCTATTCCCTCTGTATCCTTGCATATTTCCGATGCAGATCATTCTTGGGGATTTTAATTTGACATTTCATGGTTTCCATCAGATGAGTCTGCCTTGCTGCTGCCTTCCTCTTCAGACTGCTTTATTGATGTTCTCCCTGAGTTATCCTTAATCCAAGTTAATCCTGTGCATAATATAAATGGAAGTTTACTAGATCTTATATTTGTGTTAGACTTTTCCGACTGCACTGCTTCCAGAATTAATCCTCTAGTTGTCCCCGAAGACAATTTATATCCAATTTTGGACTTAATAATTCTAAAAGAAAATAAATCAGATCAAGGTGTAGCTTATGATTAAGTAATACTGGGTAACAATAAATTTATTTAAATGGATAACATTATGAAAAATTTTTGAAGGTGGATTTGGTAGTGTAATATGCGAGAGTTTTTGTATAGAGACAAATGTATATCTTCTTATTTTTAGTTCTCTTTATTGAATGATACTTAGTTCTATAACAATTATGTTGTGCAGCTAAAGACCACGTAGCGACGCTGCCAGTGACGCCGGCAGAGGAGCGGTCTGCTTATGTATAAATGGTTACGTATATGTATATATAAAGCTGGCGAAGAGTCGCCGCGGGAGAGAGGACGTATCATGTTCACTTGGTGACAGAGCCGTCGCGTGTTAAATATACCGACTCAGCTCTATCCAGTACAATGCACTCATTGTTGGTTACGTTACCAAAAAAAGCGTTTGAACAATAATTTGTGTATATAAATATTCTAACTAAGTGCTACAATATGTTTGTATTAATATTTATGTATATTCACTGAGTACAGTGAGTATTCGATACGTGAACATGCTACAGTAGTAAAATTATAAAGATAATTAATTTGATTTTAGCTCTAAAATATATACACATCGCCCGTCGCTCTTATTAATAAGGTAAGATAAGGAGTAACATAGTAGATGTACTGGAAAGCGTATGTAGAATGACAATTTAAAGCTTATTAAGTAAAGTATTTCATTTGCATTGAAAAGATTTTTGTGCAAGTCAATATAAATTGATTAATTAAATTTTATTTATTAATTTTTTATATTTTTTGCTAAAGTTCTAAAAATAATTATAAATTAAAAAGTCTTAGTATTGTTTAAATAAAAAATAAATTTAATAATAGTTTAATAGTATTGTAAAAGAAAATTGAAATAATATGAAAAAATATTACTAAAAAAGAAAATTTATTTATTGTACCTTATGTATCAGTGTTTATTAAATAAAAAATATTTTCTATATATTTCTCGATTTTAAAAGGGTTAATATAATATAAAAGTTAATGTGATTAACAGATTACCGATTGCTGGTACCAACTCAACGCCTCGCACTTGTTGCTTTCGTAAAATTAACCTTGCAAAGCTGATTGAGCTTACTCTTGCTACAGATTGGTCTTACCTGCAATCTTGTAACGAAATTGACGCTACCATTTTATTTTTCAATAATACTATGTTGTATTATATTCACCCACATAAATATATAAACATTTTATACTACCTATATACATAATTAGTATGAGCATTCAAAACCACCGTGAGAATGCTGAGCTTGCAATGCACTCACTCCAAGAATGAGTGACCAAATGTGTGTGTATACTCTCGCTCCCTCTCTTTGTAGCTGCCATACAAAATCAATGATGCCGCGCAAGCTTATACGAAACCCTCGCGGCAAGCTGCCCTCTGTTAATCGAACAGCTGATGCGATGATTTGAAAATTCGCACAGGAGTGAATTTAGAAAGATCGTTCCACTAGAAAATGGTAAAGTGGCGTGAGACGTAATCGAAAGTGAAATAAAGACGAGCTCATGGAAAACTACTGGAGGCACAGCAGACTGCAATTGTCGCTAAACAGCAGAGTTCAGTTGTCGTTAAGCAGCGCAGTTTGGCACGTATTTTTTAATTATTACTTTATGAGGAATAATCATTACAGGTTTTGCGCTGACACTTTATGTAACCAAATTCATAAGTTATTTACTTTGTCCGTTAAAACTTCTACTTTCCCATCTATTTGGAAGGAATCTTTTATTATTCCTCTCCATAAAAAGGGTAACAAGTCCATAGCATCAAATTATAGGGGTATTTCTAAATTGTCCGCTATACCGAAGGCCTTTGAGAAAATTATAACTTCTCAATTACAACATTTCTGTAGTTCTGTACTTTCATCTACCCAACATGGGTTCATGAAACGCAGATCTACTACCACTAGCCTGTTAGAGTTTACTTCTTTATCGATCGAAGGATTCAGGAATAAATCGCAAACTGATGTCATTTATACCGACTTCAGTAAGGCCTTTGATTCTGTTAATCATACACTGCTTTTGTACAAGCTGAACGAAATTGGTCTTCCACGCCTTCTGCTCAACTGGATTCTGCAATATTTGACTGACCGTACACAAAAGGTCCTATTTAAATCGTCACTGTCTAAGACCATCAAAGTAACTTCTGGAGTGCCACAGGGTAGCCATCTTGGACCATTGCTTTTTACTCTCTTTATTAATGATCTTCCTTCCGTCGTAATTCACTCTCGTGTGCTTATGTACGCTGATGATGTTAAACTTTTCCTTAGTTTCAAAGATTCAGGTTCCCCGCGTCTGCTTCAAGCCGATCTTAACAACCTGCAGACTTGGTGTGAAATTAACTTATTAAACTTAAATATTTCGAAGTGTAATGTCATGTCGTTTTATTATCTTAATAATACTCCACTTGAACGTTTAAATGAGATGAGTGATTTGGATGTACTCATGGACCATAAATTAAGTTTCACTCGTCATATTTCTACCCTAGTCAGCAAAGCCATGAGTGTTCTTGGTTTCGTCAAGCGATGGTCGAAGGAATTCGACGATCCTTACACAACCAAAACCCTTTTTATTTCACTGGTCCGTCCTATTCTGGAGTACGGATCATGCGTTTGGTCACCTCAATATGAATCACACCAAATTAGAATTGAATCCGTTCAAAAGCAATTTTTGATTTTTGCTCTTCGTGGTTTAAACTGGGATTGCAATGTTAACTTGCCATCGTATTCTAGTAGACTTCTTCTAATCAATCTTCCTTCTTTAATTAATCGTAGAGTAATGCGTGGTACTTTGTTTATCTACAAGCTTCTTAATGGGCAAATAGACTCTCCTAATTTATTAAAACAGGTCAATCTATCTGTACCTTGTAGACTAACTAGAAATTATGTCCCATTACCTTTAACAAGTTGCATTTCAAACTATACTTTACATGAACCTTTCCGTGTCCTTTGTTCCGATTATAATCGCCTTTATCACTTAATCGGACCAGAGTCCTCTATTCCTACTTTAAAAACTTCTATCCTTAGCTATCTAGCTCGTAGTTAGTTTTAATTTTAGTTTTAACTTTAGGTATGTTCTAATTGTCGTCTGTTGTCCACGCGACTTCGTTTTTGCATGCTGTCTGCTAGGGTTCGCGCGTAACAGGCATTGACCTGGTGTCGCATGGGCCACTTGAACGTACTGCGCATAGTACGCGTCAACGTCCAGAAAAAAAAAAAAAAAAAAAAAAAAAAATTGGACGGATGACTTTAAGAAGGAACACTTTGTAATGATAAATGAAATGCAGCCTCCGTAAGAACATTCAACACAATCTGTTATTTTTCTAGCGCTTCAGATTATGTGGCATTATGTCGTCCATATAGACAATGACATACGTGTTTGCTAGATCTCCTAAAGCCTGTAAAACTAGTCGTTGCATAGCATAGATAAAAATTCGTACTGTCCATCTGGTGTCACAAACGCTGTATACTCAATATATTCTGCATGTAAGGGAATCTGATAGTACCCGCTAGCCAAATCTAAACATGTAAAATAATAAACTCCTTGACGTCTATTTATTTGATTTTTTTTCTAAGTGGCAACGGGTATCTGTCAGCCGCACTATTTGAATTTAACTCTCTATGATCAACATAGAGCCTATCCGAACTATTTTTCTTTTTTACTAATAATATGGGGCTAGCATAAGGTGAGCAGCTGGGTCTAATTATGTTTCACTCCAGTAGTTCGTCAACTCGTTCACATGGACTCAGTCGGTACAGTCTTCTTTGAACAATTTTTCTTGAATCAATTAGTCTAATTTTCATATCAACAATTTTAACTTTAGTACATGGAATACCTGTTATAAAAGAACCTGAGTAGTTTGTCATCAGCGCCTAAAACTTTATTTTATCTTTCCCCTCAAGTTCAGTATCGATATCGACTGCTTCATTGCCGGTACATAAATTAACTATTTATGTTCTTACAATCTTAAATTGATTTGAAGAAACGACAATAACAAAACCCTCATTTAGTATTTCTCGGCCAATAACAATTTAGCTTTGCATTTCATCGTCTCCTACTACATAGAACATAATCTCCATACAGTTATCGTCAATTTTTACGTTACTGAATATTTGTCCCTATGCCCCTTAGCATAACAATATATATATCGTTTTCCAGATAATTTTGTACGTAGCTTTTCATTTATCAGTGACCACTCCGCTCCAGAATGCAAGGTAATTTCGAAAACTTTTCCTCTATGGCCCACATATCCCTTTGGTACTGTATCGCTACACTGTTCTACTCGTTTTTCCCGGTTGAACGTTTTGTTCTTGTCAGCTTCCTTCCTTGTACACTGGGTCATATGTGACCCAACTGTCCGCACTTGTACCAAATTACACCTATTTTTTCACGACGATGAACATCTTGCCTACTATGTCGTTCATTTGTTGCTTTCTGAGTCGACAATCAGTCATTTTGTGTCCCAGTTTGCCACAAGATTTACACTCTATCGATGATTGTTTTTGTCTTTTTGGATGAATGTCGGTTTGTTGCTCCATATGTTAACCTTTTCTCTTAGTAAAAGTTAACGTTTTCAGTTCGGCCTGCAAGCGAGCATGAAAACAAAAGCAACGCAAGCGTCACAGACACAGCGATTTCTTCTGTTTCCATTTGGCGCCATTTCGTCGATAGTTCTGTAACTATGCGGCTTACGTGGACTGCAACGTGGACTTACGTGGACTTCATTGGCATATCTATGTATATATTTGTACAACATCATAAGAGTTTTTCAGATGACCTATAAGCATTAAACTTCATTGGCAACTACATGATTATTTATTGGCATATTGAATTGAATAAGCTTGAGTTGTCAAGTGTAAGTGAGCAAGAAAAACCTCGTGGTTCTGAAGCAAGAACAATTGCAGCTACAAACGGTGGTGTTAGAAGTCTCTCAATTTTCATCATCTACTTTATCGTCGCATTTACTGTACCAACACAATTAACCGCGTGGTCTATTCGAAGACTATTAAAGTTCAGTCCTGTTATTCATAACACGCTGCCAGATCAACAGTTGAATTAAATATGTGTGTATACCACAACTATTAATTGTTTTTTTTCTTTTCCAAGTGCATAATATTGCATCTTTACCTCTTGTGGTACCTTTTGGTTCGTATACGCTTTTTATTGCTTTTTATCTCAATTCGTACTTTGTTTTAAAGCCTTTTATATTAAAAATTTAGTCATGGTGGTCTGCTCATTTTAACAGTTCTCTCATCCCCAAAATAACCCCGAATTCTCAGCACCTGATATCGTCTACGAGTCCAGTAATGGGTACAGGAGCGGACACTATTCACATTTCCCCTAGCAATCCTGTCCCGCATGCTGACGCGATGTCAAATGTAGTGTCCGATGTGTCCGGGCGAACAGCCTCTTCTAGAGAAGTTCCCAATGAAATAGTGACAAGAGGAGTTCTTAAAGCGTTATCCGCCTCTATAGCTCCAGCGCTAAATACTGTTGCTGCGGTTGCGTTTGGTGCTTCGAGTTCGCTTCTTGTTGGTATTCTACCAAAAAAAAATCCGCCTTATCTTTTTGACCAAATATGCCATAAAGATTTTTGGCCGGAACACTCAATAGTAAAGGAGTACACAGCTAAGAAGAGGAAAAATCTGCTTCCGATTCGCATACCTTCTGTACCTGGTAGCACAATAATTATTAATTCTTCCCTGCCTTCAGGATCGTCAGTACTTACTGACGTATCAAAAAACTAATTTCGTTCATTGTTCTGGCTTATCAAAATGCTAGAGGATTAAATCTAAACTCTCTAAAATCTATGAACATGGTCTATTCTTTGATTCTCATATTCTTGGTTTTACTGAAACGTGGCTAAAGCCAGACATATTCGAAGCATCCGGTTTTCCGACAACATTTTCTACTTATAGATACGATCGAACATTCACAAATGGAGTGAATTAGTTCACTTTACAGAAACTATTGACATTGAATTTGTTAATATCAAAATTCGTATTCTGCCTTTTTAAGTTGCTCATAGATTCCAGCAAAATCTGAAATGGCTTTATACACCAGCCATTTAGAAGCTATTCCCTCTGTATCCTTGCATATTTCCGATGCAGATCATTCTTGGGGATTTTAATTTGACATTTCATGGTTTCCATCAGATGAGTCTGCCTTGCTGCTGCCTTCCTCTTCAGACTGCTTTATTGATGTTCTCCCTGAGTTATCCTTAATCCAAGTTAATCCTGTGCATAATAGACTTTTCCGACTGCACTGCTTCGAAAATTAATCCTCTAGTTGTCCCCGAAGACAATTTATATCCAATTTTGGACTTAATAATTCTAAAAGAAAATAAATCAGATCAAGGTGTAGCTTATGATTAAGTAATACTGGGTAACAATAAATTTATTTAAATGGATAACATTATGAAAAATTTTTGAAGGTGGAGGTGGAGGTGGACAAATGTATATCTTCTTATTTTTAGTTCTCTTTATTGAATGATACTTAGTTCTATAACAATTATGTTGTGCAGCTAAAGACCACGTAGCGACGCTGCCAGTGACGCCGGCAGAGGAGCGGTCTGCTTATGTATAAATGGTTACGTATATGTATATATAAAGCTGGCGAAGAGTCGCCGCGGGAGAGAGGACGTATCATGTTCACTTGGTGACAGAGCCGTCGCGTGTTAAATATACCGACTCAGCTCTATCCAGTACAATGCACTCATGGTTGGTTACGTTACCAAAAAAAGCGTTTGAACAATAATTTGTGTAAGAATGAGTGACCAAATGTGTGTGTATACTCTCGCTCCCTCTCTTTGTAGCTGCCATACAAAATCAGTGATGCCGCGCAAGCTTATACGAAACCCTCGCGGCAAGCTGCCCTCTGTTAATCGAACAGCTGATGCGATGATTTGAAAATTCGCACAGGAGTGAATTTAGAAAGATCGTTCCACTAGAAAATGGTAAAGTGGCGTGAGACGTAATCGAAAGTGAAATAAAGACGAGCTCATGGAAAACTACTGGAGGCACAGCAGACTGCAATTGTCGGGTAACAGCAGAGTTCAGTTGTCGTTAAGCAGCGCAGTTTGGCACGTATTTTTTAATTATTACTTTATGAGGAATAATCATTACAGGATTATTATCCCTCACAAATAGACGTGAAAGGAAAGATCTTGATGTACCCTAAATTTCCATAATTAGATATATATAAAAACAGATGCCAAACAGGCAACCGATCTTTGAGATCGGTATGATATCAAACATATAAACGAACATATTGGTATGATGCAAACATATAAACGAACATATTGGTATGGTGCGAACATGCAAACATGGTATGGTGTCGAACCTGATCATATTTAAAATTATCATGCTGGGAATACTATATGAAGATAAACAAATCGTCAAGCGGCTTCACCATATGATCGTAAACAAAATCACCTAGATGGAATTAACATATTACATATATGTAATCAAATAGATTGTATACAAGAACATATGTAAAAGAAGCGGCCACAAGCAAGCACAAAAATAATAACAAAGCTTAGGCGCTGGGGGGCACTCTGTTCAGATGACGTCACCATAAAGAAACAGAACAGTCAGAAATCCCAAGTACATGAGCATAACCAAAATTCGTCAGCAGCATGCACTTGTAGGTTTGAGAAGCATTGATCAGTTGGCGGCGGGAATATAAGTTAATTTCAAACTGTGGGATCTAAAATATGCAAGTATTATTATATGTTTATTACATATACATATATATCTAATTATTGTTATTTTGGTATTGTTTTATTATTGAATTATTATTATGTATTATTGTATTATTATTATATTTAGGCGGGGTGGGGTATTTATTAAAATAGGTTTCACTAGTGGAAAAGCAATATGATAATTATTTATATATATATCGTTAAATCTATTAGTAGGTGATTGTAAGAGCTGTTGTAAGTAATTAAGAGCAATGGTGGTGGTAGCCAGAGAGTGAGCGAAAGGCCGAAGGGCACGCGTACCGATGTGTGCGTATGCGTGTATGGGTGACCTAGAATGAGATCTTGTGGGAGAAAGAAAGGCTGTTGACGATAGCGGCTGGCCGCACAGCAATATCGAAAGCTGCAGCTCCCAAAAAGGGTAATTTCACCATGCATAGCAATAAGCGAGCTATGCTGTAGGATCGGCAGAGAAATTCGACGCAAAAAAGGAAGCGATGGAAAGTTTAGGAGGAATGACATAAGTGGATGGAAATTTACTGGCTACGTCGCAGCATCCCACCACGCATCCTGAGTAGGTCAAGATGTCTATAAATACGCACGGCTGAGACCACAGGGGTATCTAGTAAGTGAAGTAAAGCGCAGTATTATACAAGTGAAGTCTATATCCAAGCGAAAGAGTATACGAGTGAAGCTATTTATACACAAATTAAGAAACATCACGTTGGCAAGGAACGGCAAACAGGTGAAAAGGATAACAAATTTTGTTTTAGTTATAAAATTTTGAGAAAAAAAATATATATATATAAACAAAATCGGCGAATTATGGGTTTCGGGGATTCCTGAATCGTTTTTCCCATTATTGGCTTCCATTTGGGTCATGTAATTCTGTTGGGTGACGGCTGCGCCGTGCAGACTTCGGTGTATCCAACCGAGTCGGCTTGAGGTGCCTGGCTGAAAGGGGGTAGCTCCTTGCCTTCCAAAGGGAGTGTCCAAACAAAACTCGTAATTTCACTTTATAATTTTTATTTAACCCAAAATAATTCAGAAGACGAAAAAAAGACAGAAGGTGCTTCTGACTCAATTGACTGACTCTAGCAGACTACAAAAAATATCAATAGCGTTGTTACTAAGCTACAATCTTCAAAGTTCAAAATTTTCCATGGAAAGACATAAAGTTTTAATAATAACAGGACTTAAAGCTACATTTCAAATTCGTTTATATGCTAAGCTCTCTCTCTTCGTCTTCTCTTATCTGTCGCCATAACTGCACTCTTAACAGCTGTAGCTCTAAGAAATTCATTATTCAACACTGATTAGTTCGCCTTAGAAGTAGGCACACAATTCAAATTCTTAGAAATACCTAATTCAATCTCCGACACGGTCATTACATGTCCTCGTGTAGCAGGAATATTAACCACTTTTGCAATCATCATTTTCACATCTTTGTTTTAACTAACTGAACCAAAGACATTTATACAGCTTGACAAATGCAGTTTAATGTTAATTCAAAATCTCTTATTTGCTATAACCTGTTTCGTAACTTCTTATTTCATATTTTTCTTACTTGCTTATTTCAACATTCGTTTGCTTATATTTTTTTAACAATTCATTTAACATTAGTGTTTTCAATGTTTTCTTACTTTATGTCCTAGACATTTTCTTTCTTATTAAACCACATTTTCGCTTTTAATTTTATAAACATTCTCTTCTCTTTATGTTCTCATTTACGTTTCAAGAATCCTCGGCAAAGCATCGACAACAACATTCTTTACAAAATCATTATTCCCCTAGTGTCTCATCAAAGTCCTTTCCAACTGTCTCAATGTGGTCTTTTTCACCCCTTTCACCACAGTCTCTTCCAACTCTATCATTACGGTCTGTTTCACCCGTTTCACCACAGTCTCTTTCAACTGTATCATTACGGTTTGTTTCACCGGTTTCACAACACTCTCTTCCAACTGTATCATTACGGTCTGTTTCACCCGTTTCACAACAGTCTCTTCCAACTGTATCATTACGGTCCGTTTCACCACAGTCTCTTCCAACTGTGCCATTACGGTCTGTTTCATCCGTTTCACCAGATGAATCAAACTCATCTCCGTCGATATCCAGCTCGCTTGGTACCTGCCCATCTGGCATTTTCCGTAAATTATCATGTGAGTACTTATACTGTCTTCTACTTCACATGGACTTCAACGTATATCTATCGCCTTCTAATACTTCTGTGAGCATAAAAGGTCCACGAAACTTAGGGTCCAACTTAGTCTGTTGTCGCTCACTATTTTTGCTCAGAACATAATCTCCTTGCCTTGTCTTTGTCAAATCTAAGTCTGTCATAGCTTGGCATTGTCCATATTTCTTATAGCCTGAGATCTTCGTTCATTTAAGTCTATTGCTGTCTCATCGTCATCAATGGGAACTAATCCCAATGGCCGAGCACTCTTACCGATTAATATTTCTAACGGACTCGATTTTGTAACTCGATTAACTGTATAATTCAATGCTAATTGAACATCTCCTATAGCTTCTTGTCATGAACGCTCACTCAATTCAACGATAGTTAATAGATTTCTTCATATGCTTATCACTCTTTCGACCTGTCCAATTACCCGGCTAGCACCTGTCGCTATCAGTTGAAGCTGAATTTTCTGAGAAGCATAGAATTTTGACAAATTTCGATCCCGTGAAACTTCTACCTTGATCAGCCACTAATCGAGCAAGTACTCCAAATAGCGCAATCGGTGATTTTAATGCGTCAATACAACTATTTACACTACTATAGTACAAATGAACATATTTTGTAAAACCATCGATTCGAACAATGACATATTCTTTACGATCGTTCTTGCCACTTATTTTTCCAAAGATATCTATATCCAACGACACCCAAGTGTCGACGCTGTTGTTGACGTCGATCTAAGGCAACGGGACTTGCCAATTATTCAGAACTGACTTCTAAGACATTAGCGATGAGTGCTAATGCAACTAAGAGGCTGCCAGAAAAGGAGGGAGCGAGTCAACGTATTTTGGCGACACGTGGCGTGACATTAATTGCTGCGTGGCAAGTTTTGATTGGCTGAGCCCAACGTCGGTAGAGGAAAAGGAGGTTAAGGGCAGCGATCAAACGGAAACCAGAAAAAAAGTTACTGATTGACCACCGCGGAGATCGGACGCACTTCGATCGCAAGTGAAACGGAAAGTGATTAAGTCGAAAGAATCGGAAAAAGTATCCTGCAGGAGCAAAGAAGAATTGTGAAGTGCGTGTGTACAACAGGAGTGTGGCAGGTGAGTTTGACCCGTAGTTAATTGAGCCCATATGTCCTTTTGACCGCAGATAGGAGCTATACAAATGACCCAGTGTGCGTGATAGGCTAATGATAGTACTCTACCGAAAATATAAGTGAATAAAGTAAACTGTTTCGGGTACAATGAGTGTCATTATTAATAGCCAGATCTTATATGTAACAAACATGGTAGTGTAGCCTGTTTAACCAAGTGTGTCTGTGTCCAGTGTATGTCTCTTAGAGTATGAGTGTCCGGGTGAATCCTTAACTCATTCTCTAAGAGAAATTTGTAAGGTTGCTATATGTATTGGGTCAGAGACATGACACTCACCACCAGCCAACGTCCGGGTGATACCCTAGTTGACTGGGATAAGACTTAACGACTTACTATCGAGGTATTTCTTGTTAAATCGAGGTCCGGGTGAATCCCTACTTGATTTGGAGAGGGATTCCTAGGTCAGTAGTCTCTGATCTTAGTCCTAAATTAGTATATTCTTGTTAAGTCAAGGTCCGGGTGAATCCCTACTTCAATTGATAAGGATTCGTGGGGCAATAGTCTTTGGTTTGAGGTGTGTTTGTTAAGTTAAGGTCCGGGTGAATCCCTACTTGGCTTCATAAGTATACTTGGGACATAATACATAGTAGCCTAGTAGCCTAGGATTTGTGTATCTCGATAAGGCACAGTTCCAGACTCCCATGCTGGCCTTATCCTGCCTTTCCCAATCGCACTTTCGTATATATTATTCCAATTTATGTCGCTAATATTCTCCTTAACCATGTGCGCGTGATCATTATAATTAGGCATAAAATCATTATATCCTTATTATGCCTTCCTCAATCGAATATTCAGGTCCCGGTACTTCTTTATAAATTGTTCTGCTAAAGAAAGACCCTGGGTAGACTGAGATTTGTACCCCGGCCGGAAAACTTCCTTACACCATGTAGATAATGTCTGAAGTGTTTTATTGCATTAACTATCGCGAGTGTTTCTAACTCATAAGACGTGTATTTCGATTCACGCACACTAGTATTCTTACTGAAATATTCAACCACATACATTCAATTCGATGCAAGAGTATGCAGTTCTATGGGGTATTTCTTTTAGCGCGAATCCCAACGGGTGCAATAAGTGCCCACAACCTCCTGCCCGACCGAGGGGCGCAAGCCGCATGACGCACGGCTGGAGTCGCGGGGACATTTAACAAACAGACCAGAAACGAAAACTATCGATCCCTGAACTCATTACACAGTAAAGTCGATTGTGATCAGAAGAAAGTACTCGGAAAGGTTCATGCATAGCATAGTTAGTAGTACACCGGGGAAAAGATAGAGGTATAAAATTTCTTGTAGGCTCAATAGCTTAGGAGAGTCTTTATCACCATTAAGGAACTTGTGCATAAAAATCACTCCAAGCATTATTCTACGATTAGTAAGAGATGGTATGGATCCCAGTTCAGACCACGAACAGCAAAGAGTAGGAACTGTTTTTGGATTCTATTCTTGATTTGTGTGAATCATATTGAGGAGACCATATGCAAGATCCATATTCTATAATTGGACCAACCAATGAGGTAAGAAGAATTTTGGTTATATAAGGGTCTTCAAACTCCTTTGACCATCGTTTAACAAACCCAAGAACACCCATAGCTTTACCTACAGTAGTGGAGATATGAGATTTAAAGGTTAATTTACAGTCCATAAGGATGCCCAAAACGTTCATCTCATTAAACCTTTTAGTGGGATTTCATTAAGAAAATAATTTACCAACCGCGGAGTATTTCTGTAAAAAGTCATGACCTTGCATTTGGTTAGATTTAAACTTAACAACTTACTTTGACACCACGACTAAAAATTTTGAAGATCAGATTGTAAAGAGATAATATCTTTGTAACTAAGACAAAGCTTAACATCATCTGAGTACATAAAAACATGAGAGTGATTTATAACAGACAGAAGATCTTTGATAAAAACAGTAAAAAGCAATGACATCAGTTTGTCTTGCATTCCGAAATCCTTCGATCATCAATGATGTAATTTCTAAAAGGTTAGTGGTTGTAGATCTACGTTTCACAAATCCATGCTGCGATGGTGAAACTAAAGAACTACAAAAATGTTACAGTTGAGAAGTAGTTAATTTTTCAAAAGCTTTAGGAATAGCGGACAATTTAGAAATACCCCTATAGTTAGATGCTTCGGATTTCCTACCAGTTTTATGGAGAGGAATTATATATATAAGTTAAAGATTTCACGGACAATAGAAATAGCATTCGTCGATCGAAGGAATACAGGTACAATTAGATTTTCTTAATTGATAATGATACGGAAGATTTGATCGATATTCCACTGAGGAGTAAGTAGATGTGAAAAAATCAGCAATTGCCTGATCAGAGTTGGCTGTGTTATTTTCAAAAGATAAACAAGATGTCTTAAGTTTAGTATTGACAAAATTATATAACTGCTTCGGATCGCGCGAAAACTCTAATTTACAACGCTGAAAGTAATTTTATTACATTGTGCATTAAGCATCATAAAGTTAAAACGAGTAACTGTGTATAGAGCAAAGTCTGAAGAACGACCCGATTTCTTATACTTTTTATAATATCTTGATTTCACATTCTTTAAGTTGGATAACTCACGAGAAAACCAAGAAGGTCTGTGAGACAAAAAGAGAATCGAGAGTATTATAAAATAAAGAAATAGCTAGATTCATGTCTGAACATCTGTACAAGGAGGACCAATCTGTTGAAAGAATGAGACTATTTAGTTTGACAAAGTTAGTTTTACGAAAGTTGCGGCATTTGGGCATAGAGCAGGCACTAGCAATTGGTCACGAAACGGCAGATCAACAATTAAGTTAATTCCAAAGTGGGATGAAAGTTGTCTTCTTGGAAGACAAGAGGGTCAATTCAAGCGACTGCGTAGTTGGTAGAATCAAACACAAATATCAGATCTTCCATTTTTATTACGCACTGGATTTATTTGAGTTAATGATAACTCGAACAGGCCATCAATAAACAAATGTAAAGTACAAGGGAGCAGCAGGCCAGACTCGTCGGAAGGGCACCATGCTATTTTAGGTAAATTAAAATCACCAAAGACAATTAATATGTCCCAATTAGAAAGCAATGAAGAAAAACATGTTGAATAAATTCCAAATGTTTAATATATACCGTCATGTCGGATTGTGGCGGGATATAAAAAAAAGTGATGTAGGCCGAGAAGGATTTGAGTCCAACCTTAGCACTGAGAAACTCAATTTTTTGATTATCAGGTAGATAAATCAGGTCAGAATATAAGGCAGAGTCCACCGCATTTAAAACTCCTCCGCCTACACAAGAAGTCCGATCACACCTACAAATTTAAAATTTTGAAGAAAGAACAGATGCATCGTTAATATCAGGTTTAAGCCATGTCTCTGTAAACTTTTAAAATCAAATGCTAAACTTTCTACATATAGGAAGCTTAGATTTAAGTCCTCTTACATTCTGATAGGCTACAAAAAGGGACGAAACTAGTTCTTTTGGACACCAGCAGATGCTGGCGTTCAAGAAGGCAAGGAATTGGGAGGGATAGAAAGCCTGACAGACCCATGAGTTTTCTTTTTGGTCGTGTATTCTTTTACTAAGAAGTGATAGTTGTCGCAATTGAGTCGCCTTGACTGTCCGTAAGTGTGCCTCTAACTGGACGACTATCGGCAATAACAACACTTCATGATTGCCCTGACTTTTCGGAAACTACAGCTAAATTTGTCTGCAGGGAGAGACCGTTTCCTGGAGAAACGGAAATCGCCTCATCCTTACGACCACCATGCGAGATGGGGGTTGGAAACGATATTAGCTGCGGAGGATTTGTGTCCTGAGATGGTGAATGTGACATCGCGGCCTAGACTAAGTTAGGTATCGGCCGATGCGGGGACAAGTTTGGAGTTTCGTTCAGCAGCTTATAGCTACTAAATTTTGTCTCCACAGCATTGCGAAAAGTAGATGAGAGTTTTTCAAGCCTATCCCTGGTCTGCCTCATGAATACCTTCATCTCAATTTCAACTTCTCGGCATGAGTCACATCCCCATTTGAGACCCCGTTTTTGCTCCAAACTATCTCTTACCTTGGCTGTTTAGCCAGCACACTTAACGTGCATGACACAAAGACCACATAGAAATTCATAAACGTTCCAACGCATAAGTAATACGATTATATACAAGCTGATCTCTGAGCGTAGGAAATGCTGAGCGTGCACTTTGCACCTCAAGTGGTCAAACCATGCTTTCTGCATACATATGTACACATAATATATATGTAGATATAAGAACATTATGTATTAGACTTAGGCAGAACAAAATCCAAATGAATAAAAAGAGAATTAAATACACAGCCAACTTATGATTTACAACAGTGAAGGAGAACAAATTACAAGGCGACCGTGACAAGTGTCAAGTGCATTGTAAAGGAAATTATTAATTTTACTTACTTGCGTCACAATAAAAGACCAAAAATAATTCCAAAAATGAAAGGTCAAAAATAATTCCAAAATGAAAGACCAAAAATAATTCCAAAAATGAAAGACCAAAAATAATTCCAAAATGAAAGACCAAAGTTAATTCCGAAGTGAACAAGAGCAACGTAACTAAAAAAAAAAGAGGAATAAACGGATGAGTGACGACTGCCCGGATACTGTTCCTATTGAGCAAAGGGATGCACCTACCATTCAGGAGTACCTGGAGGTGTTTCCAAACAATAGCTGAGTACCGGGCTCCACAGCAGAGAAACCGGAAGACCGACAACGCTACATAGAGCGTATTAAGGAATTAAAAACTTAACTTCGCCAAAGAGCGAAGAAACGCAAGGGGACCGCAGAAATGCGCAAGCCTTAACTTGGCATAAATTTATATTACTACCAGCAAGTTGAAGCACGAAAGTGCAACTTGCGAGAAACTAACAATTAATAGGCTTTACTACTAACAATGTGGTTGGAGATTTTTATACCCTGTACCCATAGGGTAAAAGGGTATATTAAAGTCGCTAAAATGTATGTAACAGGCAGAAGGAAAATTTTCCGACCCTATAAAGTATCAATAGCTAAGTCGATTGTTACATGTCCGTCTGTCCTTCTGGCCGTCTGGCCGTCTGTCCGTCTGTCTGTCCGTCCGTCCGTCCGTCCGTCCGTCCGTCCGTATGAACACCGAGATCTCAGAGACTACAAGAGCTAGAGCAACCAAATTTGGTGTCAACATCCGTCTATTGTATAAGCAGATGAAGTTTATTTTAAATTTTTGCCACGCCCACTTCCGCCCCCGTAATTTAGGGAAAACTATAACTTGCTGTAAGCTGTAATAAAGATATCGCATTCTTATTTGGCACACTTAATAATATAGCCAATATGCACCAGCTGACCAAATTTTGTCGAAATCCGACAATAATTATCCGAGATATACGTATTTCCGTTTTGTACTGAAACGCCCCATGCAAAATGGGCTGCTATGTGTCAGCGAGATAGCATGCGTTCGCTGTTGCTGCATGGCAAGCAGTGGATGCTAAGAGAATTTTTTTGTAAATTGATGGCGATTTTGATTGTTTTTGACTTTATAGAGTACTTTTACTTGGTACAGGATATACTCAATGTCGGCAGGGACGACTTGCTTGCCTCATTTTTAACTAAATATAATAATGAAATGTATATTGAATTATGAGCCAACCACATCTCCTGAATCTAATTTTTCCATGTCTCTGGTATTTATATTCAGCTGCAGTAGAATAATTGTGTTAAATTGATAAATTTTGTAATAACTTCATTACAATAAAATTATCATTTCCATTTCTTATTTTTTAATTCTCAAGAGGAACTATGTTTTTCTCTCGCATTTAATCCATTTTTATACATAGTATAAAAAAAAATTTTTTTCTTTCATGAAGATATGTATAAGCTAAAGAATGACAAATTTCCAGTAAAAAAAAAACAGTCCGATAATTTGCAAAAATTCCGAAAAAAAAATTTAAAGTTTTGAAATTTAATTTGAAAGCATACTATATACGTTGACGTATGCATGTTCAATAACAGTATAAGCAAATTTGATGATAGATATAGTACACCCACAATGGGGTTAATCGATACAAAAACAGTGGATTCCACTGCGAACGTAATTAATAAAATCGAATCATCAAATATCGACTTACAATATACAAATATATTGTTATTAATAATTGTTATAATTATGTGCGCATATATTTTGTATAAAGCATATCTGCTACACAATAAATGTGTAACGAAAAGGGCCTTAAGCCAAGCAGATAATTTAAACAAGATCTAAAAAAAATACATACATGCGCACGGGCAATTGTAGTAATAATGTATTCAAAAAACAAATTCTCAAAGTCAATATAATTTCAAAAATTTCAAAATTTTAAATTTGCAATATAATCATTGCAATAAAAATATAATTCACTTTTTGTTTCTTTTCTTACTAAAAACAAAGATACCCTTTAAAAAAAATTTTCAATAAAAAAAAATTTATTTTAATACAATTAGAAAATTTAATTACTCTGCATAAGTTGTTTTTCCTCAATATAACATTTTTTTGGTATTACAACACTATGATCACACTAGATAAATACTTCGACAAAATCAATGATAGGCACCCGAGCATAGTCAATGATTTAATAGATGTTTTTAAGAGAGAACAAAGCCACTCACCTCAACGCTCGATAAAGCTGGTGCAAATAAGATCAGCATACCTTGACATAACGGGAGAAAATTTCCCAGTCCAAGGAGGTAGCAGAGTACCGATGAGTTTCATTCTGTTAATACCATATACATATATGCTGTTATATGAATGCAGCAGGTACGTTGTGCTTCTATTTGATGAATGAAACAAAACAAATGGCAGAATAATATAAAAAGAAATTTTCCAAGTTTTAAAAAAAAAATGGTTTTAAATTTTCAAAAGTACGACTTTTTAAATAAACCCATTCCATGGAATGGCCAAATATTGTTCAAAGTGCCAAAGACCATAGAGTAGAATTCGACAAATCATTTAAATGCCTTAATAAAAGCTTAAATGTAAAAAATAAAACCAAACTAAAACATGTGCGAATTCTGATTACAAAATTTAATGCTGTTAATAAACTATTCCCAGAGGTCGGCTTAATAACTTACATTTGCTACAAGCGAGAGAAAATCTAGACCGATTAAAACCACAGCTCAGAACAGTCTTGGATAGACATAATCTTCACATTTTTGTACCAAACGCATTAAATACAGATGCGAAATTTGATGAGTCAATTCTAGCCACTGATAGTCCAAATGATTCTGAACAAATGAGCGAAGAATCTGACATCGAAACTACACAAAAAACTGAAACGCCCCCAGTAGCACCACCTTCGCTTCAAATATCCCTTGAAGAATCAACAATGGCACAAACAGTAGTACACTTTATCAGACTAGCCACATCTCTGATACCACAGTTCGATGGCAAGCCAGAAAATCTACAACGTTTTCTAGACTCTTTGAATCTATTAGAAACCTTAAAAGGTGCACATGAGATAACGGCCAAATCCTTATCAAAACAAAACTTAAAGGCCATGCAAGAAATTTAATCAATAATGAACAGACAATAACTGAAATCATTAATCAGTTATCTAAAGCAGTGAAAGGAGAATCAGTAGAAGTAATATCTGCTAAGCTTCTTAATCTGCAGCAAAGAAATAAAACGGCTAACCAATACACTCAGGAAGTGGAAAAACTGACAAAGGCCCTTGAAGGTGCTTATATCAGTGAAGGTCTAAGCCGAACACTCGCCAATAAATACAGCACTACAACAACATTCAAAAACATGAATGATGCCGTGTCAAAATTTGTAAACAGTTGTACGGAGATAACAGGTCAAAATAACACAGTCCTGTATTATCGACGAGGTGCAAATCACAATAATAAAGAGGCCGAGGTTATAATCGTGGCAGAAATTTCAACCGCAACTATAATAACAATAATAACAATAACAATAACCATGGAGGAAGACGGGCCAGAATCGAGGAAGAGGCCGAGGTAACCCCATCCAAGGTTATAACTGCAACAACGTGAGAGTGGCGCAAAATACGTCGGAAAACTCTCAGAACCCTTTAGGCAACACACAGTAAATTCCAAAGTTCATTCAATCAATTTTAGTCTTAACATATTTGTTTGCTTCATTAATAATCTAAGTAAAATAAAACTTACATTTTTAATAGATACTGGTGCAGATATATCACTTCTAAAGTTGAATTCAGATAACTATGACATTAAACACAATAAAATTATAAACAGCCAAGGCATAGGCCAAGGAGTAATTAAATCCCAAGGCACCACAGCAATAGAACTTCAGACAACCAAATATATAATTTCACACGAATTTCATTTAGTACACTCCGATTTCTCAATACCGTGTGATGGAATTATTAGCATTGACTTCATAAAAAAATTCAATTGCCAGTTAGACTTCAAACCAACTGAAGACTGGTTTATAATTAGACCTCAAAATCTATCTTATCCAATTTATGTTTCAATAACATACAGCTCTGGTAAAAAGAAAAATTTTCCAATACAATTTAAAAACCAACTAACAGAATTATGCACCAGATATAGTGATATGTTCGGACTACAAACCGAACCAATCACAACAAACAACTTTTATAAACAATCATTAAGACTAAAAGACAGTGAACCAATTTACATTGAAAACTACAGAAGCCCGCATAGCCACGTAGAAGAAATTCAAGAACAAGTAGAAAAATTAATAAATGATAAAATAGTTGAACCGTGAGTATCCGAATACAATAGTTTACTCTTGCTAGTCCCCAAGAAAGCATTACAATATTCAGAAGAAAAAAAGTGGCGATTAGTAATTGACTATCGCCAAATCAACAAAAAACTACTATCCGACAAATTCCCGTACCCCAGAATAGACGACATTCTAGACCAACTGGGTCGAGCTAAATACTTTTCCTGCCTCGAATTAATGTTGGTTTTTTCACCAAATTGAACTGGAAGAAAGTACACGAAACATAACATCTTTCTCAACGAGCAATGGCTTATATCGCTTTACGCGATTACCATTTGGCCTTAAAATAGCACCAAATTCATTTCAGAGAATGATGACTATAGCATTCTCCGGTCTAGAACCTTCACAGACATTCCTTTACATGGATGACTTAATGGAATTAGGCTGTTCCGAAAAACACATGATTGAAAACTTAACTGATGTTTTTAATGTATGTAGGAAATATAACCTGAAGTTGCACCCAGAAAGAAGTTCATTTTTCATGCATGAAGTGACATTCCTAGGTCACAAATGCACAAACAAAGGAGTACTGCCAGATGACAAAAAATTTGATGTCATCAAAAATTAACCTGTTCCTCATGATGCGGACAGCGCAAGACGATTCGTAGCATTTTGCAATCACTACCGTCGATTTATAAAAAACTTCGCTGAGTATTCACGGCACATAACTAGATTATGTAAAAAGAATGTTCCTTTTGAGTGGACAAATAAATGCCAAGGCGCATTCCAATACTTAAAGGAAAAGCTTAAGAAACCAACACTTTTACAATATCCCGATTTTCGCAAAGAGTTTTGCATTATAACAGATGCTAGTAAACAAGCTTGTGGAGCGGTTCTAACTCAGAACCATAATGAAATTCAACTCCCAATAGCTTATGCATCTCGTTCATTTACAAAAGGTGAAAGTAATAAAAGCACAACAGAACAAGAGTTAGCGGCAATTCATTGGGAAATTACCCACTTCAGACCATATATTTATGGGAAACATTTTACAATAAAAACGGATCACAGACCATTAACATATCTTTTCTCTATGACTAGAGTCCTGAAAGTCACTACCAGGCGACAAAGTAGACAAGAAAAAATCTATACAGTTGAAAATAATGAACTTTTGCCAAGGCAAAGTCATAAAAGTGTATCCAAGCCCAACGTACATGAGGTCATTACAAATGATGAAGTACGGAAAGTAGTGACCTTGCGCATAACAGAATCTAAATGCTTAAACATGGAAATAAAGTTATCGCAAGAATTGAAGTGAGCGATTTATATACCAATGGAATTCTCGACTTAGGTCAGTTTTTCCAAAGGCTCGAAAAAGAGGCCGGTATATTAAAAATTAGCCAACTCATAGTGGCACCGAGCGAAAAGTATGGGCAATAAAATATTAAAATCATTACGAGTAGCGCTACTCCAGCCGGTGACCCAAGAAAAGAGTTCAAAAGAGATAAAAGAAATACTGTCTACATATCATAACGATCCAATACAAGGAGGCCATAGTGGCATAACAAGAACGCTAGCAAAAATCAAAAGATACTACTACTGGAAAAATATGACACGTCATATAAAAGAATACGTACGTGGCTGTCAGAAATGACAGATGTAGAAAACAACGACGCATACAAAAACTCCTATGACTTTTAGTGAAACACCAGTAAACGCTTTCGACATAGTGATAGTGGTCCACTACCAAAATCGGAACATGGCAATGAATACATAGTCACATTAATATATGACCTAACAAAATATTTAGTAGCCATTTTTGAATTTTTGAAAACTTCATACTCAAGTACGGTCCAATGAAGACGTTCATTTTGGACATGGGAACAGAGTATAAAAACCAAATAATAACAGATTTATGCAAGTACATGAAGATCAAGAATCTCACCTCTACTGCATACCATCATCAAACATTAGGGATAATAGAACGAAGTCATCGAACATTTAATGAGTATATTTGTTCATATATCTGTGAAGACAAAACCGATTGGGATGTTTGGATTCAATATTTCACGTATTGCTTCAACACGACACCATCAGCAACCCATGAGTATTGTCCATATGAGCTTATATTTGGCAGATTACCAAAACAGTTCATAGATTTTAATAAAATTGATAAAATAGATCCTATTTACAATTTAGATGACTATTCTAAGGAAATAAAGTTTAGATTAGAAATAGCATACAAAAGAGCTAGAATTATGTTAGAAGAAGCCAAGGCTTATAGGAAATTACTATATGACAAGAATACAAAAAATTTTGAACTAAAAGTAGGAGATAAAGTACTAATAAGAAACGAAGCAGGGCATAAATTAGACCCAGTATATTTAGGACCATATACAGTAGAAAAAATAGAAGATAATGATAACATTTTTATTAAAGATAGTAAAAATATGAAACAAAAAGTAGATAAGGATAGGTTAAAAATAATAATCAATAAAACATTTCATGAAAGGTAGATATTGTATGTGCAGGGTTCGCTGTATACACAAGATAAGGTGATGTCCCCAGCATGGTGGCTTGAGGTACTCCTGGTTTTGATCCGAAGTCATCAGAAGTGGAGTAATTGCAAGTTTTCTATTGAAAAAATAAGATTCCATAAGCTCAATAAAAATCGCGGTGTTGTATTCCTTTTGCTCGAATACTATGCGGATTTCGAAGATTTTATTGTTGACATGATCTGTTGCGGCATTCCGGTATTTCCGGGTTTTGGAGTCATTTGGAACAATTTTCGCAATCAATTTAACAGCTTTCACATGTGTTGCACAGCATACCTCGGGAGTTCTGACATCATTTTCGGAGTTATTTGATCATAACCGGGTGAATTTCTTGGGTTCAGATAGTTTTTAATTACTTCGGAGAGGCAAGCTCAAATGAATTTGTGGATGGATTTGGCTGAAATTCGGTTTTAAGATGAGCTGGAAGGGACATCTTATATGTGAGACTATATCAGTTGGAGAACTTATCTCCGCTGTGCTTTTGCTTCTTGTTGCCTAAGCACTTTTGCTAAATCTTAGGTAGCAGTTCGCAAACTGAGTTTTGCTGTCGGTGATTGAGACATTTGCATTTTCTCGTCTGAGTCGTCGTTTGTCTGTTACGAGTAGCGCAATTATACGTCTGTTGGATTTGTGATTCACCTGGTAATTAGTTTTAAGAGATATATGCTATATCAATGAGCACCGACAGAGGTACAAAGATCAATGTCTTCTTCGTAGTCCAACTAAGAGCCAACTCACAAATTTTTAAAGCTGAGCCAGTTTGTTTTAAAATTTGTTAGTATGGGTGAGTAATCCAGAACTTAAGAATGTGTTAATACGGTGAAAAGTACTGGCGAGTGATCGCACGATGGTTCAGCTAGTGAAGTTAATTAGGTCTGGTAGCTTGCATGGGTCTGTGAGCAAGTATGTGGGCCTTCAAAGTGCAGGTCATGTTACGGTGGCCAATGTTTGATCTGCTCAACAGCAGATGTCCTTTATTTATTCGTAATTTTAATACGTTTTATTATAAAGATCTTAAGTTCTTCACAAGCAAAGTGCGAGTAGGCTTTAGAACATATTGCTATCAGATGGTGTAGTTGCAGATGGAACGCTGAGCCAAAGTTAGGTGATTTAAAATGAGAAGATTTATGGTGATCGCAGTTGGATGCGATTAGGCAGGTTGACCTCGTTCGATATCTCTTTATTTATAGAAATTGTTGTCATAGGGAAGAATGCTTGCCTTGTATTATAATAATATGAAGTGCATATATACAAATTTCTTGTATTTCACAAATTTTTGGTTCTTAAATGCATATTATATTTTACTTTTTTGATAATTACAGTTAATTAAATATAACATATTAAGTTTTATTATTGAAAAGAAATGTTTGTTTCGTGTTATTGTAGTGGTCTGTTTTAGTATAAGATCTGCGATGTTCAATAAATGTTCTATGACTTCTCTCTATTGATCCTAACATCTGATAGTGATATACTGTTGAGGTAGCATAGATAATTTACAATATTTCATATAGTTCGTCAGGTATTTGATTCTTATACTCTGCTCCCACATACGTGTTCATTTTCTTCATGGCTTAAGAATAATAATTTGAAATATAGCTCTAGCGTTATAATCATAGTCCGTCTTGTGTTGTTTCTGGATTAATTGTATTGACATTTATGTACCCTGCGCACTTATGTATATACCCTGTACCCATTGGGTAAAAGGGTATATTAAAGTCGCGAAAATGTATGTAACAGGCAGAAGGAAAATTTTCCGACCCCATAAAGTATATATGTATGTATATTCGTGATCAGTATCAATAGCGAAGTCGATTGTCTGAAATCAATGACGGTTTGATTTTAACTACTTTCACTATGAAAACTTGGCATCATATTCAATTGGACTTGTCCTAAAAAAAAACTTTTGAAATTATTGTCTACTCCGACGTAGCGCATAAACTTTGAAACGCGGCTTTCTCAAAACTACTTTTTCAAAATCCGTGTTTACTACTTTAAAATACATTTAAAACTTGATACAAAGTTTCTACATAAAAAATATCTTTCCTCAAGGTTAATTACAATTTGTTATCAGTTTCAACTTTCATGGCCACCAAAATTTATAAATGACAGTGCATGTACTAATTAAAGCCCTATTGCACAAGCGTAAGTATTAAAAGATAAAAAGATTAATATTAAATTAAATTACATTTTATATTTTCAAATGAAGTATTTGTACAGGAACCGCTATAAATTGACAGCGGTTGTTGGGAAACATGATTTGTATATTTTGCCATATCAAAAAACAATTTTTTAATTTTTAATCACGTATTTCTTTTGCAAATTTAGATTCTGTTTAAATATTTAAATTGTTCAGGAAAATGAACACATCACTAGTCCACACATAACTAAATAGAATTTGAAGCTGTTTTCATCTTATATTTCCAAATAGTCACCATATCAGAAATACCCAATCGCATTTGTTTATATACAGATGAGAAGTATCTCTCTATAAATGAGTCCAATCAGAAATCGACTAATGACATTTGCTTATCTTTAAGAGGAAACCATCTTTCCTAGGGCTGGACAACAGAATAAAATCATCGTTATATATCGATAGCTGAAAGACAATTCTACATTGCTTCGCAGCAAAGAAACGTTTATTATTCCGATGCGGGATGGTTTTCCGTAGCATAATTTTCTCATCCATTTCAATCACAGCTTCGATTATTGGGGGATATGTGACATTTACTAAAATGAAGCATGCAAGTCTCTATCTCTTCCCCGCTGTACTACTAACTATGCTCTGCATGAACCTTTCCGGGTACTTTGAGCTCTCTCTTCCTACATTAAAAACCTCTATCCTTTTACATTTATCTCGTAACTAGTTATAATTTTCGTTTCTTGTCTGTTTTGTGGAATGTCCCCGCGACTCGAGCCGTGCGTCATGCGGATAGCGCCCCTCGGTCGGTTGGGCGGGAGGTGGTGGGCACTTAGTGCACCCAATGGGATTCGCGCGAAAAAAAAAAAAAATCGTCCCTGCCGAGTATTGAGTATTTGCTGTACCAATTAAAAGGACTTCAAATAGCAAAAAACACTCAATATCGCCGTCAAGTTACAACAAAATTCTTTTAGCATGCAGCAACAGCTAACGCATGCTGTATTACTCACACTTAACAACCCATTTTGCACTCAGCGTTTCAGTTCAAAACGGAAATACGTATATCTCCGATAATTATTGTTCGATTTGGACAAAATCAGCTGGTGCATATTGGCTATATTATTGAGTGTGCCAAATAGGAATGCAATATCTTTAATATTGCTCTAGTTATACGTTTTTCCCAAATATCGTTATTTATTTAGCTTTCCTTATTTCGCCGTTTGGTTAAAAAAGTTAAGAAAAACTAAAAAAATGTATGCATTCATTAAAAGTTTTCCGATACACTGTAAACCAATGAACTGCTCACATGTTTAGTCATTGATTAACCTTACCGTAATGTTTAAGCATTGCATATTGCATTGTGTTCTTGGGGTGACGTGTTTTTTTCTCTCTTGCTTAAATATTCACTTTCGTGTTAAAATCTTCTTGATCGCATATGTAATTTATTAAAAAAAATAAATCCAATATATCGATTGAATTTGTGACATTTGTTTGATTATACAAATGCAAAACCAAAACATTGAACTTATTGTTTCTGAACAACAACTGTTGAGGAAGCAAATGCTTTGTTTTTCTTTATAATCCATATCTATAATTTGTAACATTATATGCCTATGTATAAGAAATTATTGTGAAATTCGCGGGCGTCAGTAAGTCGGCTTCTTGATTTTGTTCTGTCGCTAAGTCGTCGGAACTTCAGTAATAAACACACAAACGAAGGATCTAGGCGTGTTCCAGCAGTGGCTGATAAAGTTCATTTTTGGAGTTAAAATAAAGTTTAAGTTCTTATGAGATATCAAATACAGTGGTTTGTTATTCATCAACAACAACTGCGTATACTTAATCTCGGCCGCGATGTCACATTCACCATCTCTGCACACAAATCCTCCGCACCTCCGCTTGTCCCTTGTACTTCACATTTGTTTATTGAAAAACTAAAAAACTCAAATAAATCCAGTGCGTAATAAAAATGGAAGATCTTGGGATCTGATATTTGTGCTTTTCTCTACCAACTACGCAGTCGCTTGAATTGACCCTCTTGTCTTCCCAGAAGACAACTTTCATCCCACTTTGGAATTAACTTAATTGTTAACCTGCCGTTTCGTGCACCAATTGCTAGTGCCTGCCCTGTGCCCAAATGCCGCAACTTTCGTAAAACTAACTTTGTCAAACTAAATAGTCTCTTTCTTTCAACAGATTGATCCTCCTTGTACAGATGTTCAGACATGAATCTAGCTATTTCTTTATTTTATAATACTCTCGATTCTCTTTTTGAAGTTTGTGTCCCATTGAGGACCCCGGTGTTGTCTCACAGACCTCCCTGGTTTTCTCTTGAGTTATCCAACTTGAAGAATGTGAAATCGAGATATTATAGAAAGTATAAGAAATCGGGTTCTTCGGACTTTGCTTTATACGTAGCTGCTCGTTCATAATGCTATAGAAATTACCTCCAGCGTTGTAAATTAGAGTTTCCTCGCTATCCGAAGCAGTTTTATAACTTTGTCAAAACTAAACGTAAGACATCTATTCACCCTTCTTGTTTATCTTTCGAAAATAAACCAGCCGACTTTGATCAAGCAATTGCTGATCTGCTTGCTGATTTTTTACTTACTCCTCAGTAGAAATCGAGCAAATCTTCCGTATTATTCTCAGTTAAAAAATCTAATTGTATCTGTATTCCTTCGATCAATGAAAGTTCGCTTCATAGCGTGCTTAATTTAGTAAACCCTGTGTACTCTCCTGGTCCCGCTGGTATACCTGGTTATGCTCAGGTTTTGTGCCGCTGCTTTATGTATGCCAATTGAAAAATTTTGTATTGTCCGTTAAATCTTTCACTTTTCTATACATTTGGATGGATCCTATATAATTCCTCTCCATAAACTTGGTAAGAAATCCGAAGCATCTAATTATAGGGACATTTCTAAATTGTCCGCTATTCCTAAAACTTTTGACAAGTTAATTACTTCTTAACTGCAACATTTTTGTGGTTCTATAATTTCACCATCGCAGCATGGATTTGTGAAACGTAGATCTACAACCTTTTAGAATTTACATCGTTGATGATTGAAGAATTTAGAATTACAAGTCAAGCTGATGTCATATATACTCTTTTCAGCAAGGCTTTTGATTCTGTTAATCATACGCTACTTCGCCTTAAATTAAATAACTTTGGCTTCCCAAGCCCTTTTGTTCCTGGATTGGGGAATATCTGGCAGGCAGAACACAGAGGGTTCTTTTCAAGTCTTTATATTCTAGGTCCATAAATGTGACTTCAGGGAAGTCATCTGGGACCATTAGCTTTTCCTCTCTTTATTAATGATCTTCCGTCTGTTATAAATCACTCTCATGTTTTTATGTACGCAGATGATGCTAAGCTTTGTCTTAGTTACAAAGATATTATATTTCCCTGTCGGTTACAATCTGATCTTCAAAATTTTCAGTCGTGGTGTTAAAATAAGTTGTTAAGTTTAAATCTAACCAAATGCAAGGTCATGACTTTTTACAGAAATACTCCGTGGTTGGTAAATTATTTTCTTAATGATATCCCACTAAAAGGTTCAATGAGATGAACGATTATAGACTGTAAATTAACTTTTAAATATCTCCACTACCGTAGGTAAAGCTATGGGTGTTCTTGAGTTTGTTAAACGATGGTCAAAGGAGTTTGATGACCCTTATACAACCAAAATTTTTCTTTACCTGATTCGTTCGTCCTATTCTAGAATATTGATCTTGCATATGGTCTCCTCAATATGAGTCACACAAATCAAGAATAGAATCTGTCCAAAAACAGTTCCTACTCTTTGCTCTTCGTGATCTGAACTGGGATCGCAATATCAATCTGCCATCGTTCTCTAGTAGACTTCTTCTTGTTAACCTACCATCTCTTATTAATCGTGGAATAATACTTGGTGTGATTTTTATGTACAAGCTCCTTAATGGTGATATAGACTCTCCTAATCTATTGAGTCAAGTAAATCGGTTCCTTGTAGGCCTACTAGAAGTTTTATACCTCTATCTCTTCTCCGCTGTACTACTAACTATGCGCTGCATGAACCTTCCCGAGTAATTTTGTCCTAATTAGTTTTTGTTTTCTTTTCTGTTTTGTGGAATGACCCCGCGACTCGAGCCGTGCGTCATGCGGCTTGCGCCCCTCGGTCGGTTGAGCGGGAGGTTGTGGGCACTTAGTGCATCTGTTGTTTTTTTAGTGGCATTAAAATTGCAATTGCAATGTTGTCTTCCAAATTTTCAAGCATTTGTGGATTATCCACATAGATCAATTACTTCACATAAGCCCACAGAAAATATACTAGGAGTATTAAGTCACAAGATTGTGGAGGTCAATTCACAGGTGACCGTCGCAGCAGCTGCAAAAGTTGCAAACTTTCAATTTTTTCTTATTGTCGCAACTTTCATTTGGGGTTCCTTTCTGCTTGTTTTTTAATATAATACAATGTTTAAGTTTCAACCAGATTTTATGCTGTTACATGCTTCAGCTGTCACATTTCAAGTCCTCGAACGTTCGCTCTCAATAAAGTATACGATCTTTCACCATGAATAAGCTAATGGATTGCTTCAAACCCGCTAACGATAATGAAGATTCTTGTATTAGGTTTGGTCATTCTGAAATGTAAACTTGTCTGATCTGTTAAGTACCAAGTGACTTAGTCATGTGGGAGAGTTTAGTTTCAACTTCAATCATAGCACCAATATTGATAATTTATCTTCTAGTCTGACAGTCCAGTCTGGGAAGAAAAATGTGTAGGTGATTTGCATTAGCTGTGTGAATCTCTGATTGTGTGTATCATTCCGTATAAACATACATAAATACAATTACGTTTACTAGTCGATGTTAATTCATGAAAAAAATGTAAACCAAGATTTAGGTAAAAATTGTATTTTATTTTCGACCGTATAGCAACATTGTTACTTAAGAAATAAAAGTACAATGTTTGGTCTCGCATCTTAAAACTTAAGTATACATATAAGTTATTTATAATCCCTTACTTGTGCGATGTCACTAAGTGGGATGTTTATTGCCTGATCAACCGATTCAGTCTATTGTTCAAGCAAGACTAAAAAATGATAACAAATAGCATGATCAATATTATAGGCCACATTTTTATGTTCCTCTCGATGTTGCCAATATGCTGAAGGTTTTCGAAGTTAATTCTCTGCTCAGTGTTCTTTGATCACCAGTAATATTAATTGTGGTTGACGTTGCTGAGCCTGGGAACATTTTGACGATATTTCTTGTGTTTTTATATAGAGACCCATTTACTTGTATTTCCTCGTCGAACGTCAACAAAAAGTTCCGTGGATCGTTGTGTTAGTGCCGCCCTCTGTTTGAATCACGTATGTGTATTCATTTATGATGATGATCCCATCGTCGATTATTTCCAGCGGCTGTAAGATATTGGGACGGGTGTCACAGTGTGCTATGCCTCCCAAATGTAGCTGCTGCGCACAGGTTGTCGATTTTTGCTGCTTGCAGGGTGACGAGGTGAGCATAGCGGTGCAGTTTACGATTGGTATTATTTTATTCAAAGCGCAGTATTGATCCGTTGTGCTGAACTGGAAACATGGGAATTTTTAGAAACTAAACAAGGATTTAATAATGAAATGTAAAAATTACTATCTAGTACTACGTTTACTTAAGATATTTCAATTAAATCAGCTATAGTTAACCCTGTAGAGTGCTCATTTAGAATTTTTAAGTCCTCTGAATCAAAAATTACTTGGTTCACAATTTGAATCTTTGCAACTGTGTTTGACAACATTAATGTCTCAGGTTGGGAAATCATAATTTTATTTCTAGTGAGCAAAGCTTGGTAAAGTTAGTTTGTCGCAATCTGTTTCTCTTTTGCAAATTTAATGATACTATTTAAGGCTTCTGTTAATTTATTGAGTTAGCTAATTCTTTTGTTGGAATTTTAATTCTTTGAAATCACTAAAGTCTGGAGGTCTTGCTATAATCTTTAAAGTTGTTCCTAGTATATTAATGCTCCTGGCAGATATGGTATAGTATCCAAACCCTATTAAGGATAAAGAGAATTAGTACTAGAAGGATGATTTGTTTTATCTAATGGTATCCTTGTTGCCGAGTTTCTTGTTTAATTTATCGCCTACCTGTGTACATTTTGTCTTTGTAGGAGCAGTTCTAGTGCTTTAGCAATTCTATTTTTATTTCTGCCTCATATTCCGATTGTATCATTTAATTGCTTTTCTAGTTTCAAGCATCTGGCAATTTCTGCTAGAATGCTGTGAAATCTCTCTTCCTGTCCATTTGAGCTACTGTGTAACGGAGGAGAATTTCACTCTTAAAAGAAGATTCAGTTGTCTTCAGTGACATGGCCTAGCCTCAATAGAGCTACAAACAGACAAATTTATACACAATTCCACACAATTTTTATCTGGTACAATCAAAATTTCCAATACCAAGTTATGGTATAGTAGGATTTGATTTTATTAAGAAATTTAACTGCCAGTTTGATTGTAACCCTTCCAAACATTTTAAGATTTCCAATTTGTATACCAATAACATACAATGCTTGTAATACTTCGATATTCCAACCAGCAAGATCCCAAGTTATTCGTCAAGTCGAGCTTACATATATCGGATGAAGATTCTATGCTGATTCTAACGCAACACTAAAAAATACACTTGTCCATTAACTGAATACAACTAATAATAGCAAATTAATAAAAATAAATAATTTGAAATCAATAATTCGAACTACGATGTAGATCCAACTGCTCCCAATAAAATGGAAAATACTGTCATGGCTCAATTAACTTAACATTTTCCGCCCCAATTCAAAGCAAAATTAACAGAACTGTGCACCAAATATAGTGACGTTTTCGGACTTGAAGCTAAAGCGATCACAACAAATAATTTTTGTAAGCAAAAATTGAAAGTTAATGAACCTGTCTATATAAGGAACTATCGAAGCACGTATAGCCAAATAGAAGAAACAAAAATCAAGTGGGAAAATTGATCCATAACAAAATAGTCGAACCATCTGTGTCTGAATATAGCAGCCCTCTGCTACTTGTTCCAAAGAAATCGTGACAGGGCTACGAAAAGAAAAAAATGGAGATTAGTAATTGACTATCGTCAAATTAATAAAAAATGATTGTCGGATAAATTTCCTCTTTCTATGATTGAGGATATATTAGACCAATTAGGTCGGGCAAAGTATTTTTCATGTCTTGACTTAATGTCAGGTTTCCATCAAGTCAACCTCGACGAATGTTCAAGGAATATAACGTCATTTTCAACAAGCAACGGCTCATATAGCGTTAAACGATTACCATTTGGTTTAAAAATAGCGCCAAATTCATTCCAGAGAATGATGACTATAGCATTCTCTACACTTAAGCCTTCTCATGCATTCCTTTATATGGATGTTTTTGACACATGTAGGAAACACAACAAAGTGACTTTCCATGGTCATAAATTCACAGATAAATTAATTTTGCCAGATGACACAAAATATGATGTTATCAAAAATTATCCAGTCCCACATGATTCGTTGCGTTGTACAAATATTACAGTCGTTTTAACAAAAACTATTCACGGCACATAACACGATAATGCAAAAAAAATGTTCCTTTTGAATGGACAATTGAATGCCAAAACGCATTCTAATATCTCAAAGATAGTTTAATACAGCCCACAATATTACAATATCCTGATTTCATCAAAGAATTTCACATAATAACTGATGCAAGTAAGCAAGCGTGTGGAGTGGATTCAATTCAAAACGAGAATAGTCGTCGCCCAGGATTTATTTTACCTATATTGTTGCCTGGAAGTAACTTTCAGGGCTTTATGTTGTAAATCTTTTAACTCTTATTGGTAATCCTTGATAGGGCATATAATAATAATGAACAAGAAAAAGATGCAATATTGACTAAATATCATGATGATCCAATTCAAAATAAAAACTTTGATAAAAATAAAAAGACACCTTATTGAAATGAAGCAAGCAAGTCGTCCCTGCCGACATTGAGTATAGCTTGTACAAAGTAAAAGAACTTCATAAGTTGCATGAAAAATATATTTGACGACCGCTAAATTTTATTTGTTCTTAACTATTTAATCTAAGCTATCATTAAATTTTATTTTACTCACAAACAAAAAGTGTAGCTTCGTTGTTGTGTCTGCATACTTTGATTTTGTGTTTCTGATCTCTATTACTTACATTCGCGCTATCGCGTACCCAGTAGTGTTGTTGCCTGTGCAGTGTTTGCTCTCGCACTATTACATTGCTCGCGTTCGTGACCGGTTGTATCAGTTTTTTCTTGTTGTGTGTTTAATTCTAATTCAACTCAACTCTCTTTTTTCAAGTGCATAATATTGCATCTTTACCCCTTGTGCCACGTTGTGATTCTTATACGCTTTTTCTTCTTTTTATTGCAATTTGCACTTTTTTCAAAATTTTACCTTCAAAAAAAGAAAAGCAAATATAATAATAATAATTAATTAATAACGTTGGTCTGCTTATTTAAACAGTGCCCTCATTCCCAAAAGCTCTAAGAAGACTACCTTGCTGTGTGTGTGACAATGTTATGCACTCTAAATGTGCTGGTTATACGGCCAGAGTTAAGCATAGCATTGGAAATGGAGGGGGCCTGAAATGGAGTTGTGAAGCGTGTCGCGACGTTGAAATGGAAATGCGTATATTTATGCGGCGGACTAGGGAGGGACTTAGAACTTTGTCGGCTGGCTTTCTAAAGCTTCGGAAAAAGTTTTCGACTCTGGAAACTCAGTTTAATAGTTATAAATTATTAAGCGAATCCCCGAAGCGAAAGAAGACCATTCCTCGGCATTTTTCCCCTGATCTACCAGCATTTTTACTTTCAACGGCTCCGTCTTCAGATAACAACCCAAAAACCCAAAATTCTCAGCACCTGATATCGTTTAGGAGTCCGGTATTGGCTGCAGGAGCGGAGACTATTGCCATTTCCCCTGGCAATCCTGTCCCGCATACTGATGCGATATCGGGTGTAGTGTCCGATGTGTCCGGGCGAACATCCTCTTCTAGAGATGTTCCCAATAAAATAGTAACAAGGGGGGTTCTCAAGGCGTTATCCGCCGCAGTAGCTCCAACGCCAAAATCTGTGGCTGCTGCTGCTGCGAGGTCGCTTCTTGTCGGTATTCCACCAAAAAAGCTAATCTTTGTTTCGAGGCTAGATCCCAACACTACATCAGATGATGTCATAGCCCATATCCGGGATAAAACCGTAGAGACTAACATCGCGGTGGAAAAGTTTAGGTTTTCGTATTCCCGTGACATTTCGTCTTTTAAACTTAGTGTTCCGCCTAATCTTCTTAACCAAATATGTCATAAAGATTTTTGGCCGGAACACTCAATAGTAAAGGAGTGTATAGCTAAGAAGAGGAAAAATCGGCTTCCGATTCGCTTGCCTTCCGCACCAGGTAGCACCAATCCCTCCCTACCTTCAGGCACTTCAGTACCTAATGGCGGGTCAAAAAACTAATTTCGTCCCTTGTTCTGGCCTATCAGAATGTTAGAGGGCTAAAATCTAAACTTTCAAAACTCTATGTAGATAGTCTATCCTTTAACTTTCATATTCTGGCGTTTACTGAAACGTGGCTAAAGCCAGACATATCCGATGCATCCGTTTTTCCCACAATATTTTCTACTTATAAATACGATCGAACATTCAGAAATGGAGTTTTAATTGCTGTCAACTCAGCCCTTCCCTCTGAATTAGTTACTTTCACAGCAACTCTTGACATTGAATTTGTTAGTGTCAAAATTTCAATACAATCTTAGTCTGCCTTTGTAACTTGCTCATATATTCCACCAAAATCTGAAATGGCGGTATACACCAGCCATTTAGAAGCAATTTGCTCTGTATCCTCCCATATCTCCGATGCAGATTTTCCAATCGGTCTTGGGGACTTCAATTTGCCTGACATTTCTTGGCATCCATCATCCCTTTTTATTTCACTGGTCTGTCCTATTGTGGAGTACGGATCATGCGTTTGGTCACACCAAATTAGAATTGAATCCGTTCAAAAGCAATTATTGATTTTTGCTCTTCGTGGTTTAAACTGGGATTGCAATGTTAACTTGCCACCGTATTCTAGTAGACTTCTTCTAATCAATCTTCCTTCTTTACTTAATTGTAGAGTAATGCTTGGAACTTGGTTTATACACAAGCTTCTTAATGGGCAAATAGACTCTCCTTATTTATTAAAACAGGTCAATCTATCTGTACATTATAGACTAACTAGAAATTATGTCCCTTTAACTTTAACAAGTTGCACTTCAAACTATACTTTACATGAACCTTTCCGTGTTCTTTGTTCCGATTATAATCGCCTTTATCATTTAATCGGATCAGAGTCCTCTATTCCTACTTTACAAACTTCTATCCTTAGCTATCTATCTCGTAATTAGTTTTAATTATTTAGTTTTAACCGTAGGTATGTTCTAATTGTCGTCTGTTGTCCACGCGACTTCGTTTTTGCATGCTGTCTGCTAGGGTTAACGCGTAACAGGCATTGTCCTGGTGTCGCATGGGCCACTTGAACGTACTGCGCATAGTACGCGTCAACTTCCAGAGAAAAAGTCAAAGACAGTTCACTATGAATAGTGGCTATGTCTGATGGAATATCCTCTTCTAAAGCATAAATATACTGTCTCGATAAGGCGTCAGCGACGAAATTTTCTTTTCCTGGTTTAAACAAAATTTGTGCGTTATGCTCATCAATAAATGGTTTCCATCTCTTAACTTTCGCGTTTGTGTTTTTATCGTGAGTGGCTGATGGTCGGTAAAGATATTTAAGTTTTTTACACCGTACAGGTAGTTTCTAAGGGTTTTTAAAGACCACACTATCGCAAGTAGCTCGCGTTCATTTGTCGCGAAATTTAGTTCGTTGTCCTTCAGGGTTGTTGATATTATCATAATTGGCTTTTTGTCTTGTGATAGCACAGCACCTAAACCAGAAGACGAAGCATTTGTGGTCAAATCAAATGGTTTTTGGTAATCGGGGTATAGGAGCATTTGGTCCTCTGAGACTAAGATATTTTTTAATTTTCCGAAAGTCAATCTTTGATTTTCATCGAGGCTTACTGTTCGACTATCTAGCACTTTGCTTTACCGTTGTCACCTTTAAGTATGTCAGTTAATGGTCTAGATATAGATGCAAAATCATTTATAAAGCACCTATAGTAGCCTGCTAATCCGAGAAATGATCTTACTTGGAACAGGTTGGTAAGCTGTTCGAGTTTACCAATTGCTTCGACTTTGCTGGGATTAGTTGAAATACCGCCCCGGGAAATCATAAATCCAAGGTAATAAACCTTTTCCTTGAAAAAGTGAGACTTTTCCCGTGATACCCTCATGTTGGCGTGATATAATTTGTCTAATATCCAAGCAATATTGTAAACGTGATTCTAAATATTGTCAGAGAATATAATCACGTCATCGACATAGACATATCATGATTTCCCAATTCGATCGTGAAGCACGCCATCAATTGCTAGCTAAAATATTCCAGGAGCATTTTTTAAACCGAAGTCTACAGAATTCGAATATCGTGAAATCGTGACTTCAAATTAAGAGTTGTAAAGTAATTGGCTCGTCCGAGGTTTGAAAGAATTGTGGTAATATTAGGTATAGGGTATTTATTATCGATAGTTTTAGAATTTAATTTTCTGAAGTCGATAACAAGGCGCTTTTTCCTATTTTCTTATTCGTCTACTCCTTTGTCAACTACCCACAACGGATTATTATAAGGGGATATTGATGGCCTTATAATATTATCTCTCAGCATGTCCTTAGTCTCGCTATTGACGAAGTCTGACACTCCTAACGGGCAAGGGTAGTGCTTACAGTAGATCGGGTTTTCGTCTTCTGTTCGGATTGTGGCAATGATATTCGTGTTGTAAGGGAGAGCTTCATTTGGGTCAGCAAAACACTTACTCTTTTCTCTATCATTTTTTAAATTTTTCCTTGATTCCTGGGGGTACTTCTATATGTTTTACCTCTGTAAAATTGACATTTGAACATTTTTTAAATTAAATTTTTTCGGATCCGGACTGAGTTCTTAATGTGCTGTTTTCGAAGTCTAAAGTAGCGCTAACTTTGTTAAATAGGTCGAGACCTATTATTTCATCGAAGGTTGTTAAATGCATAAGGCATTTCTTTTCTTCTGGATTAAAGCCATGAAGTGACTTAACCAAAAATTTTTCCCCAACACTAATTATACCTTTAGTTCTGGCATCGGTTTTATGTAGTTTTTTGATGCGCCTGTATCAATTAGTAATTTTATCGTTCTACGAACGGTAGCAGGGAGGTATGTCTAAAAAATTTATTTCTTGAAACTGATCTTGATCATCAACGTCTGATACTTCAGACTCTGTTAATGCTCGATATTCCTCTTCTATCGATATATGATTGATTCTTTGTTGTTTGGGCCCAGTATATATGGCCGTTCCACTGTTTGGTCTTTTGGATATCTGGTTTTGATACGAAATATTGCCTTGATTTGGGTATTGAGTTACTTGTTTAAATCGTGAAGAACTGTCAATATCCATAGGTTGTGGTGGCTCTTGCTTCACATTCGAGCTGTTACCAAATTGAGTTTTTGGTTTAAAAAATGGTGTTTTTACGTGATTTGGAGAATTGTTTTCCATAGTGATTCTTTGCTCGTTTCGTTGAGCTCTTTCCTCGGATTTTTTTGCAAAGCTATTTGCAAATTGGAAGCGTTCATGATTAGACTCAACTTCCTGCGCTAAAGCCAGAGCTGACGGCAAATCTTTAGGTCTTGCCGAAAATAAAATATCACTAAGAGCTTTTTTCGCACCGGAAATAAATACTCTTAATGCGTCGGCTCTATATTTTTCGTTGATGGTAGCAGCTATATTAGAATCATATGTCATGATTGTTTTGTTTATTAGAAGTGTTAATTTTTTTTCGATTTCGTCGTAGTACTGAATAATCTTTAAATTTCCTTGCCTTTACACGGACAACTCTTGCTCAATTATGTAAATGGGTCCTTTGTCGGAGTAAAGTCAAATCTGTTTATAATTGCTTTAAAATTCTTTGGTGTGACATAAGAAGACAGAAATCGGGTACTGATTTCACAATATCTAGAGTCTCATTACACTGGGCTTATTTCGGCATCCTTGAAAAACTCTACTTCTGGTATCATGTTTGCCTCATCGATAGGCATTTTGCATACTACTTCTGTTGGCACTAGTTTCTCTTTTACATCTTTTATCAAATCCTCTAACTCACTGTCGTACTCTTTACTGTTACTTTCGCTCATGTAATATTTTTAATTTTTCTTTCCACATAAATTTTGGGTTGCGAAGATTCAACGGTAAGCACTCTCAATAATTTCTTTTTTTTTTTTGAATTTGTATTCTATTTAATTTATTTTTAAGTGAGCACTCTACTTACATGTTATTCTTTTATGCGTAAAAGTATTTTATTCGAAAATTTGCTGTTGTGTGTTGTCTTCTTTTCGACTCGTTTGTCCCACTACGTCGATTTTGACGATTTTGCGTTTTACTCCGGGGTGATGCGTTTCTTCAGAATAACCGTTGATTTTGCTTTTTTGTTCTAGTAACTTTCCATTACTTGTTGTTTTTTTTGTTGTTATTTTGTTGATTTTACTGTTGATTTCTTTTGTTGGTTTTTTTGTGTGTTTTTTTATTCTAGTAATTTTCTATAACTTGTATATTTTTGTCGTAGACTTTTCTTTTGAATTTCTTGGTTTCTTTTTTCTTCGGCAAACTCAAATGTCGATATGATAATGTTGATTTCTTGCCCCAGGGTACTTGAGCACTTTTTGACAATTTGTTGGGCGCCAGTTATTTATAATCCATTACTTGTGCGATGTCACTAAGTGGGATGTTTATTGCCTGATCAACCGATTCAATCTATTGTTCATGCAAGACTAAAAACTAAGAGTACAAAATATTCTTATGCTAAGCTAACCCTATAATCGCTGCATTAACGGTTATACTGCATGAATCCAGTTCCAAGGTCACGACGTCATCGCATGGAGCGTTGGCAGCAGTGGTTAGCTTGGAAAAAAAGCAGAAATATAGTTGTAAAATTGATGCTTGTGCAGAGTTAAAGCCGATGGATTATGTCAAGCTGACGTCGCTGACCTCAATACGGTCAGCGTATTTCGCTTCCGAAATGGAGAGGTAGGTGCTCTTCGGGGCTGGCGACTAGAGGTGACCCGCCCAACCCATTGGCAGAAGAGCAAAACTTTACCCGCACCCGATTGCAAAAAATTCCAAAGGTCAGTTGCTTCTCTTCCCAACTTGTTAATTTTCGATTTTTGGAAAGTAGTTGTGGCATATTTGTCAAGTTTTAGAGTTCTTGGTTCATTTGTGCCGAAATACCTTTGAAATTCATCTTTCTTATTTGGCGAAGATTCCTCAATTTTCGACTCATCATCAACTCTATCTTTTTGCATTCCGTAAATTTCAAGCATCATGCTTTTAACAGTTTCTACAACATTACATATTCTTTCATCTGGCAAAAAACTTAATTCTTTGAATACAGGTTTCAGAAATAGTCCAATCAAATGAACTGTAATTGGCTGAGAAGGCTTCTCCAACGAATTTCTGGTTTTTTCTTTTAATAGATCCATAACATTTAGTTTTTGTACCATGAAGTATATTTACGTATTATAGGCTCTTTTTTAGATGACAATTAATCAGAACAATCTTTAATGGATTTAAGAAACATTATTAGATATCCAATTAAAGTGGAGTCAATCTCAGCCAAACGTTTTATTACAAAACGTTTCATTTTGCACTAATAATAAAGTTTTTATTTCTTGATGTACCTCGAAAATGCTTTCAAGCATAATAAATATAGAATTATAAAGCGTTTCTAACTCTTGCTTTAGCGATTTGCTTAGTTTATGGTTAAGTTCTGAATGCTTAAAATATTTTACAAGATGTTATTTCCTCAACGGGATTCCCTTCAATAACGTCGTTCATAACTAAGTTCAAGTTATGGCAGGTGCAGAAAAGGCTTTTATCATTTTTGAAAGCTGCAACCAAGTTCGTTCCATTGTCAGTAATAATAACACTATTCTCCAAATTACTTTGCAAATTAAAATCAAGTAATATATCCTTAATTTGTTGCAAAATGTTAATTCCAGTACTCTTTTCTTCTAAAAATTCTCTTACACCTAAAATCGAAGTTTTTAAACAAAAAGATTCGCCAAAGTAATGTCCACTTAGGCAAACAAAGCTTTTCTGGGTAAAATGGTCGGTTCAAATGTCGGTAGTGAATGCCATGTAGTAATAAGTAAATACTTTATCCTTTTTTATTCAGCTATCATGATATTTCCAGTTATCTTTTTTCGGGACACAATCAGGTCTTGGCAGTCGCTCGTTCAATACTCGCCAATATTCAAGACAGCTTGAATGTATTCACGAAAACAAGATCCTATGAACTTAGCGAATTTACGTTGATGAATATAACAAAATTAACTTAAACGTACCCTCAGTTACATTTAATGGCAACAAGTCTTCTGCTACAAATGTCAGCTGCCTTTTGGCAAGAGCATCAAAAACATTATTGGAATCGTCTATGATGCGAAATTTAGCTTTGGCTGATTAGATGATACAAGAAATGCGCATTTGTGGCGAGCAAGTGTTGTGGTGCCGTGTTTTGTATTAAAAGCAAAAACAAGTTTGCAACAGCAACACCATAAATAGTTTCTCAACAAGTTGCGTTGCGTTTTCGGGTTGAGCGGCCTAACTCACGGGTAGTCCGTGCCCACCTCTACTGGCGACCCCTGGATTGCGACGTTGGCAACGTTTCTCCCGGCTGAGATGAGGGGGACGGAAAGAAAAGGCTGGGATCAGCACACGCTTGACCAGACGACAAGTAACACGAAAAACGAAGTACAAGACGAAGTACACAGAACACAGAACGCTTGGAGTTTGCATGTCGACAACTTGGACTAAGCCGTCGGCGTCGGAATAGAAGTGCTTTATCCGTCCCAGCCGCCAACGTTGGACGCTAGACGATCACGAGGTCTCCATGCTGCGAATTGCAGTTCGGTAGCTTCCACTTGCGCAGGGAAACCGGATTCTCAGCTGGTGTCCTCCATGCAACGTTATTTGCTTCTGGGCATGAAAAAAGGAGTGGACGTTACGGAACGATTGCAGCATATAAGTTGGCTAGGAATATCGTCCAACACAGTTGCATGCATGGCATGGACGAAAGGGGCTTACCATCCAGCGGGGTCAAACAGCTTGGCTATGTAAGATAACACCTCCCTCTTCGTAACCGACGCTTGCAGCGGCTAGTCGGCAGTCACGAAGAAAAAGAGATCTTGGGTCGGCTTCCAGCAGATATCTAGCGTCTTGGTATTATTAGCGTCCTCCCACTCCAGGAAATCTGCGTTAAGTTGTGATATGCACATATCGAGAGCTCACTGTGCTCAGCACTAAGTTCAGAATATACTTCATATATACTAATAAACATAAATACTAGAACGCAGCGACACTTAGTCTTTGCTGCATAAATATATGTCATGATCAAGTGCAGTTCAAGTACTCCGAAATATGAGGACCAAGTATATTGAACTGCAGACTAGCCGCGTCAGCACATATTTTATGCAATGACCGCTTCCACAAGATAAATATATATACATATACATATATACATACATATGAAATATGTGCATACAACGCTCTATTCCTACAGCGTCATACCCGCTGCTTATATATAAGTCACATATATATGTTCGTTTTATATATTACATATAAAAACAAAAGGCAGCGCTGCCACTGCGGACCGCGCCGCATTATGCTAAGTAATACTTAATCCTAATATGTTAAAATCAGATTAATAAAAGTATTAAAAACGACAAGAACAACCTTGGAACCTAAAAGTATCCCTTGTGTTTTTCAATGCTATTTCTTACAAAGTAGTTGATCCTGATGAATAGCTTGCAGTATGCGCTTCTAGTTCAGCGTCCATTTTCGTAGAGAAAAGCCGGCAGAGCTAAGAGCCTCTTGGAGTTCCTGGATCGAAAGATGGGCCTCCTCTTCGATGTGGGCCCCAGAAGAACCGTCATTTGAGGATTTGGATGGTGAGGTCCGCTTTTAGGGTAGGACTGGTATGAAGAGCGTGGTTTAAGCTGAAGCTGCTGGTTGATTGATTGCAAACATTGAAGACGATGCGAATTTCAGTCGTGATATGTCCTAACTCCACATACTCTTCTATGACGGCTTCATATTGCGCTTTTAAAGCGTTTCGCGCAGTCAGAACACAAGGACATGGAATCGCCGGCTCTGCAATGGGACCACATAGAACAAAACGAAGACAGTTTCCAGGCCCACGAGGGAGCCGCAAATATGCTTTTTGATCCGCTGAGGGGGAAAAGGTCTACCCCGATCAATAGATCAAATGGGGAGCTTGGGTAGAACAACGGACAAGATTGGGCAGGATCAAGGGGGACGCCTCCACTTGCCTAGACGGATTCCTGAGAGACGCCAGCTGTAAATTGCATAACTTCATTGTGCGAGCGGCCATCAAATCGGAAATGCCACTAATTTGAGAGTGGAACATATTTTCGGATAGGAATGTTCCTTCCGACCCTGTGTCAATGAGGGCGCGAGCCTTCTAATCGGCACCCAAATGCCGAATAACCAGCATAGCCGTCCCTAGCAGCCCTTTGCGGGGAGTGGACACAAGAAAATTCTGAAGGCTATGTCTGGAAGATGGACAGCGTCTTGACCCAATCAGGATGCGTTGTGAGATGCTGCTTCGCAGCCAGTACTTTTTCACGCACTAATGCCATTCCTCCAAAACTTTCCATCACTTTCTTCTTTGTAGCATAGCTCGCCAATTGCTATGCATGGTGAAATTGTGCTTCTTGGGCGCTGCAGCCTTCTATATTGCTGTCATCAACGGCCTTTCTTTCTCCCACCGGATCACTTTCCAGGTCACCCATGCACACATTCTTCGGTATACATGTGAGTTGAGCTGTTGGACTCAATAGTTGTTTTATTTACGATATAAACTAAATTAAATGTAAATGTAGCTTTAGAATTGAGTTTTAGAATTATTTTAATTTCCTTAGTTTCTACTGCTGTATATAATTATCTGCTTAGTTTCTGCTGCTCTATATATTTATCAACTTTATTACTAATGCTGCTGCAGTATTTTTCGGCGTTCCTCTTTCTAGTGCTGTCCCTTGTTCTGCCTACTTTTTACCATGGCAGATCACTGCTTTATCTCTTGTTGCCAGATCACTGCAATCTAACTTCTGCCGTTGGTGTCTATGTTATCATACTTTACATACATATCCTTCGGCCTTTCGATCGCTCTGTTATCGCCAAAACCCTTGCTCATGGATGCACTCTCCAACGCTCTCGGTTTACGTTGACGACCACCCCAACGATCGCGTCATCTGGTCGCCCCTCACCTCCACGCCGATTATCGCTAGGGCCCTCACTTTTGCCCTAACGACAAGTGCATAACCGTTAATGACGGTTTTTTTTGGTTATGCTTATGTTGCTGAGGGCCTATGGAACCGTTTCTATTACTCTGATGACGTCATCCGAACGGATTCCAACGCGGCCCAGCTTTGTTTTTATATCGTTCGTACTTGATATCACAACTAAATATTCTTCTATATGTTTGCCCCATGATATACTATTTTATCTGTTTTGTCACCTACATATATTTATATATATACTACAAGACGCGATTCACCCAACAAATCATCCTAATGGAATGGCTACAACTGTAGCCGCACTTTACTGCCCTCCACGCTTCTCGATCTCGGAAAAAGAGTTTACTGAATTTTTTAATTCACTCGGAGTACGTTTCATTGCTATATGTGACTATAACGCCAAGCACACCTACTGGGGATCTCGCCTGGTAAGTCCCTGAGGCCACCAATTGTACAACACAATCATCAACCCGTCAAACAAAATGGGCTATGCCTCACCTGGAAGGCCCACACATTGCTCCACTGATCCACGCAAGCTACCAGACCTAATTGACTTAGCAGTAACCAAGCGGCTTACCAGTAACTTGATAACTGCAGAGTCACTACGCCAGTACTTTTCACCGTACTAACACATCCTCAAATTCTGAAGTGCCCATCCAGACTCACAAACTCTAAAACAAACTGGCTCAGAATTGAAAAGTTTGTGAGCACCCACATTGAGCTAAACTCTAAATTAGACGACGAAGAAGACATCGATCTTTGTACCTCTGCAATAGAGTCGGTGCTTATTGATGCAGCACATATTTCCACCCCACTCATAACCAATTCTCAGTCAAATCAAAGGCACATAGGCAACAAGAAGCAAGGTCACAGCGGATAAAATCGAGAAGCTTACCCCAACAAGAACAAGATATCCTTTACGGAAAGCAGCTCATCTAAAAAAGGTATTTCAGCTGAATTCAGCCACAAACTCACAACAGAGCAGGTCAACCGTATCACCTCTGAAATCCGCACAGCACTTGAGCAAAAAAGGAATACTTTCGCCCAAGCATTTGATGGAGTCTGGTTAGACGGCACTAGCAGAATTGCAGTTGATACATCCATTTTAAGAAAATAAACTGCAATTTATAGTGCCAAAATAAAGCGCACACTCTCGAGTTGGCATACTGGCGTATCTCAACAGTACAGCGAATCTCAACAGCGATCTGAAAGTCTCGGTCAGATGAGAGTCATACAAAATCAGTATTATTGCTTAAGAAAGCAAAACATGGTTTAAAACAATCAGGAAGGGAATGGAATTCCAGATTTCATGGCGTACTACTTTACATTGGATTTAATCCATGTAGCAGTGAGCCATGCGTATACCAAAAGCTAGGGCAGGTGATTTGGCACTAATTCTTGTTTACGTTGATGATCTACTTATGGCATTTCGATTGAAGCAAGTGTTGATAGCGTTAAGGCAGCAACAAAGCCACACTCATTATATCGAGGACATATTGAGACGCTATTGAATACAAAATTGTAGAGCTGCCGCTACTCCTTTATACCCAGGATTAAAAGTAGCATGTGATAACCAGCAGTGCAAGTGCAGGTTGATCAAAGAAGCTATCAGACTTAGATTGGTGAACTTATGTGACTTCCGCTTACTACAAGGCCGGATATACTACATTCAGTTGCAAAGTTGGCTCAGCGGAATCAACACCCGCATACAGAGAATGAGGCAGTTGTGAAGCATATCCTGCGATACTTGGCGTCTACAATTAATGAGAAGCTATATTACAAGAAAACAGAACAGTGATTTCTTGGATATGCAGGTGCTGACTGGAGAGGCGACAAAGTCGATCGAAAGTCATACACTGGATCCTTTTTTTTTGGCTGGTGGTCCAATATCTTGAAATCAGAGAAACAACGCATCGTGGCATTCAGTAGTACTGAGGCCGAGTATAAGGCACTGTCAACCGCATGCAAGGAGGACTTTGTTTTACGGCGATTGAACCTCGAGCTTAGATGCGAAGAGGGTATCTCTTCTACGGTTATATACGGCGACAATTTAAGTGCACAAGGGCGAAAAATCCAGTTCATCACGCTAGGACAAAATACATAGATATAAGATATCACTTTGTACGAACAACTATATCTGAAAAGCATGTTGAGTTTAAGTATGTATGTACCCACAAATTTAATGATAGCTGATGTATTTACTGAGAATTTGAAAAAGGAGAAACATAATGAATTTATGAACATGTTAAACTTAACGTATAATGTATAAGCAATGTACGCATGTATGATTTAATATATATATGAACACATACAGTTATTTTGCATTTCTATAAGTATGTACTCTGTTCTTGCCTAAATAAATTACTGGCACGCGCATTTTAATCTCTAATAAACTTTTTAATGAAACGATTGCCTTTGTGTCTTGCTATCTGCGTGTAGTGGAAGCATTCTCTGTGTACCTCGCATTACATATTGCACTGCTGCAAACACGCTAACGATAATGAAGATTCTAGTATTACGTTAAGTCATTCTGAAAGAAAAACACATTGATAAGGCTTTCACAAAGAATACATCCATGGGTATTGGGCAATTCTCCTAAAGAAAATGTAAACTTGGCTGACCTGATAGGTACCAATTGGCTAAGTCATGTTGGGGGAGTCGTTACAATTTTAAATAGAAGCGAAATTAGTACCGCACCGACTTCAATCGTGGCAGCAATATTGACAATTTCTCTTCTAGTCTGACAGACCGTCAGACTAGGAAGAATCAACCCGTAAGTATGGGAAAAATTACATACATGTGTGTAGTTGATATGCAGGAGCTGTAATATTTAAAGCTTTTCAATCCCTCTTTGAATGTGTGTAAAATTATGTAAGAACATACAAACACATAAAAAATAGTGCTAACTATTTGCACAAAAGTATGTATGTATAACTCTAAACAAATTTTAAACAGATCGGAGAAACTTTATAGGTATAAAATTTATACGATAAATTAAATGAAGCAAGCAAGTAATCTCTGTCGACATTGAATGTATCCTGTACCAAGTAGAGCTTCTCCATAAAGTCAAAAATGCTAGAAAACGCAATGAATTTACAAACATCTCTCTTAGCATTCAGCAACAGCGAATGCTATTCACTCTTTACAGCCATGATCCATTGGACATTTTAATACAAAACGAAAAAAAAATCCGGGTTAGCTGGTGCATAATATTGTTAGGTGAGCCAGACACGAATGCAATATCTTTAATATAGATCTCGTTATATGTTTTTTTTCAAATTGCGAGGGCAAATCTGGGATTGGCAAGAATTGAAAACAAACTTGTCCTGCGTAGATACTAGACGGACGTTGACACTGAAATCTAGGTGCTTATACGGACGAACAAACACAAGGACATGTCTCAATTGACTCCGCTTTTGAATATACATATATATATTTTATATATGAGGTCGGAAAAATTTACAATATGGGTTCAGAGCATATAAAAAAAACTTCTATTGACAGAAAATAGTTAGAACTCTGAGAGTTTCGAGATAAAGTGCAATTTATTACTAGGCTTTTAATTTTAGCATTAATTTTTAAATTTTGTATTTAAACCGAAGTGATTTAAAAAGTATTAAATAGTCAAAGACTGCAAGGACAACTGCATCAAGGCCAACGTTAGCTTCTTTATCTTTGAATCTGCTCTTTCGGCATATATAGCAAACTCTCTTTCAAATATCGTTCATTGCAAAATTTCAATGCAAATACTTTTTGTCTCACATTCGGGTTGTAGTAATGTTTGGCTAAAAAAATTTTAGATATATAATAGTCTATACGTAGAAATAGCATTTAACTCTAAAAGAAATCACTGGTTTATTCTATGTGGAGCGATTAGTTTGATGCAACTAATTCTCAATTCTTTTTCCCCGCGTACCATTTTCATCCAAAGTACAAACAGCTGAAGGATCAATCCCCAAAACAACGCAGAAGGAAGAATCTAGCACAAATGTAAAATCTAAATATCTTCCATTCATAAGAGTAATTTGAGCTTAAAATAGATCAAGGAGGACATCTCCTATGAAATGCGAGGAAAAGGACAACAACAAGAAAAACTCATCTGATGGAAACCATTAACTGTCAGAGAAATGAAAGTAAACAAAGAACAAAGTAAAATCTGTCTAAAGAAATAGTATTCTAATAGGGGTTAGCGTATACTGTCATGTGAGACAGATTGGTAGTACCAGATACATTAGGCAGGCGAATCGGAACCCGATTTTTCTTCTTCGTTCTTTACAATTAAATATTCTAACCAAAAATCTGAATGACATATTTGGTCATACCATGACATATGCTACGGGAGTAAGAAAACAAAACTCTTCCTCCACGATCTTTGGCGCTACAACTTTTGCCTCAATATGGGCTATTACATATTCTGATGTGGTATTTTGGGATCCACCCAAAGACTTGCTTTTTTAGAAGAGGAAGCGAACTGGATGCCCCAACATTAGAGTCATCAATTAATTCCTCATTCAGTGTCAATGCACTTTTATAGCGTAGAACTCAGCTAAATAAACAAATAAGTGAGCTAGGTAAAAACATAATTGTTTTACAAAAGCATCTGTAGCGAGTAGGTGAATCAATATCAGCAATTTTCAAGAGTAGGATGATTAGTGAATTAGATGAGTAAGTAATGTAAGGAACAATGTTGCGAAAGGACGAGAAACTTTGGAGAATATAAGTAGCATCTAAATGTGAATGGATAAGTAGATGTGTATATTAAAAAACGAGTGCGAAAGTGCACTGCTTAGCGACAACTGACTGTTCTGTCTCCAAGTCATTGGATCAGCTGTTCGATTAACAAAATCAAGCCTCCCTGAGGGTTTCTATAAAACTTATGTGCCAACAACCTAATAAATTAACAATTTGCTCTATCAAAAATATTTTATCGTCTTTGTTTGACTAATCCCAAATGTTTTTGGCTCGCGAAACAGTTTTTTTTTTTTTTTTTTTATTTATTTATTTTATTTATTTATTTTATTTATTTTACATAATTTTTGGCTCGCGAAACAGTTGACGCTAGTATGTAATAGATCTAGTCTATGAATTAATGACCAACCTTATTGCAATTCATCGGCGCCATAGATCAAATAATTTTTTTTGACTTATAGCGATTATAAGAATTAACTCCAACTTTTACTTTTTCAAAAAAACATCGATATTACCATCAAGATTTATCCTGCTCTATTTGTTAACGGAATTGAAGTGTTTGGGCTACAGTGTGTAAAAGTTGCGGCGGCTTAAAGAAGAGACGAAGAAAAGGGAACATGTAAAAAAACATGCTGAGAGAACTTCAAATGTACCTTAATGTCCTGTTATTCTTAAGACGTTGTCTCTTACCATTGACAATTTTGCATTTTGAAAAATTGTAATCATTTTGTAACAACTCTCTTGCTACATTAATTTAAGTCTGTTAGCGTCAGCCAAACTAGTTAGATACACCTTCTGTGTCTGTCGACTCCTGAATTTTTTTTAGGTTAAAAATAAAATAATTAATTAAGTGACATCCCGTGTTGAACTGATTTGGGAAGGTAAACATTTGCTCCTGACAATCCGCCAGGTCCGTCAAGCCAACTCGAAGCTATATTCGAATACCGCATCACTTTTAGAGCAGTTTGAGGCTTCGTATCGGTTGCAGCGGTTACCCAATATTATTTGGTGCCTCCTGTGAGGATTGATCTTGGCGATTGGAAGTTGGAGTATACTTGCCGACCAAATTTGGATTTAATTGAACGGGTAAGTATAATTTGACTATAAGGTGTAGGTTGGTGGTCATAATGACAGAACTTATACATGCGATTTCTCAACAAACTGCGCTGCTAGCATCGTTAAAATCAGTGTTTAAATTGCTTCAGTCGCAGCAGCAAAAGTAGTGAAATTTCAGCTTTTTACAACTTAGGCTTTTTTTAACTCTTTAAGCTGAGCAAATGCTTCTGCTGCTACTTCTGAAAAAAACAAAAGTCGCAGCAGAAGCAAAAGCCGAAAATGAGAAGTCGCCAAAACCTAAGCATCAGCTTCTGCTTATGCTTCTGCTGCTGCTTCTGAAAAAACAAAAGCAAAGCAGCAGCAGCAGTCGCCGTTTGAAAAATGTACAGCTTGCTTTGTTGATTTCGGTTATCGACGCAAGTGGAAGCAGCAGCAAGTCGACACAGCTGCAAGTTGGTGTCACCAGCACTCGCGAGTCGCGACAGTTATCGTCTTGTTGCTTTTGTCTTATTTCTGCATTTGACTTTTAGATCATTTTTGTTTCCTAGAACATTATGTTTTCCTCAATTTTTGCTCAGTCTTATTTAAGCATCGGTGAAGATAATTGCTTAGCTATGGCACAAAGTGAAGTATGGAAGTTTTTTGACAACAATGTTGAACAGGGCTTAAACACATGCAAAACATGCAAAAATAAATTAAAAAACAATAGAATCTCCAATTTAAAAACACACCTCATAAAACTGCACAACATTAATTTAAATTCAGTGAGTTTGGAGCAGCTTGATACGTCCTCTTCGAATGCTTCGACAATAACAAAAATAATAAGAAAAAAGAAAATAAAAATTGAAGTTAATAAAAAAGAGTTGTTAAGAGCGTATGTTGGATTGGTTACGGAAGACAGTATTCCATTCAACATACTGAACTCTCCAAACATGAGAAAAATCGACCCAATTTGTGAGGGGCTCAAATTGGCCGGTGGAAAAAAAATGACACTAAATGCATCAAATTGCAGAAGAACTTTGCAAACAGTGGCCAATAACATTAAAGCTGACATGACAGCAGAATTAAAAAACAAGTTGTTATCGCTTAAAATAGACAGTGCTTCGCGACTAACCAGAAATATTTTTGGCATAAGTGCACAATATATAAGTTCGGCTCAAATTAAATCGGTTATATTGGGAATGACAGAATTAAAAGGTATTGGATCGAGCACATCAAAAAACCTTGCCGCACAAATCATAAAAGTGATTAATAAATATAGCATTAATTTATGCCAAATAGTTTCGATAACGTCAGACAACGGTGCAAACATGTTTCCGAGGAATACCTTGACGAGGAGGACGAATTGTGCACCAACGCTGAATATCTGCAAAAAATTGAGAAAATGGAAAAAGTGCCAAACGTACTTGTAGGCAACATTCAAGTTTGTCGTTGTGCAGCACATACAATACAACTTATTGCACTTGATGTTATTAAATCGTCCGATATGCTAAAATTCCTTATAAGTTGCCGAAACATGACAAAATATATAAAAAAAACATCAAATGGATATCGCGAAATTTTTGAGCTCAAACAGTTAAAAATACCACAACTAGATTGTCCAACAAGATGGGGATCTACATACTCGATGCTTAAAGATTTGCTAGTAGCTAAAGATGTGTTGACGAAAATTGAATCTAAAAAGAAATCCGAAGAAGAAAACTTCGAAGTAGATTTCTCTTTCTGGGAGTTCATAGAACATTTTTGCTTTGCATTTAGTCCCTTGCAAAAAACAATAAAAAAGTGTCAAGAAGAACAACTGCAATATAGCAGCTTTTACACACAATGGCTAAAACTCAAAATTTGCACCAAAAAGATTTTTAGCGATTCAAATCAAGAATTTATTAAAACGGTTGCTAAAAAAATCTTGATGTCCATGGAAAGTCGGTCGAAAGCATTATTGAGCAACAAATTCTTAGTTTCGTGTTTGCTTATGGATCCACGATTTCAACATACTCTAACAGCAACACAAAGAATTGATGCAATAAATCATTTAAAAACTATTTGGGACAGAATATGTGAACTTAATCCTTCTGGTAATTTATGCTCAACACCAAGTTCTGGCTCATTTGAATCGAATACCAATTTTCTTTGTAAATCTGCCTATGCCACGCCCACTTCCGCCACCTGCAACTATAACTAGAGCTGTAATAAAGATATCGCATTCTTATTCGGTGCTCTTAATAAAATAGCCTATATGCACCAGCTGACCGAAATCGGACAATAATTATCGGAGATATACATACGTATTTCCGTTTTGTACTGAAACGCCCCATGCAAAATGGTCTGTTAAGAGTGAGCAAGTTATTCATCCTTCCCAACATTGATTATACCCTGTACTCAGTAAATTTGTATCACTTAGTGAAACTTCCTCGGAATCGCCATCAATTCAATAGAAAATTTTAGCAACAACGAAAGCATGCTATCTCCCTCGCGCTTATCAATGTCGCATTGGCAGTTCAGTGAAAACTGATACATTTTTTTCCATATTATTAGGTATGTAAATAAGAGATCTAGGAGTTTATAAGGACGGAAGGACAGATGGGGGGATATGCGGACATGTCTTATGTCGCTTTTACACTATTTGTACAGTTTATAAAAACAGAGAGACGGAGATGTCTAGATCAACTCGGCTGTTGATGCTGATCAAAACGCTTTTTACTATGTGTTACAAACATCTGACCAATGTTAATTTACAATCTAAAGGGAATCGATATGTTGCAGACATGGCTATATTGATTCAACTGATGCCGATAAAGAATACATATGTATGCTGTTAAGGGTCAAACGACCAAATACAATTTACTTTCTGCGTTTAGATTGATCGCTGCTTTATCGAATAATTCCTTTCCTATGTAGATAACATGCTCATACTTAGTTATACACATATCTTGTATTTTTGTAACGTGCATTTACATGTTGCCCATTAATCTCGTAGGACAAAATTGCAAAATTGCAAAATTTTTAGAGCTGCATGATCTTTTTTGTTTTTAGATGTTGTGGCTCATCATTTATCGAAAGATAAATTATATGAAACTCGCAATATGACCTTATCTATGCGTATTTGATTTATAGATTGGCCTCGGTATGGCTTCACACACTGACCATACTGACATTCCGTCATAGTTGAAAGCAAATTGTGTGTGACTGTGTGACTTTAGTGATTATGAGCGAATTTTTTTAAAAAGCTAAAATTTGTAATGATCAACTAGTTAAAGCGTTCACGGTGAATATTGTAGCATTGAAGTACTAAATGTTGACAGCAAAGACTGCTAATGCGAGAACTTATTAGTTCCCCAAATAGCTTTACAGACAACCTGGTCATTTGTTGTGATCTGAATAATGTGTAAGTCATCACCTCAATTAACCAAATACCATCAAATACATATTTAGATAAGAAGGGGTAAGTACGCGCTTTGCTTCATAATCAATTTATTGTATTTTTTACTCTTCTTCAACTTGACTGTGTTTTTGACGTTTTCTAAGACTGGATTATTAACATCTTCGTCAATTGGATGTGAAGGCTGCTTTGTTTGAACCACTTGAAATAGCCAGGTAACTTGGAAAAATTAAAAGGAACTACTTGTCAATCTAATTTTACTCCAATACATACATATGTATATGCCTTCTTCTTCATTACATTTATTCATTCTTATATTTAAAAAAGATTAAAACTTAAAATGAATGTCGGGTCGAAAATCATATGCCCTTCCAAGCTATTTCTTTGAGTATTAAGTAAAATCTGCTTAACCCGTCAGAGTTTAAAAGTTTTATTTAAGTGATATAAAAACATAAGCCCAATTATAGTAGACATTTAACAAGCGAATTTGATTTATTAAACACAATCATTAAGAAGTATATACAACACGTAACTAGTTTAACTATCTTTAATGGAAACGCAATAAGTTTTTTTAAATTCTTTGCGATTCTTTTTTTCTTTAGAATACACGATTCTTTTTTTATATTATCTTATTGTTAGACATTTCAAGAATATATACCCAAATTTTGAGTTGATATGACGAAAACTTTTGAAATTATTGTCTATTTAGACGTAGCGCATAAACCTTGAAACGCGGCTTTCTCAAAACTACTTTTTCAAAATTCGTGTTTACTACTTTTAAATACATTTAAAACTTGATACAAAGTTCCTACATAAAAAATACCTTCCCTCAAGGTTAATTACAATTTGTTATCAGTTTCAACTTTCATAGCCACCAAAATCTATAAATGACAGTGCATATACTAATTCTAAATATTTTTAAAGCCCTATTACACAAGCGTAAGTATTAAAAGATAAAAATATTAATATAAAATTAAATTACATTTTATATTTTCAAATGAAGTATTTGTACAGGAACCGCTATAAATTGACAGCGGTTGTTGTGAAACATGATTTGTATATTTTGCCATATCAAAAAACAATTTCTTAATTTTTAATCACGTATTCCTTTTGCAACCTTAGATTCTGTTTAATTATTTAAATTGTTCAGGAAAATGAACACATCACTAGTCCACACACAACTAAATAGAATTTGAAGCTGTTTTCATCTTATATTTCCAAATAGTCACCATATCAGAAATACCCAAGCGCATTTGTTTATCTACAGATGAAAAGTATCTCTCTATAAATGAGTCCAATCAGAAATCGACCAATGACATTTGCTTATCTTTAAGAGGAAACCATCTTTCCTAGGGCTGGACAAGAGAATAAAATCATCGTTATATATCGATAGCTGAAAGACAATTCTACATTGCTTCGCAGCAAAGAAACGTTTATAATTCCGATGCGGGATGGTTTTCCGGAGCATAATTTTCTCATCCATTTCAATCACAGCTTCGATTATTGGCGGAAATGTGACATTTACTAAAAAAACATAGTGGAAAACCAGGAATAGAAAAGTGTGTGATTCAGCTGTTAAGGATAATTCAATAATTCAATATTAATATTACTAGCTTTACTTATTTATTGACAAAATTGGCGCATTAGTTTAAAAAACTAGAAGGATGGGCTAACTTCGCCCGTGCCGAAGTTCGTATACCCTTGCAAACTGTCTTTTTGATATATATATAATTTGGCGAAATCACTTAAAAGTATAAGTATAAAACTAAAAATAAATGAAAGAAAAATTTTTTCAATCGGTCTGCTGAAACGCAATATATACAGTTCTATGTATGTATATCAAATTTTCAAATACCAAATTTCGAGACAATGGCTTTTAAAACTATATTTTTATGAGGAGGATGAAATGTTGAATGCGTACTTATTGCAAGGTGTTGATATGGATCTCACTTGTACATCCGACGTATATTCAAAAATCGAAAATCTACAACATCCTTATCAAAGAATTGAAGCAGATGTTTTATTGTTCTGGAAAGCAAAGCAGTACACCGACAAAGAGTTATTCGCAATAAGTAATGTTTGTTTTGCAGTACCGCTAACTCAGGTAACTAAGAGTGAGTTAAATTTAAGTTAACAGATTTATAACTCTAATTTGAAACAGGTGGCAATTGAACGAGCATTATCGACGCTAAGGCTTGTACTTACAGACTACCGAAACCGACATAGCCAGGACGTCCTTGAAAATATATTGCTGGTCAAGTTAAACCCAAGTTTTCTTGACTCAGCTATTGACACTTGTTCACTTTTTCAAAATGAAGAATTTGAATAAAAAAAAAAAGTGCGGTATAAATTAGCTGTTTTTATTTTTCTGTCTCCAAATAATAAAATGTTTTTGGTTTGAAATCAAAGCAGAAATAAGACAAAAGCAACAAGACGAACTTGCAGCTGTGTCGACTTGCTGCTGCTTCGACTTGCGTCGATAACCGAAATCAACAGCAAAGCAAGCTGTAAATTTTTCAAACGGCGACTGCTGCTGCTGCTTTGCTTTTGTTTTTTTCAGAAGCAGCAGCAGAAACATAAGCAGAAAAATGAAAAGACGACTGCTGCTGATGCTTAGGTTTTGGCGACTTCTCATTTTCGGCTTTTGCTTCTGCTGCGACTTTTGTTTTTTTCAGAAGCAGCAGCAGAAGCAAAAACAGATGAAATGAAACTTCTTGCAGTTTTTTAAACACTGGTTAAAATAGTCGCTGCAGAAATATTGGCTGATAAACCGTTACACACGGACTTACATTTGGAGGCCAGATTGGATTTGTTGCTAGAAGCTCAAACGAAATTATAAGCAGATGATTATATATATATAATGGCAAGAGTATATTTGAAGAAACCTACATCATGGGAGTAGCAGATGTTCGGAATGAATTGCATCGGCAGAGGGAACGCAGAATACCAGCATCCACCCCTTTTTATGATTCCTGTATGCATCAGACTGTCTATGAGCAATGTATACCCGTAGCAGAGGAAGTGAAGCTTCCAATGGCTAAACTTCCAACTTTTAGTTGAAAATTCATGGATTGTCTGGCGTTCTATAAGGTGTTCTTGCGCTTGTCCAGCACTGTAAAAAGATAACTGACGCTTTCATTATTTAAAGGATTCATTATCAGAGGAAGCACCTAACCTTGGTGGAATCGAATTACAAAATGGCATGTGGAATGCTCATGAATTTCTATAAAAATAACCGAATACTGTTTTTACACTATATGGACGTATTTGAACAGCAACTATCGGTGAAATTCGGTGACGCTGGTACGATGAGACGATTTGCGCACATGCCGCTTGTGTGTTAGACTGGCATCGACTTGCGCAATCAGTCTTCAGTAATGATATATTATATGTTGAGAAAATTACCGGCCCGATTGAGAGTCGATTGGGAATGCTCGTTGGCGTCAACGCAAGAACTCTCATCATTTAAAGAACTTTATAATGAATGTAAGTAGTATCTCAGTAAAGGACGATGATAATGGCATCATAGGAAGCCGTCTGGGGACCTTTATCAAAGTATTGGTTACGAAATGGGAAGGACGATGATAATGGCATCATCGGAACCGTTTAGGGACTTTTATCAAAAAACGAAATGGGAAGCAAGGCGGACATGGCTTACATGCTAACCAAACTTTCGCATATTATAGCAGCATTTAAGATTTTTCAGGGTAGTATTATCAAATTTAATAAAATTAAATCATGATATGGTATCTCAGACAAGACAAGAGGTTTTGTTACCAACAGCAATGGTTTTAGTTGAGTCGTAGGAGGGACAGACTCTGTTCAACTTCGAGCCTTTCCGGATCAAAGATTAAAGACGTCGTTTATTTACGTTTATGGCGCAAAAGGTCTTACATAAAAATTCATGGATTAGCAGACACTAATATAACAGAAGCGTCCACGAAAGTTAGTCATAGGATATTTATAAGTTTCACAGATAAAACATAACGTTTTTGTATATGTGTTGTCCAAGGTAAACAATAAAATGCCAGATAGACATATATCAATAGAGAGGTAGCCTCATCTTAACAATTAACGGCTGGCCGACCCTAATTTTTATAGCCCGCAAGGTATTGATATTTAACTTGGCAGTGATATTTTCGACGATCTGATGCTGGGATGATGCACAAAATATTCGTTTGGGCTACATCGTCTCTGGAAAAATTAATGAATCCGACCGCCCGGATTATCTTCTCACACTGTAAAGGTATCGACCAACAATGTCAATGAAGACCTTGATAAAATGTTATGTAAACCTTCTGAGCAAGAGCAATTCGATGAGGGATCGCGAGCGTTCTCGTCACAAGAGAGCTGGTGCGAAGACTTCAGCTGCCGGGTGTTTTCGACTGATGTTGAAAAAATGTACAGATGTATAAACATTACAAGGGATGGGGCGCAGTATCAAAGAGTATTATGGAAAGCTGCGCACCCTAAATGGCCGTGCAAGTGATGGAACAACTGGCCGTAGATAAACAGGAGAACTTTCCGTTGGCGGTAGATGTAGTAAGATATGAAGAAACTAGTGATGTCGAAGCGAAGGCAGTTCAGAGCGAATGGTGCAATGGCATACCTACGAGTTCCAACAGCAAAGAACATTCTTACTTTCAGAGCTGCTGTTGTTGAAGGGAAAAGTTTTTGGCCATGCAATACTGTAAATCAGCAGGCATTTATGGATGCCCAAAAGAATACACAAAATTCTACTGGAGGAGATGGAAACTGTAATTTTTAGTGGCCAGCATTCATTATATACACAAATTCTGCGGATTATGGCATGTGTCAAACGTGTGTCTCTGGAGTTGAATGACAGATGGGGTGATCTTTCAAGATAGTACTCTATTGTCATAGAATCCCTAATTTGAAACAAATCAACGCGTTTTACGCCTCGATGGATGGCTAAGAGGTTCCTTATTACCGTTCAATGATAGACATCATACAGCTATATTTGCACGATGCATAGTGGCTCGTCGCTGAACCTGAATTTCATAAGGTAAAAATTTTGGATTATCAATGGGCGTAATGCAGTTAGATTTGTCATACGTAAATGTCTGACATGTTTTAAAATGATACCTCAATTTTCAGATCAACAAATGGACCATTTACTACCAGTTCGGGTGTGCCCATCAAGATCCTTGCTTTCAGTCGGAGTAGATTAAGCAGGACCTATAAGTATTTCGCCATCCAAGGGAAGATGGCGAGTGGTCAAAAGGGATAAATATTTCTGGTTTTATTTGCCTAGTCACCAAGGCAAGACATTTGTAGCTGGCTGGCACATCTCATGCCTTTTAGGAGCTGTCAATCGTTTTATTGGCCGACGTGGCCTATGTATTGACGTTTATAATGATTGTGGTACTAATTTTGTGGGAACAAACAAAAAACAATAAGCAGACAAATAAGCATATTCTACATATATTTCAAAATCAATCGTAGCAGCATTCATAAAAGAAGGAATCACTTCTGGACTGTGGAAAGCTGGTGTAAAGTCGATGAAGTATCATATTATTGGACTATTGGAGATCTCCATTTGAGGAACTCGCCACAGTGTTACCACAAATCGCATCTTGCCTCAACTCGAGGCCTTTAGGTCCGATATCGAACAATCCGAAGGACGAAGAAAAGAAAACATGGAAACAAGCTTATCGAAAGAACTTCAAATGTAGCTTAATGTCCTGTTATTTTTAAAACTTTTCTCTTTCCATTGAAAATGATGAACTTTTAAGGATTGTAATCATTTCGTAACAACTCTGTTGCTACATTGATTTTAAGTCTGTTTGCGTCAGCCGAACTTATTAGATGCACCTTCTGTGTTGTCGACTCCTGAATTTCTTTTAGGTTAAAAGTAGAATAATTAATTGACATCTTGTGTTCAACTCACTTGAGAAGGAAAACATTTGCTTCTCACAATCGGCCTAAATTGAGAGACTCCAAAACAAAATTCTGGTAAAATAAAAATAGGAAACTTTTTAAACTGACTTCTACCGACACTGCAAATTTAAATCCATAAAATCCGTGGTGCGAGAAACACGTAGACTGATTTAAATACCAACAAAGCAGGTTTTTAAAACAAATCAACGTTTGTTTTCGAATAAATCGATGAGAAAGGGTTTCGCGCTGACATTACTATTCAGTAAAGATCGGCAAATTGATCTGCATTGTAAAGATGGAGATTAGATAACTTCACTAATCAGGAAATCGGTTTCCTGAATCAAGTATTATCCGATCCAAGTTTCCATTTTTATGAAACTAGATAGTTTCTTTAAGTTTAGGTCGCATTTCGCAAAAACTCTTAATTGACCGTGCAAACCGTGGATTGGTGACGTTTTCGCTGTGGCACCAAACGAAGAGGACAGTTTTTATAATTTATTTTGAGTTTGATTTTCATGATCGCTTAACTAGAGGGGGGTAAAATAGGATGAGTATAGTATAGCAGCTTAATTATTTCATACTCAAATACCTTTTCTGCTTCTTAAGCTCAATAGGGATGGCACAATTCGATAAAAATAATTTTGACATCCAGAGTCTGGTGTATTCAGATTAAATATTCTGAATAGGGCTTCCGGGGAGAGGAAAAATTAAAACCCGATCTTCATTTGTTGAATTCAAAATGAGAACTGATTTTATTTAAATAATATTTGGTTGGAAGAAGTCTTAAAGTCTATGGGGCACATATTTGGTGGTGGGATTTTATGTCTAGTTCATGCACCGTACTGATAGCTTGGTGTTAAATCTATTTAAATCAAGGCCTGCGTTGGCCGTTAGATGCTTAGCTAAATGCATCGGCTGATAAAAATATACTCACAGCATGTGAGCTGCATTATCTTCAAACAATACTTTATTATTTTTGTGCGCTGTACTTTTATCTCGTACTTAGTTCAGAATATTTATGTATACGTTTTTAAAATATTTTTATGTCTACAGATACAGTGTTTAATCTTAAACATTCTGCAAAGGGCCAGCAAAGGTTATAGTTTGTAGTCTTCTGGTTACATTTATTTTTCTTATAACATATATTATTACTATTATAACTAATACCATTGCTATTATTAAAGAAGCATGACCAGTTACGTGATGGAAATTTAATCCTAAGAAATCAATGTGATGTTCTTTCAAAGATTTTAATTCAATTTTCAACCTTTCAAGTTCTGCTGTGTGGTTTAACAAATTCTTTCCCACTGGATCCCAGATTATCTTCGGAACCTCGCTAATATCCCTTATATGAGATGTTGCGATTGCTTGATAAGACTCTGACTGGATGCTATGATGAGCGACTAATATTTTGTCTTCTGTTCTAGCAGTGCAATCTGACCTGATGCTAAAAATGCCTTGCTCTGGAATATCTATTACTTCCTGTTGTACGCTACCACATTGCACTCTAACCTTTGAATAGGGTGAAACCTTAAATAGCCAGCTACTTCTGCTCTCTAGCTCGATCCAATAGGAACTTAAGTCAACTATCGTTTTATAGACACAGTTAGATTTCATATGTATTTTGTTTAAATGGTGTGATTTCACATGCGTTGCCATTGGCACTACTCCAAGGCCAACTTCCTTCACACACTCTTTTATTAGTTTGCCACGTCTGACATTTATTTAAAGTCGATTCGGTCATTAGATGATAGGAGTCTATTTCAAAATTATAGACTAAATACTCACTATTTACCTGTACCATTATTATCTGATCATTACTAATCCTAACTGGCACTGGGATTATTCTATATAGAAGAGATGGATGCCTATCAAATAATGGGAATTTCACGTTAATTATCAACATTCTATCAACAAATATCCCTTTGGCTGTTAACAGTTTGTTGTTATCCTCAATTTCTCTTATCTGTTTATCAGTACTGTCTAATACTAGATTGCACTGGTCTTCAAAACTGTACAATTTTGTGCATATCTCCCTCATTTTAACTATCAACTTGTCACCCTTATTAAGCATTTCAAAATACGTCGTCATATCATAATATACAATATGATCCCATGAGGAACACACTATTTCTACCTCAACCATTGGATCTAAATATAATGCGGCTGTTGTATTCATCTCTTTTATCGTGACCTTTAGCTTATTTTTCTCCACAACAGCATTAGCATGGCCAAAACCATTAACATTACTAATTTTGGTATTCCTGGCAATATGCAACCTCTTGTTTTTCACGAACGCGTTTCTTCCTCTTTGCTTTGTTTGCATCAATAATCGGACAAATCTTACTAATTGGTCTTGTAATCGACCCTTCCTGTAGCTTTGTCTTCACTACCCCAACGTTCTTGTCCTGGCCATTGAATACTTCTTCAATTTTTCTAAAAGACCAACTTACAGGATGACAATTTTGACATGATAAATTTTTGTTATTGGCTCCAAATCTCTTCAGGTGGCATTTCAGGTCCTGCCGGGGGGGTAAATTCAACATTGTTATCTGGTTCTATTTTACCTTTATTTATTTTACAGATCGTTGTCGCGATAATGGAATTGTTTACTTTTGACTTTGTCGTTCCTGATACAATCCATCCAAACTCTGTATTCAAGCCTAACAAACCGTCAATCCTTGCAACCCCACTTTTTACAATACGGGTATACACATCTACTCCCAGTATTAGATCTACCCGACCAGGCATATAAAACTTAGGATCGGCTAACACGTACGATTGCCATTTTGACATATCTACCTTTGCTTCTTTTTCTGGAAGAGCAGTCATTAATTTTGGCAATACAATTGCCTCAACATAAAGAAGCTTTTTCCACGGTTCCCGCACTTTCATTGCCAGCTTCACTTTGTACTTTGATGTACTTGTCTTGGTTGACGAAACTCCGCTTATCTTCGTGTGTGCCTTTATTTTCGGCAACTTTAAAATCTGAGCTGCTTCCTCAGACACGATAGTGCTCTGTGACCCACTATCAATTAAGGCTCTTAGGGTCTCATACCCTCCATTTACTGCCTTTACTTTTATTAGTGCGGTAGCCAACAGTGCAGGCTGTGCTGTCACACATGTATTCACTTTCTCCCTTTTTCACTAAAGTGGAGTAAAGTATGGTGCCCTCTATTGCACAATGAACAAACAACTTCATTGGTGCATCTTTTATTGCTTGAATGCTTCAAGCACCTTGTGCATAATTGCACTTTTTTGGCTATTTCGACCCTTTCTATTGGTGTCAAGCCTTTGAATTTGTAGCACTGAATTGTGCTATGCCCGGCAACTTTGCAAATCGGACAGCTTTCTCTAAAAGTCGTGTTTGCCATTTTTTGCACCGGTTTCCTTTCTTCTTTTTTAATGGAACTTAGAGAACAATATCTTTGCTCCAAATATTCCAAGACATCAGATAGCAATTGTATCTGCTTTGTCTTTTTTACTTGGCTCTCATAGAGCTGAAGAGCCTCTCTATCCAATTTCCTAAGTATAAGTTGCGCGAATATCACGTCAACTTCATCGGACAAATTAGATTTAACTTTAATCAAGTGTATTGACTCATTTACCGTGTCAATCACTCCCTTAATATGTTTTGCGGATTCGATGTTGATTACCGGTAATTCAACTATCCGGTTTAATTGCTCGGAAAATATCCTACGATGATTTTCATACCGCTTGGTTAGCAAATCCCAAGCAGCATTATAATTATCGGCCGAGCCCGACAATAAATGAGCTACCATGCTCCTCGCTTCTCCCCGTAACGCGGATTTTAAATAATTAAATTTCAGAGCATTACTTAAATCCTCTCTTCGATCAATTAATTCTAAAAATAGCTCCGCAAATATGTCCCACTCTTTCGGTTCTCCGAAAAACGTAGGTACCTGAATTTTCGGTAACACCGGTAGTTCCTCTCTAAGACCAACATTCTCGACTTTAACTCCTACCGGTTTAATAATACCTTCCTCTAACGCCCCTAGAGTATTCTGTATATCAAATTCTAGCTCCTGTAAGGCATCTTCAAATTCCCTATTCGATGCAAACTTCTGGTACAGTTCCTCTACCTTATTTTGTACCCTCTGCCACAAAAAATTAATTTTATTTCTATGTATCTTAAACATTTCTATCTTCCTCTCCCCTATGTCTCCATTCACCTTCTCCAGATACTCCCGAAGTTGGCGAATTCTTTCCTCAAACTCCTTCTCGAAACTCCTACCTACCGTGTCCGAATCCACTTTGGCAATGGCTACTTTACTAGTTCCCGGTCTAACGTCTACTTCAACGACAGTTGACTTGCTAGTGCCTGCCTTGGCTATTTCAACGGCTCTAGTTTTTAATTTCGAGATAATGGCTAGGGCATCCTCCACCCGCTTATTATTAAAGTAATCATGATCGATTACTCCAATTTTAAGCAACAAATTATGATTCCTACCCACTGACTTTCTATTCCATCTAACTCTTTCAACACTTCGCTAGTTATCCCACTAGCGTCTAGCGTCTCTAAAAACCTCAATCTATCCATCAACTTGGACTGCTTCTCTAACAACGCAATAGTTTTTTCTGATAACATGTTTCTTTTTTTTTTAAATATTACTAATAATTAAAATAATTATAATAACAAAAATAATAATATTTAAAAGAAAATCGTAAAATTAAACAATATTATCTTATCTGTTGCTGCTGCTGCTGATGGCGTCGTTCCTCCTTCTTGGTGTAGTTTTGCCGGTGTTTGTTGGTCGGCTGTATTGATCGTTACGTTCCACTCGTCTTTTTGGTCTTCTTCTACCACTGAGCTTTACTTTAACTTCACTGGAATTTTCACTGCAACATTCACTGGAACTGTCACTGGAACTGTCACTGGAACTGTCACTGGAACTGTTCTTTGACTATTATAGTCTCTTCTTTTTGCTTCGCTACTTTAAATTTTTGTAGCCACTGAAACAATTTTTAATATCCGTCGCGAGTTTTAACCGTTTTTTTTTTCAGTTCGATATCAGCTTCGAACACGCCACACTTTCACAAATTCGTCCCGATCGTTCTGCAATTGCTCCACAGCAAACTGCCTTTTAACTTCGGACGCCCTTTTTTTTTTTTAAATTTATATTATACTCCGTTTCTTACCACTGGTGGGGGAAAACAGGAGTTTTTTATTTTGCTACCTTTAGCTGGTCTTAGCATTTACTGCGTAGCATAAGATCACAGACTTTAAGGAGCTGGTTCACCTCTTTGTCTCTTACCACTGGTGGGGGAAAACAACAGAGTTTCTTTTTACTCGAAGGACCAAAAATGAATAGAAATCCGGCTCGAAGGACCAAAAATGAATAGGGCTTCCGGGGAGAGGAAAAATTAAAACCCGATCTTCATTTGTTGAATTCAAAATGTGAACTGATTTTATTTAAATAATATTTGGTTGGAAGAAGTCTTAAAGTCTATGGGGCACATATTTGGTGGTGGGATTTTATGTCTAGTTCTATCAGTACACATGCACCGTACTGATAGCTTGGGGTTAAATCTATTTAAATCAAGGCCTGCGTTGGCCGTTAGATGCTTAGCTAAATGCATCGGCTGATAAAAATATACTCACAGCATGTGAGCTGCATTATCTTCAAACAATACTTTATTATTTTTGTGCGCTGTACTTTTATCTCGTACTTAGTTCAGAATATTTATGTATATGTTTTTAAAATATTTTTATGTCTACAGATAACGTGTTTAATCTTAAACATATTCACAATACATGATGACCCGATGATGTTATTTAATATTGATAAACTTTAGATTAGGATGAAGACCTCTTGGTCTGTTTGCACGTGGTCACTTTTAGTTTTAATTATTTGTGTTAAACGCACTACTGATCGGTCCTTCAGTCTTTAATGCACTGAAAAGTCGCTCATAACCAATGGCAACTAAATATTCACCATAAATGATAACTCGATGGTCTTATTCAATACTGATGAACTTTAGATAAGGATGAATACATCTTGGTCTGAGAACATATTGTTTGCACGTGGTCACTTTTAGTTTTAATTATTTGTGTTAAACGCACTACAGATCGGCCTTTCAGTCTTTAATGCACTTAAAATTCGCTCATAACCAATGAACTCAATTGCGGGGAAGTAGAGCTTTTTGAAACTTAGCTTCAAGAGTTTCCATCGTGCTATCTCCGTCGGGGTCCTGTGAAACCTTTCCTTCCTCCTCCTGCCCATCCGAAGTGCTATCCAATGGAGGTGCATTGCCTTTTTGGATTTTGATATTATTTGACAACATTGGTCATTTTGTTTCGAAATTTAATGACCGTTTGTCGTTACAATAAATAGTCTTGATTTTGGAAAACAAGTTAATTTAATGCAACAATGGGCCTTTTACATCGGGAATTGCTTTCGAAACGATAGACTGGAAAATATAATCACGGAGCACCTGCTTTACGTTCTCCTAAGCCGCTTGATGAGCTCTATTATGCTCAGCCGTTAATATTTCTCTTTATGCAGTTTTGTCAGAAATAGTACTTTGAATACCTAAATGTTGTTGTTCGAAACATTTCTATTAGCTAATGCTAAATAAAGGCAAGAACTGAGAGTTCACAATGTTTTGCGTTGACGACGTCAGCATTTGCTTGCATTAATGTGTTTCTGTTAGAGATTTGGATGACATGCCTCGTCTTTGTTTGGAAAAGTAAGAATGTTCTTACGGATGGAAAGTCTGTTTATAGAGTGCAAACAATTGACAAGAGTTGTCTTTCGTTAGTCGCTAGTTCTGGCTTCTTATCCCGCAATGTCTTCGAAATCATTGTTATTGGTCTTCCGTCGTGCGACAATACCACTCCAAAGCCGTGACCTGAGGCATCAGTTGTTAGATCACATGCCTTCTTATAATCCGGGTATCTGAACATGACATTTTTAGATACTAAGATGTTTCTAAGTCACTATAAGTTCCCAACTGTTAGGCTGTAAGTTTAAATTTGACCCTTCTGGAATGGTTGGTCCTTACCTTGCCATTGTTCTCTGTCTGTAAGAGGTCTTGCGGTTGCAGCATAGTTTTTTATAAAGCATCTATAAGAACTAGACAGGCCTAAAAATACCTTAACTCGTATAAAGCTGTTGGATGTTATATTTATTTTAATTTTATATATATTTATGGATTGTATAACCCGTAGCATTTTATGCCACAACAATCCAGAGGTATTCGACGCTTTTCTTGATAAGCTTCGATTTTTCTTGGGAAACTCTAAAGCCTATATGACAAAAACATTGAAGAATACAGTCAATGTGGTCAACGAGTTTCTTTATGGATTCTGAAAATACATTGACATCGTCCACATAGACGTGACATATTTTCCGATGTGTTCTCTTAGAACATCATCTATAGCCCTCTGAAAAATACTGTCTGTGGACAGAGAAGGCGGTTTTCTCCCTATCCGTTTCCGCCAGCTTGATCTGATGGAATCTCGATTACAGGTTTGATGTAGAGAATTACTGGGCGTTTCCCATGTTCGACAGATATGCCGTAATTGACGAAATTTGATACTTATCCGACACACTTACTTTTGTTAATTTCCGAAAATCAATGACCATACTTTTCTTTTTATGGCCTTGTTTGTTCAGGGTTTTCTTATCTACAACCCAAATGGGATTACATCTCGATCGTCGAATAATGCCGACTTTCACAGTTGTTTGATCTCCGGATTAACAAAGTCGGATACCCCCAATGTATATGGATATAGCTTCGAAAAAACATATTAATGGTAAAGCTACTTTTGGTCTGCAAATGAGGCAACTCTTATATACTCTTATACACTCCAATAAAATAATTTTTTCCCTTTGTAAAATCCCTTATTAAAAAGTCTAACCCTATAAGGGCATCAAGTTAGTTAAAGTGAAACATTTTTTATGAACACAATAGTAGCCATGAATGGATTTAACTTGAAAGGGACTTTCCACTTTAATTCGGACAATAGTTTAATATAGTTTTTGGATGCTAAAGTATCTACGAGAATTTTTACTTTCATTCATCTTCGAGAAGTGTGGCAACATCTTCTGCTTTTGATTTATAATCTTCGTTGCCGTCTGGCACAGCCTGATTATGGGTTACATTTTGACAACTTGTGTCGAATTTGGTTTTACTATTGGTATTACGTTTTCGCTGTTAATAAGTTGTTGTTTGCCTAAACCGCCATGTAGATGGATCAACGTCCATTGGTTCAACGTTCTGAGTCTGATTTCGACTATAGGGTTTTCATTTCAAACTATCGAACTGTCTGGCACTTTTGTTTCCCTTGCCGGTGTAGGCCTGTTTTTTGTTGTAATGAGGAGTTTTGGTTTGACCCGAATTCGCCGAACGCCAATGAAAAAGGCATATTCGTTGCTAGTTTCAGTCTCTTGTGCCATTGCAAGGGCAATTGGTAAAGTTTTGGTCCTTTCTGGAGAAACATTAGCTTTTAGAGAAGTCCCGAACAAATAAAAAGCAAAGCATCTTCTCAATGTTCCTCGTTGAGAGCGGAAGCTGTTGATGCGTCGTGTGTCATTAACGATTTGTTTGTTAGAAGGTTTAGTGTTCTTTTTTTTATTTTATCGTAGTATTCTAGAAATGAGAGTTTACCCTATCTTAGCACACCTTTTTTTTTTTTTAAATGACGCGAACCGGTGTTATATTCGCTTAAGTCAAGTCAAGCTTGGTAACCGACATTATATATTCTGTCTGGCTGTCATGCACTTCCTCCCCTAGTGTCGAAAATTTTAACCGTTTACCTGCCTTTTTAAAGCTTCTACTTGCTCTTTTAATTATTTGTAAATTTTCTAACTGTTCCGCTTGAAAAGCTAGAGCACCTCTTCATCTTGCATCACATTAATTGCTTCCTTCCTTCATTCTTAATTTATTCTTTTCACTTTTTTAATTGAGACTTAATCCTACACAAAATTGAGTTAACTTTTCATCACTAGAATAAGCTGTATTCATCATAAATTATTTATTATTGAATTATTAATTTCGAAACTAAATTCATTAATTCAAAAGAAAATCAAAGATAGAATTCTCTCTTCCTCGAAACACATTTCATTGTCAATTCTCCTTATATTAGCAATTTATAAAGCTACTCAATGTAGTGGCGAAATTATAGAGTGATAAGCGGTGACGATGTTGCTTATTTATTTGTTTTTAAAATACAGTTTGTGGCATTACATTCATATGCCACTCTATTTCTACAAATTGCTTAAGCGCTTCCTTGGCGTTGGCATAGTTGCCCGCGTGACCGACTGAACTGCTGATTTCACGTCTTCAAATATGTAGCAAGCTCTTCCTGGTGGTAACTTACTTATTCTGTACAATGGCCCTTTTCTTCTTCTTTATGTTACCTTTTTAATTCGTCTCACACCACAATAAGATAAAACTGAAAAATTGTTCTTATTCTTAAAATGAGTATAAGAGATTCATCAAATAGATAAACGAACAATCAACTTGAATATAAATTTACACTCACCCTTCGGGTTTTTTAAATGGAGTGTAAACCTGTATTCCACCACATTCTCTATGAAATGAGCTGAAACCAGAAACGTCGATTTTTCACGGGTTAATAATACCTGATCAACCACTTTAAAGTAAAAATATGTAAATATCGAAAACAACATATTTTTCAAAGTAAATCAGTTTATTTAAATCAGTGGTTTAATATTAATATATGTAGCTTAAAAGACAAAACATTTTCAATTGTTCGATCGTCGTTTTGATGGGCATTTTTAATAGTTAAGAAATTTTGCGCTACTTTCTGCAACAGTTTTCCAAATTCCGCCGTTTCTTTTAGACATTATTAATTAACATGTTATCAGTTTTTCAAATGTAATATATCGGTATCCATCCACGACAAATCACCTACACATCAACCCGTAATATGTGAAACAACTTTTTCCTATTAGTCACCTTTGTTAACGGAATTCTAGTGCACACATCTCGTTGAGACTTTACAATAATTAAATATTTCACATGATGCTGAAATTCCCAACTTTTGAGTAATCTGGTATATAGGACAACATAATAAATTAACCAATTCCCAGTAATTATTGTCGCAATCAAAGAACTAAAATTCCGAAACTGGTTGTATATCCAAATTTGTGCATGGTCCGAGCTTCCGATTGAATATCAAATAAAGGAAGATAAACAATATTAAAAAAAAAGGGTGTGCTCAATTTTAAATATTTGATGAAATAAAGTTTAGTTGCACTCCTTAGTTAAAATATATGTATGTATACTAATTTCCACCATGAATGAACAGTCTGTAGGGCCTTCAGGTACTGCAGCTGACAAAATTAACGATGACAAACACGCAGATTTAAATGTTTCGGAAACCAAAAAATTATCGAAGAAAAATTGCATCTTAGACGATAATGAAGATTCTAGTATTATGTTTTGTCATTCTGAAGGCAATGTCATTAATAAGGCTTTCACAAAGAATAAATCTATGAGCATTGCGATGAACAATCTTCCCAAGGAAAATGTAGACTTGGCTGATCTCTTAGGTACCAATTGGCCTAGTCATGTAGGGGGAATCGTTACAATTTTAAATCGAAGTGAAGTTAGTACCGACTTCTATCATGGTGCCAATTTGGACAACTTCTCTACTAGACTGACAACGAAGGAAGAATCAACCTGTAAGTATGAAAAAAGTTAAATATGTATATACATACATCTGTATGTATGTACATATATGTCTGTCTGATTTTAAGTTGCATGGTAAAGTCATCGGAATAATTGGCGCAAATAAAAAAAATCCTTCTAGTGCTATTGGTAGATACATATGCATATGTATATGTATACAACATTTAACAAATTTTAAGCAGATCGGATAAATTATAGAATAAAGAAGGATTTGAACCGGAACTGCGATGTATGTTTTTGGCTTATTAATATTAATTATTATTCGATCTGGTTTAAACTTGGTAGATAGTAGTGGTAGATATGCTACAAATAGCATTTAAATACAAAAGAAACCAGAGGTTTATTCTATGTACAGCGATTAATGACCAATTCTCCAACTTTCCCCGCCTATTCATCAAGATGAAAAACCATAACTTTACTCATATTATAGCGTCTGCCAGGGTATAAATATAATTTACAATCGGTGTGTGTTTTTTGTGATGTTGTTCAGTGGTCTATTAAGTAAAAATAGAAATTTCTTTCTGCGTCCAAAATTCTATTCATAGAATTTTAACTATTAAATTACATCTACATTTGATACTAGTGTCCTTTAGAGAAGGAATGCATATGTATATGTATACAACATTTAATAAATTTTAAGCAGATCGGATAAATTATACGGGTATAAAATAATAAAGAAGGATTTGAACCGGAACTGCGATGTATGTTTTTGGCTTATTAATATTAATTATTATTCGATCTGGTTTAAACTTGGTAGATAGTAGTGGTAGATATGCTACAAATAGCATTTAAATACAAAAGAAACCAGAGGTTTATTCTATGTACAGCGATTAGTGACCAATTCTCCAACTTTCCCCGCCTATTCATCAAGATGAAAAACCATAACTTTACTCATATTATAGCGTCTGCCAGGGTATAAATATAATTTACAATCGGTGTGTGTTTTTTCTTGATGTTGTTCAGTGGTCTATTAAGTAAAAATAGAAATTTCTTTCTGCGTCCAAAATTCTATTCATCGAATTTTAACTATTAAATTACATCTACATTTGATACTAGTGTCCTTTAGAGAAGGAATGCAAATTATGTGTATAGTAATGCTTGTTCATCCATTATATCCAAGCCAAGTTTTAATTCTTCCGGATCAGAAGTACATATGTATGTATATATTCAATTGTACACTAGTATGTGTACTTAAATTATCAATGATATCACAATCGGTTTGAATAATTGAAATAAATATTTTTAACTAAACTTCAATAGACCGCAGACTCCGACGTATTTAGTCTGATTTGACAGTTTTGTATGCTTCTTTTAAATTTCTCGATTCAGAACTACACAAACACACTGGTCACCTCTTAAGCTTACAATGAAAAATTATACAAGGGGTGCCTTTTATATACATATCGGGATTTGGCAACCCTGGTGTTACAATCTGGTAGCTGTATCGCAAAGTTTGACTTTTTTGGCTTATATATACGTACTCAAAACGTTTTGACATACGAGCGCTATTTAAGTTGTTTACAGTAACTTAAAAGCTGCATCTCGGTTCAAAAATGGAATTAAATTTTTTTTACAACTTTCGACGTCGATTAACTCAGCAACTGTGCATGGATGAACTTAATTCAATCTTTGACGATGAAGCTTGACCAAGGACAAGTATTTATTGATGGTATGGTGAATTCAATCGTGGTCGTAGTTCACTCCAAGACGAATTTCGTGAAGGTCGTCCAAAATTTCTTGTTGTCCCGAAAACCGTTGATGCTGTGCGCGAACTGCAAGATCGTCATGTGACCTATCGTGAGATTGAGACAACCTTAGGCATTATTGGGGCCAACATTTATTCAATATTGCATAAACATTCGACTGTCAAAAAATTGTTCGCGATGGATCCCACACAATTTGTCAATCGCTCAAAAAAGGCTCGTGTCGATTGGATATGCTCAAAAAATACGATCGCGGTACTTCGAAACACGTCTATGACTTCGTGACAAATGGTAAGTCGTAGATTTACGCGCATGACCGTACCACTATAACAACGCAGAATAGTCAATACATAACCATTTGTTTGCAAGTTGTCGCCGAAGACGGATCTCTCTTCACCAGGACAATGCAGGCTCTCAAACATCGGCTCAAACAACTGCATTTATGAGCACCCAAAACATCGAATTAATGGGTCGTCCAGCATATAGTCCTGACTTGGCACCGAATGACTTCTATTTATTCCCGTATGTAAAAAATAAACTAAAAGGTCAATGTGCATTTAGAATGCAAGTTTTGGAAATACCTCATTCAGAGTGGCAAAAGTGCTTCGATAATTGGTTCAAACGCATGCAAAAAAGTGTGTAGATCTTTATGAAGAATATTTTGAAAAAAAATGAAGTGATTTTCGATGTTTCAAATTGTTTTCGTTCTCTAACCCCGAATAAAAAAGGCACCCCTCGTATGACTCAGAAATTCAGCTCAATAAAAGGTTAAAAAATTTAAACAAACATACATACATATGTATTCATTTAATGTCATCACTTTTTCATACCACTTAATCATTGAAGTATTTAAAAAGTCTTTAACAACCGAATATCAAAGAAGTGCAATATAATTATTTTGCTATATTGTCAAATAATATATAATGAAATAATTTTATAAAAATAACTTATTAAAACTGTACGTTTATTTCCAATACAAATATTTTTAAAACGTAGGTGGTACAACATTAGATTACAAACAATTACATGAAATACCCGGAACTAGGCTTACAGTTGGATCTCTTGTTGAAGTTTCCGATTCGGAAATATCAGATGAGTTATATGGTGTGATTCGATGGATTGGAATACCCTCGGGGTCATCTAATGACATACTAATTGGAATTGAACTTGAAGATGAAGTAGTAAATTTGAAAAGTTTATTAACCTCCGATGGAAACTATAATGGAACAAGGTAAATATTATGATTTTAACAAATTTAGCTTACATTTATTTGAGAAAGAAACTTTTTCATATTAAGTATATTTTTTATACACCTGCAAAGTATAATAAAATAAGTTAGGTGTCTGCAACGCATGGATTAACGCGTTTCGACTCCATAAAGTATAAATATTTTTGATCACCATTAAAAGCTGAGTCGATCTAGTCAGGTCCGTCTCTCTGTTTCTTCGCAACTCTTGCAAGAATTTCACCGATTAACTTTTTAAATGTTCATTTTTGGCAAGTTAATGAGTTACTTGAATTGGACTTCTAAAAGAAATAATCGGTATAAGATTGTGTTTTTTTGCAGACAACAAAATTGGAAAAGCCCTGCGTTCATTCAGCTCTGGGTGGGGCAACGTAAAATGTTTTGTAATATTTTTTGCTTTTAAATTTACAAGACTTAACTATATATGTACATATATGCACATTATTAAATATCTACATATTAACATATTTAATATGAATTATTTTAGGTTATTTAAGTGTCACGAAGGCCGTGCTGTATTTGTTCCGCCGAGTAAGTGTAATATTGATCGACGATTTATTGACATTGATGGGAGAACTTCAGGAAACAAGTTTACTAATGATCCTGAGTCAATAATGTTTGGCGTCGTGGATTGTCCCTTTGTCTTTGGCTCTGTTCCGCCCTTAAGTAAGTTTGTTAAGCTTTAACTTTTTTTATTTAAAGTCTTTTATTTTATCTTATCGATTCTTAAAAGAATATACTTTTAGTTAAATAGAGCTCATATTAAAAGACATAACATAAAAATGCAACGCATTTTTAACCATTTAGGTTCAATAAGTTGATTTCGCAGCAACACTTAATATTATTATGATTTTCTTATACGAGTACAAGTTGTATGTGTACGGAGCGAATCAAAATCCTTATGCATTCAGAAATCCGTCGATTAATAAAAGAGTGCACTCCAAAAAGTTAGTGGTAGTAGATTTACGATTGAATAGCAATGTTGCAATTGAGACGCTATAATTTTCTCGGAATAACAGTAAATTTGAAAATACCCCTATTGGTTGATTACCATTTTTATTTTAAATTGCAGCATTAGGAAACATAAAGTCCCAGCACAACATCAGGTCCTGGTAAGTACACAGGCTTAGTAAGTGAGCACGCTATGAAGCAAACTTTTATCGATTACAGCGATATTGTAGTATATGTAATATTGTAATTAAAAAGTCGAAGTTATGTTGAGTAGTGCAGTTTACCCAAGCAGAAAGATAATTCTTCTTTACTAATAAACGTTGCTGTTATACAGTCGTGTGAGATAGCATGCGTTCGCTGTTGCTGCATGCTAAGAGAATTTTGTTGTAAATTTATGGCGACTTTGAGCGATTTTGACTTTATGAAGTCCTTTTAATTGGCACAGGGTATACTTAATGTCGGCAGGGTCGACTTGCTTGCTTCATTAAAATTAGATAACTCATGTAAAGAGGGAGAAAATAGTAAAGATTAAAACAGATTGAATAGCTTTAAGATGACTTGCATAGACCACCAAATGGTGCTGTGACGGAATATCGATGTAGAGCCTGCAAAGTTCAAATTCAAATTCCCTTATATTCTCATAGTCCAGAATAATGGACTTGATTAGATCTTTGGCACATTGGTAATTTTGGCAACCAACTCTCATTAATATCTGCGGTCTTTTGAATTGATTGTTTTTGGAATATTATGTTTTTCGAAATGGTGTACATTTAATATTGCTACACGAAAGAATCTTATGAAATCATAATAAACTAAGTACAAGGAGATAAATATACACTAGAGGCACGAGTCTTGACTGTGTCAACAAGATGATCCCAAACGCTTAAATGTTTCACTTTTTGATTTTGATAACCTGTACCCATAGAGTAAAAGGGTATATTAAATTATTCCGTCCTTGATCTTGTTCACTATCAATAACCGAGTCGATTGAGACTTGTCCGTTTGTCTGTCCGTATCTATGAACATCGAGACCTATAAGACTATGAGATGTAGAACTACCAAATTTTTGTGTCTAGTGTGTACGCAGATCAAGGTTCTTTCTAATTTTCTACACGCCCACTTCCACTCCTGCAATTTAGGAAAACGAAATATTAGAGCTATACTCGTAAAAATTGAACAATAGGCTTAGTTAAATTCTCCAATACTCGTATTTGACTAACCGTACACAGAAGAATAAACTTTACTGTCAAAGACAATGAAATAAAAATAGGCCTAAATCACAAACACAATTTTATGTTTATGCAGTCATAGTAATACTTTTTCTCATGGGACAGTAGAGTAAATGGTAACCGTTTTAGAAGCGACTAAAAAAAAAAGAAACACTTCGCAAAGTCTATATTTAAAAATTTAACTTTAGTCTACGGTCCTATGAGAAAAAATAGTACCAATCTAGGCATATAAGAATAAACAAAAGGATATAAAAAGCTTAAAGAGCTTTAAAGCTTTATAAGCTATTTGGAATTGACCATTCAATGACTATCTCAAAATATATTACATATATATTTCTTCAGATAAAACCGATTTAGATATGTGGCTTAATTATTATACTTCTTGCTACAATACCACCCCCTCGAAATGCGCTTTATTAAAAACAAATGCACAAAATAACAAAATTTGTTTGAATAAAATCAGTTCTTATATTCAATAAATAAACTTCGGATTATTATTTTTTCTCAAGGAAAGCATTTTGAGCCCTTTATTAAAGACCTTGCTGTAGCTTGAACTTATTCTAATGCGTCTTTTATGCTGACGATATGAAACTTTATCTTTGATTTTAAATTTTAACACAGCGTCTACTACTAGTAAAGTATCGCATTCTTATTTGACACACTTAAATGTGTAGCCAAATGAACAAATTTTGTCGAAATCGGACATATCGGATGTGTATCTATGTATGTCCATTTTGTGCTGTCTGTATTTTTCGCTCAACAGTTGCCCAATTATCAAACAGCTTGTTAAGAAGTTTTTTCGGCCGGGGTACAACTCTCATTCTACCCAGGGCCTTTCTTTACCAGAACGATTTATAAATAAATGCCGGGACCTGAATGTTTAATAGAGAATAGCATAACAACGGATAAAACTGTTTTGCCTTATTGTTATAATCACACCAGAAGCGTTAGGGAAAAGATTAATAAAACAAGGCAAAGACACCCAATGTGGGAAATGATCTAATTCAAGTAAGGATTCACCCTTGACTTGGCTTACTAGACACTCGTAAATCATAGATTACTATTACGTACTACTGTCCCAAGAATCCTTACTAAGCCAAGTAGGCATTTACACGGACCTTGACTTAATAAAGGATGTTTCAGTCGCGACTCGCTAGGCACGGAATCACATCCATGTCAACTAGGGTATCACCCGGACATTGACTTGTAATGAGAATCATGTTCTTCACACACTGCATAGAGTAACACTACATACACTAGTGTCAAGAAATGAGCTAGGGATTCACCCGGACATTCCTCACTTAAAAAACATATAAGACACTTGTTGCTAGGTTCACTAATCCAACATGCTTGCATTAGTTTAGGAGTGCAATGGAATTTTGCTGGAAATAATAACTCTAAATCTATCGACTTTCAGTTCCACTGGTATCAGTATATACAAGTTATCACCTTTCCAAGATATTTTTATTCACACACCGTTTACGACTCTTTCCCACGATTCAAAAACACTTCCGTACTCTCCAGTAGTATCTCAGTTACTCTCTTTTGCTTTACTTTGATCAATGCCTTTAGCCTCGTTCTTTTCTGCTGGCGTCAATCTCAGCCAATTAAAATTTGCCACGTGTCAGCTGCGGTCGCCAAAAACGCCTAATCCCTCTCCATCGTTGTTCTGGTTGCAGTGATCTTTATTGTTTTAATATTTGGCAATTCCCTTTGCCTTAAACCAAAGTCAGCAAAAGCATCGACGTTTCGGTGCAGCCGCTGCTGTCTTAACCGAAGCAAAGCAACAAAGGCGACGTTTTGGTAAAATTATCGTTACCTTACGTGTAGCTGTGTGCATGTGTTTCTTAGTTTTCTAAATATGTTGTCGGTGCATGTGCGTGATAGTGATACGCAGTGGAGTCTATGTTTACCTCTACCGACTCTATGATTGGCGCTCAGGCGCAACGATTATTTGCCATCAACGGCCCGGGTTTCCTCGCTGTGACGAGGACTTATCGGAGGTTCCGTTGTTAAGGCGGAGTGTGCGATTCCACCGACGAGGTTGAGTGCTTTGTGACGTAGGGTTGGTGGTTTCCGTCCCCCAAGTTGACATCAGCTCCTCGATAATGCAAAGAATTTCCGCGATCTGGCAAAAGTGCTTCAACAATTGGTTCAAACGCATGCAAAAGTGTATAGATTTTCATTAAGAATATTTGGAAAAGCAATAAAGTGATTTTCGATGACTAAAATTTATTTTTGTTCTTTCGTATCATTTAGAAACGTAGGAGGTTCCTGATTTTGAGTTATAAAATAGAGTAGTGTATGAGCCCCTAACAATGAAAAGTTATGTTAACTTGCAAATTCTGCTCCAAATTTAAGAAACACTATTGGTTTCCCTAATTAAAGTCTTATGTCAATAATTTAAAAAGAAATATCTAAAGCGCATTTGTTATTCAGCTATTACACAAAACAATAACGGTACACTCCGAAAAAGAATGTCCTGTTTGATTCATATCGACCATAAAAGTACTTTACATCTGTCGAGCTGACTGAGTTCCTTCAGTCTCAATGTACCATTCGCTCTCCGTAGAAAAAGAAGTATATGTGCTGTGTCATTTTTTAACAAAAAATTACTTAAAAACGACGCTAAAATGTCCCTTTTTAACTTATTTAGTTTATTGTTTAAGATATGGGCATTTCCGGAATGCCGTGACGTTACGTTCGCACGATTAAACGTAAAAAACAAACATTAGGAAGACAGATTTGTGAAAAAGTTTTCTCTGTAAAACTATATACAGAAAAAAAGTGAACACAAACTTTCAATAAGATTCAAAATTCTGCGAGTTGAATTAATATTTTTGTGTGAATCTTTTTTTTATAATATTTTTAAATAATACATCGATTTTCCTGTTTAGCAAATAATACATATAGTTTTGTTTTATTCGATTTTTAAACCTAACGTGCCGTTATCTGGCCTGACGTTGCGAAAATTCCCTAAAGAAAATTATATTTTTATATGTTCAAGCATTTTTTAACAATTATTTTGAACTTTTTACACAAATATAATTTATTATATCATTTAATATATGTACATACATATATATTTTCAATCATTAATATTGTAATCAATAATTCATATTTTTGAAGAATTAACGAAAGTATGTCATTCTTTTTTGCCTTAATCTAATGTTTCACTGTATTTGTAAAGAAATTTATTTGTTTTTGCGTTTCTGTATTGATAACAACTTGCTTATTTGATCGGTTGCATCAGGTGTGTCAGATAAAACCTTGAGTGCTATGCCAAAAGAAAAGAGCCAATGGACTTGTAGAAATTATAAAGATTTTTAGCGTAGTCAAGATCGACGTCTAATAGCTGTCGCATGTGGGACTGTGCAAAGAACTTTCCTGTTTCCTGTTTGCCTTGTACTAGAGAATTCCGTTAGGTACATTGAATGCCTAAAGTAGCCCCTCTTTTTCGATACAAAAACATTTCCTCCAACTACCGACTATCATGATTAATCTGCATTTCAAGCATTCACTGCTGCTAATAAGATAATACCCAAGCCGACAAGCCAGCAAGTTTGCAAATTTAGTTGATAATGAAAAAGAAAAAACCAAAAGTTTTATTGGGCATATCGAAATTTTATTTGAGATTATCCTTATGGAGCACTTTCCCCTTAATTAAGACAGACATTCCCAGGTACGCTTAGATAACTTTTTCTGTGGCATAAGATTGTTAACTTATTTTTAGCCTCTCTCCGCAAGGTCAAAAAGTTCTGTCCTGGCAAGAAAGCACTTCGGCATCTCGGTTTTCTTTTCCTTGTTTATAATGTTTTTTAGCATTGTGCTCATCAATGTAAGCTTTCCAGCTCTTTATTTTGGCGTTTGGATTCTTGTCTGACATCGCGAAAGTGAAAATATGAAGTTCGAGTACAGATAATAGTTCCTGTTGAGTAATCAAATGTTTTGTATCTATAATATCTATAATTTGTAACCTGAAATGCCTATGTATAAGAAATTAATGTGAAATTCGCCGGCGTCAGTAAGTCGGCTTCTTGATTTTGTTCTGTCGCTTAGTCGTCGGAACTTCAGTAATAAACACACAAACGAACGATCTAGACGTGTTCCAGCAGTGGCTGATAAAGTTAATTTGCAGAGTTAAAATAAAGTTTAAGTTCTTATGAGATATCAAACACAGTGGTTTGTTATTCATCAGTTCCTTTTCATTGGTATTTAATGGGATTTGGAATCTTTTTATGTACTGGTAATCATGGTAACCGGTCTTGCACCAATGACAAATGTCAAAGCATCTGTGGTTAAATCAAATCAGACTACAAAATTAATTGGCTGCCTAAACCTTGATACAGATGGGTCGACTTTCATCGGTTCATGTACATACATGATTAAGATTTCCATTATGATTTTGACCGTGTACATTATTGTTACCCTGTTGTTTTCCCTACTTTTAAATATAGTTTCTTTCCTGGGCCCTATCAATCTCTTGTCTGGTTTTCCTTCTGTCTCTTTTAATACTCGATGCTATCACCAGGATGATTTCGTTCTGCCAACGTTTTTAATGAACTCCTTTCTATGCTAGCTTCAGTTTCTTTGGCTATCGCTCAAGCAGACGGAAGGTCTATGGATTGAGCTGGAAAAACGGACGTAAGTAATGGATTACATAACTCCGAAACAAACGCGTGGGTCACAAGACATGATGACTTTATTTGGAGCATAAACATAATAGCTGTTCTGCATTTGTGATATAAAAGTGTATGTATTTTGCTTTCAACCGTTTCATACAGATGTGTCAGCAATTGTGCGCACAGGTTCAATAAATTAGTGAGAGTGTTTTTTTTAACTTGATTGGTAATTTATACCAGGGACCGAAAATAATTGTTATTTTAAAAAATTTCCTCAAAAAAATCACCAGTAAAATAATTTTTATCTAAAAGAATTACTTTTACCTGTTATTTTTTATTTTTAAAATAATTGTTAAAAATAACTTTTATTTTTGATTTTTATTTTTTTACTCATGGCATAAGTGTTATTCTTAATAAAAAAAAAATAAAAATCATTTTTAATTTTTATATTTCCCAAAAAAAAGCAAAAATTATTTTGTGATTTCTATTTTTGGAAAAAAAAATTTTTTTTTTTTAAGAATAACACTTATGCCGTACCATCGATAAACGGTAATCCTTGATGGAGCTTCATCGCCAAAAATTGAATTAAGTTCATCCATGCACTGTTGCTGAGTTAATCCACGTCGTAACTTGTAAAATAAAAACGACCGAGATGAATCTTTTAAGTTTCTGTAAACAACACAAATAGCACTCGTTCTGAGTACGTATATGCAAAAGCTGTCAGTTGCCAGATTGCAACACCAGGGTCGGCAAATTCCGAAATATTGAAGGCACCCTTCGTATATTGATAAAACAACAATCGCAATCATTTAAAAAGACTACCTGGTAACGCATTACAAAGAAACGAATTGAACACATCTAATCCTTTCCCAATATCGCTTTTGTAACTTTTTTTATATGTGCATATCTTTTTCTTCGTAAATATCTCTTCCTCTTCTTGTGCTACTCTACTACCTGTTGCACCGACTGCATGCAGACCGTTTTGGCATGCTTGCAGGGTTCACCAAGAGTGCAGTGATAGTTTGTAAGACTTATGTGCACCAAATTGATATCACGGTATTTACAACAAACATCCGAACACCAGTTTTTTGCTCGGAGCAACAAAGCCTGAGATAAAGTTCGATCAGCAAGAAGTCAATTAAAAGTGTCATTGGAATGTAATCTGAATTTGACTCAATAAAAGGCTAGATATACGCAGAACAGTTTACAAGTAGCAAACTGGTAAATGAGATGATAATCGAGAATATTACATATATGAAGTCGATTTGGAAGGAATAGACAAACTATCTTTAACCATATATGTATAAAATAATGGGATTTAATGAACATGAGACGGCGAAAGCATCTACATTTCTAAAGTTTTTTTTTTTTTTTTGAAGACTCAATTTTATATTTCTTATCGTAGGATGCATACCATACAAAAGGATATCTTAACATATGCAAGTACTGCTTGTGACCAATCCTGATGCTCATATTACACCAGGAAATATAATAGGCGTGTAGAAAGAAAGTTCCGTTTCAGACGTCGTAAAGGCCTGGCCGGGAGTAAACATCTTGCAAGTATATTTCTTTTGCCTAGCCAGCCTGTTACTATAAATGCTTAAGTACCTTCCAATCTGCTGTTCTACTGTGTGCAGATTCAGGTCCAGGTGAAGGGTGGAGCCCCGCACAAACCAGGAGGCAATTCGTTATTTGCCGCATGACGCTTGTGTAGGACCTGTATCCCCTTATAGATCGATTTTGCCACTATACCCTATGTCTAGAGTTGTTTCGACTATTGGAAATTATGAAATCATCACAAGGACGGGAGCAATATAACTCAACCGAGTACCGAATACCAGGATATACAAAGCCAATGAAATTGAGTAACAAAGAAGAAAAGGCTGAAGGGCCAAAACAATTTTGAACTGGAACCGATTTGGCCGCATAGAAGCTAAAATATTTTTCTCATTCAGCTTGAAGCTGGGACAGGTAGAAAAAGATTACAAATGCAAAGGGTTACCAGTATCGCAGGTTGGAGATTCAAAGAACAATGTGTGTCCACCGATTATGAAGCAGGTTTATATTGGAAGTTACCAATAAGAGGCATTTGTTTGTTGCTTCTTTTAGAGTACCCCATTTTATACGAAATACTGAAAAATGTTCAAAGCATTGAAAAAAATATTCTATTTGCACAGTGATGCAAAAATGTTCAAAGCATTGGAAAAAATATTCCATTTGCACAGGGATGCGTTGCGATCAGTGGTATACGAACTGTTGAATTGCAACTTTATCCAACGAAGTGGATTACCAAATCCTGCATCATCGATTTTGGTGCCTATGACTATGTGTTGACCTCAAGCTCTCCATTCCGTCGCACTAACGCAGCATTAGCCGATGCCAGTTGTAGAGGAGCGTTGGCAAAAGTAGCAGGAAATCAGTATTTTACTACTCTAATCAAATAGTTCATCTGTTAAGATGGCAAGTTAATATTGCAATTCCAGTTTAAACGATAAAAAGAAAAAAACAAAAACCGGACAGATTCGATGTTCACCAAATGGATGAAGAATATTTCAGAATAGTAAGATAAAATTATTTTTTGTTGTGTAGTGATCGTCGAATCCCTTCAATCATCACTAAACAAAATGTAATAAGTATAATAAGTGTTTGTGTTCCATGAGTAATGGATTATTAAAAAAATAAGTTACTAATTGAAAGTAGGATCTATAAAACGACACTACATAACATTATGATAATTCGGCAAACTGTTTCTACCCCAAAATTGAAAATGATCAAGATCAGCTTGAAGCAGAAGTGTTGAACCTAAAGCAAATTTTACCATTGTTGCCTAACATAAGCACACAAGAATGAGGTAAGACTAAAGGAAAGTGATTAAAAAAGGGGATAAACAGCAATGGTCCTAGATGTGACACCTCCAAGGTCACTATTATGCTTCTTGACAGTTAAATTAGAATTTTCTGTGTAATGTTTATTAAATATTAAAGAATTCAACTAAGGCTCTAACAATGAAATGGATGTCTCGCACGCAATACAAACCAATACATGCACCAGTTTATCAAATACTTTGGGACAAGTATTTACAAAACTTATTTACTGTCCCAATGTTATTTCAAGATATGCAGGAATTAAATAAACGTACTGCGTTGCACTTGGATTGCTGAAAGACAAGGGGCAGTGACAACTTTTCATCTTCATTGCCCATTTAACACTAAGTCGTTTTGGAACGCAGCAGAAACAAACAGCATTTGATTTATCGAATACTGAAATGCAATCTCTTACTACTAGAGGCCTGCACGAGTACATTCGAAACGCAAAACGAAACGCTTGTATGCTTGCTCAACTCAGTCTTGCTTTACTCGTATTTGCAAATAGAGTAAACCGAGCACCGCGTACGAACGAATGAATGCAAACGATTGGCACATACCGAAAGATCCGGTAAACCAAATACGAGTATACCAAGAACCAAAGACCGAAAACCAAACCAGATATTTGGTACCTTTCAAATGTCTTGTTCGTTCTTGGTATACATTATTTGAGTTATTTGTAACATTTTCTTTGTTATTAATTTTAGTACGTACAAAAATCAAACGACACTTTGCAACTGATCGAAAGAGATTGAAACAAAATCGAAATTAAATTCATATGTATGTGTGTATGTGCATTTTCGCGAATGCTTGGAAGTACCAAGCATACTTGAAAGACGTCTGGTATTCATTTGTTTCGTTTAGCGATCTACCTGTTTCATTTGTTTCGAACCAAATACACGAATATTTCTTAATATTTGAAAGACCTACTCTACTGACTACCTTGGACTATTCGTCATTTCAGCAACTTTAAGGTGCCGCTAAATATTAACGGCTGGTCCGTCATTAATCATAATGAATCCCTCGTAAATTACCGATACTGGAGTTAGGTGGCTTGGCTGCGTGTTGCAATGGGCCGTGGTGCCCGCGTGCAATTCTTGAGCGCACGTGTTAACCGCAATACTCTTTGCAGAAGGACATGTGTGACGATCCAAGCCATGATTGTATTGCATTGATTTTAACATCGCAGTCCGCTACAGTGTTTTCAGGAATTTCCAGTATTATTCCGGCCTTATCACATATAAGCTTAGGTTTAAGGAATTTAATTATAAAATGGATTTCTCGATCATTGGCGAAAACGTTAACGCTAGAGACATTTAAAATTTGGGATACGCTAATTTCTGTAAAATCTTTGCTTAAAATTACCTTTAAGTCACTGTCATTGATAAGTACTGGATTTATTACGTTAGTGGCATCCAATATGATCGCATTTATAAGGTTTTTCTTATTTCCGACATTAGTATCCTATTTATTGCTAAAAGGATCTCGTACAAGTGCGCCAAATCGATTTGCTCTGATTTTTTTAATTTTAAAATTTTGCTAACAATGACTGTGAGTGTAGTTATCTATTTTCAGGTGTCTGAATTTATAGTTATTTGCCTATTGCTTTCTCTGCCCGATTCGTGCTGTGTCAGTTGAATATTCCTCAAGTGCCTTCAGTGCTTAGGTGGTTTGAGTCCGTCTCTAATATACTTCCCATGTGTGACTGGGGGAATAGGTTCGTCATTTCCAATTTCTCCTATACAAGTCTGGCGTACTCCGTCAAATTCGTTGTATGTCTCAAAAAGTTAGTCTCGTTCCATAGTACCACGACCCCGTCGATAATCGGGATGTGTAGTCCGCGTGGGAATAGTCCATCAATTTGGCGTAGCTCACAAAATTAAAATTAGAAAGTGCCTGAAAGAATTATAGTTTTAGTGAATGACCACCAATCTAGCTTATCCAAACTGTATTTTGCTTATCGCTATTAATATTTTGTATTATATAACAACTTTTTTTTGGTGCGCTTTATGCAGTTTGTTTATTATGTCCTGTCTTAATTCGTCAGGTGATGAATCGATGACGAACCGAATGGATTGATCGGTTATATTCCACCGTGACTTGCAACACGGCTGCAACGATGCCTGTGATGCCCCTTTGATGGGATAAGCATCTTGTCATGTCGTTTAGAGTGCTATGAAACCGTTCTATTTGCCCATTTGATGTGCTGTGAAGCTGAGGGGTATTAATAATATTGATGTCGTACTGAATTTTTAACATTGACCTTATTGTCTCCGAATTAAAGGAAGCTTCGTTGTCGCAGTAGACCGTCTTTATTGCCGGGAATAAATTGATTATCAACAATATTGGTCCTATTATGGCCGTAATTGTGCGCGATGCGATACTCTGAGCCAGAGCAAACTTAGAGAATATGTTTATGACAGTCAAAAAGTGTTTTCCTGCAGTATAGTAAATATCCATGTGGCTGATTTCTCGCGTGTAGGATGGGACCGGTGTAGCTTCCAGCTTTTTTTTTTGGGGTGCCTGTCGTACTTGACTTTCCCGCAACTTTGTTTATGTTTGGAAAAAAATATTCTACTTCTTTCAACGTCGTGAAATACTGGGCTGTACGAAGGATTGCCAGTATCATACTGATACTAGGCATAGGGTACCTATCAGCGATAGTTTTTTTTGTTAAGTTCATGAAAATCTGTTAATAGCATTTTCTTCCCCGATCCCGAGTCGTCGACTTCCTTCTTGCCAACGACCCAGATTGGGTTGTTATGCGTAGAGCGAGATGGTCGTATGATGCTATTTTTGAACAATTCCTTTATTTCTTTTATGACAAAGTCGACCACGCCCATCGGAAATGGGTAAAGCTTCGACAACCGACGTGTTATAAGGCAGCAGCTCGTTTGGGTCTACAAAACCCTTTATGTTTTCTTTTATCATGCTTGTGAACTCTTTTTTTTTATTGACCAAATGGACCTAAATTTTTTCAATCTTAGTGAAATTAACATTGTGACATAGAACTGGATCTTTTCAACCCCATTATTGTGTTCTATGACTCTATTTTTTAAGTTGATAGTAGCACCAGCATGTATTAAGAGGTCCAATCCAATTATGCCGTTGAATGTGGACAATATTGGTGAAATAACAAATGGACTCTCGAGCCCAAAAACGGACAGGGTACATATATGATTTATGCTTTCTACTCCATTTATCGATTTGACTTTGAAAAGGGTTTATACAGGAGTAGTGCTTCACAGAGGTCTTTGACCTCTTGGGATTGGTCTGGCTTCAATTCTGACCAGACCGCAAGAAACCGTTTAACTGGCCTTGTTGTTGTTTTTGGAAATTGGCTGTTGAAACTTGGATGATGACGGGTCGAAATCCATTTATTCAACGGGGTCTTGCCGCTGTTTGTCCCCATGCTCCTTTTTAAAATAAGGGTTTTCTCCTTTACTTTCCTAATCTCTCTATTCACCCTAGTTCTGATATTGTTGGTGACTCTTATTTCTTCTATCACTTTCTTTTATGCTTCTGGCATAATTTGACGCAAAAGCATACCTATCATGCTTGTCTTCAACCTCTTTTGTCAGTGCCCGTGCAGCTCGCAAACTGCTGGGCGGAGCCGCGAATAGTACATCGGTAAGGCATTTATATGACCTGAAATAAAGATGTGAAGCGCGTCCGATCTGAACTTCTCGTTCATATGGTCGGCAAAGGCCGTGTCATATGACAAAATAGTCTTATTGGTAAGAAGCGTGAGCTTCTTTTCCACTTCATCATCAAACTGTAATATTGTTAGATTGCCCTGCCTTAAGAAACTCATCTCCTGTTCGGCCAGGTGTATGGGACGCTTGTCCACATACGTAAAATCTAATCTGTCTATGATAGCATCAAAGTTTAGCTTCGTGTCAAACGAAGACAACGTGAGATCTGTTTGACCTCTGATTTTGTGTCTTAAGATTAAAACCGCCTATTAGTGGTGGGAGCTTTCATCGTACGCGCTATAGAGCTTGTAGGCAGCTTGGCGCCAAAACACATACTGTTCTTGTACGCCGCTGGGACTGACGTAACCTCAAGCGGCACGTCGCAACTTCTACCGGGTACGATTTTGACTTCTTCATATATCTTTATCACTGGTTGGGTTACCGCCGCGTTGCTTAAATTGTCTGTTATTTCTCGAATTTCGAAAAAATTTCGAACTCAGCTCTTTGAGTTTGCAATGCACCGTTAATCGCTGCATTTAGGAACGGTTTTAACTGTTGTGGGTTCATGTCTGTTTTTTGTTTTAATTGTCTCAAAACTACTTTAGGCAAGTCCCCAAGTATTTCTTCAAGTGAGCCCTATGAGTCGATTTCGTTACTGCTCATCTAATTCAAGACCATTGTGCATATTTTTGTATGTGAAAAATAATCAAACCAAATAATGCGCTCACAATCAAAAGCAATATATAAAACGAATTCGAGTTCTGCATATAATAACCAAAAACAAATGGAACTTTTATTTCCACGTATGTCATAACTGAAACTGTCCAGTTGCAAGAAATAAGCTGTCCGTTGGTAGCAGGCACGTTTACGTGTATTAAAAATTTGGCAGGTCAGATTTCACTGTGCATTTCTTGGAGATTTTTAAGGTTTTTTTTTTTTTTCTGCTAGTGTTTTTTAAGATAAACTCTTTATAACTTCAATATATTTTATTTGCAAATATTTTTTTAATAAGTGACCACAGATATATTATATATGTATTTTAAACAAGCATTTCACTTACATCATTTTCCTCTTTCTCTATTTTTTTTTATGGTCAAGTTTGTTTCAAATTTTTGCCACGACCACTTCTGCTTCCGCAATTTGGGAAAAACGTATAACTAGAGCTGTATTAAAGATATTAACACTCTATAATATAGACAAAATACACCAACTGCCTAAATTTATTTTATTTAAATAGTATATCCTGTACCAAGTAAAGTAAAGTTGCCACCAATTTACAACAAAATGCTCTTAGCATGCTACAACAGCGAACACATGGTATCTCGCTCACTCTTAACAGCCCATTTTGCATGGGGCGTTTCAGTACAAAATAGAAATACGTATACCTCCGATAAATATTGTCCGATTTTGATCAAATTTGAAGAATACGATATCTTTTATATTGCTCTAGTTATAGTTTTTTCCCGAATTGCGGGGGCGGAAGTGGGCGTGGCAAAAATTTGGAACAAACTTGACCTGCCTACACAATAGACGGATGTTGACACCAAGTTGCTCAAGCTCTTATAGTCTCTGAGATCTAGGTGTTCATACGGACAGACGGACATGTCTCAATCGACTCGGCTATTGATACTGATCAAGAATATATCTACTTTATGGGGTCGGGAAATTCTCCTTCTGCCTGTTACATAGATTTTAGCGACTTTAATATTTTTTACCCTTTTAACCTATGGATACAGGGTATAAAAAACTTATATATGGTTTCATATTTTTTCTTGAACAAATGGCTATTCAAATGAGTTATTGTTAGTTGACATTTTATATAAATTATATAGTTATAAATTATAACTTATAATGCTTAATATAATTCAATGGAACCTTAACGGTTACTTCAAAAATTATAACCAGTTGCATGAAAAAATATTCCCCAAAAACAATATCCCTCCAAGAATATTTGAGTTTCTTCTTCTTCCCAAGGATACATTGTATAAAATGTATAACCTCAATTATACTGGTAACGCTTCAGGCGGTGTCGCAATTCTAATCCATAATTCGATTCAACAGGATTTACTAGCAACAAAAAAGGTGACTTTAACAGCTGGCACAGGCTCTGGGACCTCGAAACAATAGAAAAGGCAACATTCTTGCACAATTCCTGCAACAATCTCCCTTAGTCCTACTAAGTTATGGCTCCACAACTTACTTTAGCATTCATAATACGCTTACACATGTTGAACTTACTCTCTGCATACCCTCCATTGCCTTTTTCTAAATATGAGTAAGCTAGTAACCATTTTAACCTTCTAAGAACTAAAAGTGCCAACATAAACAAAGAATCAAAATAACACGGGGAGTGCCTTTTATATCTCGGGATTTGGCAACCCCGGTGTTGCAATCTGGCAACTGACAACTGTATTGTAAAATTTGATATTCTTTGGCTTATACGTACTCAGAAAGTTTTGACATACGAGCGCGATTTATGTTGTTTACAGGTACTTAAAAGATTCATCTCGGTCCAAAAATTTAATTAAATCATGAACATTTTCGTGCGTTTATTTTTTACAAGTTACGACGTGGATTAACTCAGCAACAGTGCATGGATGAACTTGATTCAATTTTTGGCGATGAAGCTCCATCAAGAACCAGTGTTTATCGATGGTATGGTGAATTCAATCGTGGTCGTAATTCACTCAAACGCGAATTTCGTGAGGGTCGTCCAAAATTTCTTGTTCCGAAAACCATTGATGCTGTGCGCGAATTGATATTGCGAGGTCATCATGTGACCTATCATGAGATAGAGACAACCTTAGGCATTAGACGGACCAGCACACATTCAATATTGCATGAACATTTGACTGTCAAAAAAATTTGTCGGCATTGGATCCCACACAATTTGTCAATCGCTTAAAAAAAGGCTCGTGTCGATTGGTCGAAGGAAATGTTCAACAATACGTCTATGACATTGTGTCAGGTGATGAATCGTGGACTTAAACGTATGAGCCCGAAAGTAAACAGCAGTCGATGATCCAAATCCAACAAAAGTTGTTCGCGCAGGAAGCACTTCCAAGCAAAAGGTGGCCTACTTTTTTCGAATAAAACTGGACATGTCGCAACCACTAGAACAACGCAAAACAGTTAATTCTGAGTGGTACACAATCATTTGTTTGCCAGTTGTCTTCCAAAAAATTAGGAAAACCAACCGCCGAAGACGGATCACTCTTCACCAGGACAATGGGAGCTCTGCATTTTTGAGCACCCAAAACGTCGAATTAATGGGTCAACCGTTGTATAGTCCTGACTTGGCACCGAATGACTTCTTTTTATTCCCGTATGTAAAAAACAACCTGAGAGGTCAACGTTTTTCGACTCTTAAAGAAGCGGTTGCGGCATTCAGAATGCATGTTTTGGAGATACCTCATTCAAAGTGCCAAAAGTGCTTCGACAATTGGTTCAAATACCTTTTGCCGTTCGAAACCTAGGCACACAATCCATTGCCTGAAGAACCACAATACAAACACATCAACTAGCGACAGTCAAAATATAGCCATCTAGTTTTGCTTCCACTGGTCCAACGACTCACGAGACGGCTCTTTGCATGAACAATTAAAACAGCCTATTCCCTATGGTCTCTTCTTTTACAGTTCGAAACTTACCTTTTTTCAAGATTTAAAAAAAAAAATCTCCAATTATTGCCCTTGAACTAGACATTGTTTTTAGCAAACTAAATTGAAAATCCCCTGGCCTCGACAGAGATTTATTCGCAATGCTTAAAAATCCTTTAAGTTATGCTTTCTTAATTACCTCAATATCTTTGACACCTTTATTCCGCAGCGATTCAAACTTAACCAAAACATATTAATTTTCACAATAAACACAGATAAAACTTGCCCCACCTCCTACCGCACCATTTCTCTAAACTATTGCTTCGTTAAAACACTCAAGAAAAACTATGGTTTCTTAATTATAACAGCTCAATCGACAGCCGTTAAACAGGCGTTTAAAACTCACCTTATATACAAAATCGCATTTAATGTTTTAATGCACATGGCGTTGCGTAATTTGCTTTTTATTAAATGAGAAAATACGTTCAATTTCTGTGTTGGACAATGGCAGGGAAAATATTTTTATGGCAAACTCTGCTAAGCCACTGAATGGATTGTTGTTGCCAGCGTCTTTGTAAATTAGAACTTCCGCCCAAAACTTGGTGGTATCCTCAACAAACTCCCACTTGACAAAATGTATTTTGTTAATTTGAATAAGTATATTGTCAATGTCTTGACATTCAAAATATTCCAGTACATTGACAATGTCCTTACTTTTAGATGGTCTCAACATATTTTTAACGGAAAATAATTTGACCTGTTCCATAATTTCAATATTTTCCGGCAATCTAGAAATACAAAAATTTCAATATAGATACTACGATCAAAACGAGCATATTACCTTTGGCGGAGTTGGATTATTGACTCCTTAATAAACTTCATGGAATTTTGTCTTATTTCAAACTCGAGTGCTGCGGTAAATTGGGTTTCTTTAATTTTGTTTTCGAACCCATAGCCTAAATACAAATTAGGCACTGCTGCCTTCTCCAAATCATCTTTCAAAATATTTATTGCATGATCTGGTGGAATTATTTTCGATTTTAGTGACTCAATAGCTAGAATCACATCCGAAAGTAATTGAGTAGGGTCTCCGTTCATGTTTTGAAAATTTTTGTTCAAGCTTTGCATGTCTTTCAAAATTGGTCTTAAAAACAAAAAATAAAGATATTTTATCTCATATTTATACAGTCCGTGGAGAAGTTGTGCTTTGTGACACTTTTCAGACCTAGTCCCTAGTTCAAAATGGATTTTTAATTCTGTCCACTGATTCACGATTCGGGAAACCGCACTCTCTATCGACAACCATCTGGTGTCACTTACTCTATGTAATGGAATTTAGAATTTGGAAGTCTTAGAAAATTTATATTAAATGTTACACACACAAAACAACAGAAAGCTTCAATGTATAATTCAATCTATAAATTGTTAATGTATTAGTAAAAGATAATCACAATTCGGATTATTTTTTTAATACATACCTGTGTACCTGGTTATCATTATTTTATAATTCAATTGTCGACTACAACTTTTTGAAAACCACGAGTAAGTCTAGTGCACAAGAAATTCCAGGTTTCAGGTATTACTTCACAAGACTTTGTAACGGCTAGCTGAATCGAATGACATACAGATTTTAGCAGTTTCAGAGAGGAAACTGACTTCCTCAACTCGGTGTAAGCACTCTTTTTTGACCCAGTCATCACGTTAGCGTTATCAGTTCCAATTGCAATTAAATTAGCTATCTTTAATTTTTGTTTTCAATAGCAAGTTTTTTACAGCATCTGCTATAGAAATAGCATCTCCAGCATGGGTTTGCTCGAGGCCTAAAAATGTCGACACAATATCCCCTTTAATCTTACTAAAGTAGCTAATAGCGACTCCTAAATATTTAACAATATTTACAATTACATATTTATTAACAAATATACATGGATACACCCTTATTTTTATCTTTACTTAGGCACAAAGCTTACCAAGAATTTTTTGCACACTAATGTTAGTGGACTTGTCCACTGAGTTTCCGATGTCTGCTCCACACACAACTTTGACAAGTGGTCACTTGTTGCAATCGCCGTGTGTTTGGTAATGTGTAGGCATAAAGCTGCTTCCTGCTCCTCCGTTTTGGTCGACTTACGAACGGCAACTTATTTTTTTGGCTAACTGCGCCCATCACAGCCACATATTTTTTGGAGGCACCGTGGTGGCGAATGTCAAAAAGCTTTGCACCAATTGAGGATTTGCAATATGCACAATAAGCTCGCGTTGGATCGGTGATATCCTTACGAATCCATTGCTTGAATTCTTCATCCTGCAGCCAGGAATCACGAAAATGTTGCTTATGAATTTTCGGCATCTTGTTCAAATCTCAATCACTAATCACATATAAAGAGTTATCGTTGTATATGTAATCGAACCACTGAGTCAAATACAAGTTCCGAACCACTATTAATTGATCTGGTGGATCTTCATTCATTCGGAATTTTGCAGTCGATGACAAAAAGGTAAACAAAATGCAAAAACCTTGAAGGAACCTTGGATTTTTATAATAAAATTGCTAAAATTGCTAGCAAAAATAATTCAAATTGCTAGCAAAAATAATTAAAATTGCTAGATTTGTGGCTAATAGCATTTTAAAAAAAAAGTTGCAAATTTTTTTTAAAGTTGCCAGATCTAGCATCTAAATTGCTAAACTGGCAGCACTGGTGTCAACCATTGAATACCTCATTCACTATACCTCTGCCTCTGTCCAACTCGTGCCAATCAGAACTTCCTATCGCTCCGCCATTAGATTCCCCCTTAGAGCTTTCTGCACCACACCACATTGAAGCCAATACTTTTCCTCTAGAAACCTTAAGCAAACTTTTTACCGCTAAACTTATCAAACCGATACTCCTCTGAGCCGACTCATCACTACAATAAATCATTGACAGAACTCTTAAGGCTAAGAAACAAAACCCAGCTCATCATGCTGATCAAGTATATATATACTTTATATAGTCGGAGTTGCTTCCTTCTATGCGTTGCAAACTTCTGACCAAAATTAATATACACTTTTTGCAAGGGTGTAAAAACATTATATGCGAGAACCACAATTAATTTTATTACATTCACAATAAGTTGCATTTAAAATAAAACATTTACTTGCGACAAGTTTCAGCACAACATACACTTTTAGTACGTGGTTAAAATACAACACAAACACACAAATTAATAATCTGGAAGAATAATGTTTTGTATATAAACCACAAAAACGACTACTTTACAAAACATTTTTTATTATGCACTTGGTTCTGTGCAATTTTAGTGTTGATTGCACAATGTTGTGCACAAAAAGTGCAAGTGCAGCTTCCTGTCTATAAGATACATTGCTTGACAGAGGTTTAAAGGGAATTTTATTTACCTGCGCGAAAGGTTCTGCCTTTTCAACATGTTTTCTTGTATGCCCAAGAACGCGAAGCTGCTCAATTTTCGAATTCAACGTGCACTTGCATTATTTGCAATGTTCCAATTCTTTAACTCCGATTCCTTCATCCACGAATCTCGGAACTTTTGCTTATAAATTTTCTTTCGAAAATTATAACACAAATAAGCGATACTCTATAAGTCTGATTTCGATTACACATTTATGAACAGGGTTGCGTCGCATTGAAAAGTGATTGGTGAAGCCAAAGAATCAATTTTCAAGCGATGCCATGTAGTTCAAAATAATAAATTGTATATGCGACTCAGAAGTATTTAAAAAGGATAAAAAAAGGCTAAAATTAAAATTAAATTTCAAAAATTCCCCGGCAATCACAGTTTTAGAAAGGACAGATCTGTCCGCAAAAAGCACAAAACGGCAACAGTGCTCCCAACTGAAATACCCAAAGCACAACAGATAGCCGCACACCGAAAATGACCAACTACAGTTCTTATCATAATTATAACCCACTTTTAAACGAAATAAACACATTGGCTGAAAATTTTTCCCAAATGACATATTCATTCAAAATCTTGAAAAATGAATAGTTTAATATTTGTATTTTGAATAAAAAAAAACTTTTCCACTTAAAATTAACGATTAAATAAAAATTTCTTAAAAATAAGTAAAAATGAAGAAAAAAAGCACCCATTTACTGTATCAAAATTATAGCCCACTTTCATGTTTTGGGTCAAAAAATACTAAAATCGTTGCGGAATGATAAAAAAACGAATATTAATACTTGGTGCGGCCTCCAATTGCCTTAGTTAATTTTAAGTGGAAAAGTTTTTTTTTTATTCAAAATACAAATATTAAACTATTAATTTTTCAAGATTTTGAATGAAAATGTCATTTGGGAAAAATTTTCAGCCAATGTGTTTAATTCGTTTAAAAGTGGGTTATAATTATGATAAGCACTGTATTATATGTACACACTCACTGTCCTCTTTACAAACCATTTCCAATCCCCACAACACCTCATACTATGCATCAGCCATTAAACTAAAACTAATGTGAATCCCCGGACACGTTGGTATTCCTGGCAACGAAACTGCTGACGCAGCCCCCAAGGCATCTTCCCAACTCCCACTAATCTTTCAAACAAATTTATACATCAATTTAAACATTAAACATATAAAAAACCACTTCAAAAAAAAAAACAAACAGATCTTTTTAACAAAATTAGCAGTTTAAATTAATCTCTCAATGAACAATGATCCTACTGCGTTGCTTCCTCCTCTATATGTTGATTGATTATCTCGGGCTGGCTAGCGCCGACATGTGATTCGACTTCAGTGCATACTGACACCGGCTTGGAAGCAGGGTTATGTCCGTATACGACTACAGCAGCTTGATGACTGCTAAGTGCGCATGTTGCGCAGATCCAGGAGCTAGAGGTCGCATTGTTATTCTTTCTGCAGCATGTACAATGAAATTTTCTTGACCGTGTGGAGCAAGTTAGCATCTCCTGATTATCCGGTGCGGTGCACAGCACCCAACTACTATTAGGAGTCATGTATCTTAAGTTCCGCTAGTACTGCAGCGGTAATGAATTTCTTTTCTGATAGATTTCCTGAAACTCAGTCCCGTAGGAGTCAAATAGGATCTCGATCCTCTTAAGGTACTAGTGTATGAAGAACTATAACGAATTTCTTCACCGTAGGATTTTCATTAGCAATTTTAATGAATTGTTGTTCATTTGACTAGGTTCTTAGCTCCGCTTTGAAGACAAAAAAACAATCAGGCCCAGTTGAATGAATTTATATAATTCAGTGACAAGCTTCTAGCGGCAAGCTTTAAAATTCTGTAATTTCAATTCAAGGTTAAAGTCACATCTCTTTATACTTAAGAATATTCTCACTTACTCTAGTCTTTACTCTTAGACTGCAAACAAACAACTGCCGGTTTCAACCCGCGGTGCGTTGGTAACTAGCCGCTGTGAGCGGCTGTACATTTTTACGTTTTCGTTATTTCATATGTTTCACTTTTACAGTGGGTCAAATGTAATTTATTTGCGCACATTAATTTCGGCAACAATACCCTTTTACCCTATGGGTAGAAGGTAGAAAAATGTGTAGTTTTAAAAACTTTAAACGCCTAAAACCAGTAATATCACTTCGTAGATATTAATAAAAATTAAACTTAAATTTAAAAAATTAAAGCTTAATCCAAGGATTATTTTTATACCCTTGCAAAAAGGGTATATTAATTTTGGTCAGAAGTTTGCAACGCATAGAAGGAAGCATCTCCGACTATATAAAGTACATATATATATTCTTGATCAGCATGATGAGCTGAGTTGATATAGCCTTGTCCGTCTGACCGTCTGTCTGGATCAATGCAATCTCCTCCAAGACCCTTGGAGCTACAGAGTTGAAATTTTGCACCTAGGCTTCTTTTTGCTGCAGGCATTGTATATCTCAGAATCATCTTGATCTGATGACTATAGCTCCCATAGGAACGATCGGTCAAGAACAGGGTTTAACATCAATAACTCTGTTGTTTTTGAATGGAATGTCACTATATTTGTTTTTAAAGCGGTTGTCACGAAATTTATCAATTGGCAATTTGAGATAAAAAAAATCTAATTTATATTTGATGGGTTTTATAAACTTCCTTATGATTCTGGCAAATGATATATAAATCAAAAAGACAGTTTGCGGGTATACATCCTCCTAGTTAAAATAAATTTATACTTTTTATGAATTCTTATACATATATAGAAAAAAGAAACTAATGCCGCCATTTTGTTAATTTAAAAAAAAACTAAAAAGCTACGATCAAGCACCAGATTACTAAATAATAAAACAAATTTTTTTGTCCGATTGATTTTGGGTGCATCTTCAAGGATTTGTTGGCGGTCACCGCAAGATACTTCTTTTTGAATTGGCTCTACACAAACATCCATACATTTTAAAAAGTTAAATTGTTTTCTTTTTAAAATTTTTGTTTAAAGGGCATAGCCGATTTCAATGTATTAAGTGCACCCGAACCAATTAGACAATTTTAAAGCACATAACATACCTAAGGATTGATTATACTTAATTTTCAAACTTGTAAATGCTATTTTGGAAGAGTTATGACGGAATGCAACCATGCATTATATACATCTAAAACAAATTATGGATATTCTTTGTATCAAAGCCCATGTTCAAGATTTTTTTGTTAGATTTTACAATGATGAAGTTGCGGTATTAATTTTGATATTTTTCAACCATTTTTTTCTTAACTTATTTGAAGTGCGACTGAATTTCTCTGTATTTTCTCTCTGATAATAAGCATAATTTTTTTTGTGCTTCAAATGTTTATGAATTTGTTACTTTGAAGTAATTATCAATTTAAACATTTATTTGTGTTTTTCTACCGTCGACACAGCCTTTGATAAAGTGCAACTGCCTTTTCCTTACAAAAATCGTCATAACTCTTCCAAAATGGAAGTTTTAAGTTTGAATATTTAGTATAATCAAAACTTTTATTGGTGCGGGGCACATTTTACATTTGCTATGCCCTTTGTTACGATACGTATTACAAAACAATTCCAATTATAAAAGTTTTTTTCGTATATAAATTACTTAAAGCACATATCCTACAATATTTATTTTTAGAATTTCACAACTCAGATGACTTGCATTATGTTTGTGGCAAATTCAAAGGCATACAAGGTCATCACAATTCTTGTTATCTAGACGCTACCCTGTTTTCTATGTTTGCATTTACAAGTGTCTTCGATTCAATACTATACAGACGTCCAGGAATCAAAGTTAATCAAACAAATATTTATATCTTTTTTGTATTAATTTTAAAATAATTCTTTGTGTAGGATATATCTCATTACAGTGCTGTTCAAAAGGTGCTGCGTGATGAAATTGTTAACCCATTAAGGAAAAATTATTATGTAAGGGCGGATCGCGTTATGCAACTACGCAAACTACTTGATCAATTCAGTTCAGTAAGTGGTTTAACGACCGAGGAGAAGGATCCCGAAGAATTTTTAAATAGTTTATTGGCTCAAATTATGCGTGTGGAACCCTTTCTAAAAGTGAGTTTGTTTAAACTAAATAAAAGAAATTATGAACTTTAATTAACTTAAATTACTTTGTTTTTAGCTAAGCTCTGGGCAAGATTCATACTATTATCAACTTTTTGTGGAAAAAGATGAAAGATTAACGTTTCCCACAGTTCAGCAACTGTTCGAACAAAGTTTTCATTCGTCCAATATCAAATTAAAAGAGGTTCCTTCCTGTCTCATTATTCAAATGCCACGCTTTGGAAAGAATTACAAAATGTATCCCCGAATCTTGCCTTCTCAAGTTTTAGATGTTACGGACATTATTGAAGACTGTAAGGCTTTTATATTGTAGGCAGCACATTCTTTAAAGCAGTTTATTATAAGGGGTGTTTTTTAGGTATAGAACTTTAAGTTGGCATTACTTTTCAAGAAGGCCACCGATTTAAGTGATTTATTCTCAGTTTGGTTTGGCAATTCATCGTGAGTAAACCCACGCCTGAACAACTGTCACATTTGGACTGAAGCTAATCTTTAAGTGAATGTCGAAACACCGTTAATTATTGTTTGGTGCAATTTATGTGCTGGAGAAATCGTTGGTCCGTACTTTTTCAAAAACAGTTACAGTTAATGGTAATCGGTATAGAGACATAATTACTAATTTTTTCATTCCTGAATTCAACAATCATGATGTCCAGGAGCTGTGGTTCCAACAAGACTGCGCAACATGTCACATGCTAAATTTGACTAATTTATTGAAAGACACGATTGGTGACCGTTCACGCTTTCCATCTGTGAATTGGCCTCCACGATCTTGTGACTTAACACCGCTAGACTATTTATTCCCTGTGTGGCTATGTAAAGTCATGGGGCTATGAGGATAAGCGACAAACGCTTGACCATTTGGAAGACAACATTCGCCGTGTTATATGGCCACCAATGTTGAAAAAACATTATCTTTCGAATAAAAAAAATCATGTCAATCGAATAATCCATCGTGGTTTTATTGGAATTTAAAGTTCTATACCTCTAAAAAAAAACACCGTTACTAAATACGAGAAAGAATTTTTGGATGATTCTACACATTTTTACAACTTGAAAATAGATTAGAAAAATGAGTTTTTTAAACTTGTCAGTTATTGTCATATAATTTGTCAAAAACATTTTATATTTCGCAGCTCCTCGACAATGTTCTGTTTGTGGAAAACTAGCTGAGCTTGAATGCAGTCAATGCTATGGAAGTTTACAATCTGTCTCAGGCCTTGAGTGTACTGTGTTTTGCCAGAAATGTCACGAGACAGTTCATTTGCACTCTAAAAGGTTTGCTATTGCTATTATATTAAAATTTTTATAAAAAGTCCAAAATCGTCGTTTACTGGGACGCATGTGGTATAATTCACATTGGTTTAGTTGAAAATCAAGATTCAAATGATGATCGCAGTTGTCCGATACAATACGAGGGTGAACACATGACTTCATGGCGCACTTTCATAAATTGGTCTACCATTTGCTTACTGATTTATTTGCCCTATGAAATTGTTTGAAGATAGATTTTTTGTACAAATCTGTATTTGTACCAACATGAAAAATCTTATTTGTTTTGAAAGGGATTAAAAATTAAAATCAAAGGAGGTTTTCTTCCTATGTTTCAATAATTTGAAATAAAACGTGAAATCATTAGGATTAATGATTTTAATAGACAAACATAAAAAAAATCAATTTGTTTTTTAATTGAAATATTTTTTCATTATCAACAGCTTTCTTGTTCTCAATGAAATTTTTGTTTTCATTTTAGGGTTAATCATCTAACAAAAAAAATATCTGTTCCAAAGGACTTCAAAATTATGGCTGATCACATGATTGTACCTCGTCTTTACATGGAGTTATTTGCTGTCGTATGTATAGAAACATCACATTATGTAACGTTTGTGAAAGCTGGCTCTGGACCAGATGCCCCATGGTGCTTCTTTGATTCAATGGCCGATAGAAAAGGTTAGGTAAAGTATGTTGTAATTGGAAATACAAGAAAACCTTTAATTCAAGAAAAAGAAACTTAGGAAAAATTCTTTGTGTTTGCTGAGGTTTGTAATCTTTAACTTGTATGCACATACAGTCAGCACAACATTTATTCGGACACCCCTAAGTTCCCTCTTATTTTATCAACTACTTGAAAAATAAAAGGCTAAAATTTTTTGAAGTGAAAACTTCTTTAGAATCGTTGGGAGTGATTTGAGACTTGATGAAACGAAAAAGCGACACTAAAAAGAGACATACATATAGATCTTATAGTATATAGCCTGCGAGAGAATGAGATAGAACAGAGTTATATAGCGTTCCTTATTCTCCGTCTCCTCTTTGTGCGGTGCTTCGTAGCCTCCCCACTCTTGGCTACGAAGCGTTATATGTTGATATACGTATATGTGTGTGGCAGCGTACTGCTGAGCCACGCTAGTAGAGTGAGTATTGTAGTATGTATACTACACTGCCTAATACTTGCTTTAGTGTTAGTTCAAGCGTCATACGTATGTATGCTTGTATGTATGCTAGTACGTATGTGTGCGCGCCTGCGTATTACGGAGCTACGGTGAGCGAGAAGGCATTATGTATAGCTATACTACACTACCTGTTTGTGTGTATGTTAGTACGTCTGTGTAATACACGCGTTACGACGCTCATAATAGCAACCGCGTGTGCTGTATTGCGTCCGTATTTTTATATTCGTAAATATTTTCATTTTTACATATTTACCGCAATTATGCCGAAAAATAATGCAGAAAAGTGTCGTGAATATCGACAGAAAATAAAGTGCGTCTAACGGTTAGACACGATAGAAGTGAAACCTTCCGTAAAACAGTTTTAAGTGTGGCAATTTATATTTCACCGAATCAATCAATAAATAGCATCACGGAATTCATTCATGAAAATTTAATAAAGTATACACCAGAAGTATCGCGGATACTTAGAGAAGATTACGATAAAGTTCCAATGATTTTAAGTGGCGATTTTAACGTAAACTTTGCATTGGACACAGCGGTTCCTTTAATTGACTTTCTCAATACAACATTCAGTTTAAAAATGTGTAACAATCGCACTGAATCAACAAAACGATCAAAAACAACAATTGACGCGGTATTTCAAAGATATGTTGACAACATCGAAACCAAAGCATTTGTATCATATTTTAGCTATCATAAGCCACTCGTATCATTTGTTGAAATTGAAAACATTGAGGATGAATAATAATAAAATGAAGAAAATAAAATATGACCTTTATAGCAATATTATAATGAACCTATAATTATCCCGCTCCTAATGCTGCTTTCGTCTCATTCTCTCTCAGTTTGTTTTACGGAAGGTTTCACTTCTATCGTGTCTAACCGTTAGACGCACTTTTTTTTTTTTTTTTTCATTATGAAGATCTATGTTACTAAAACTAATTTTAACCACAAAAACAAAAAATACATTCTTTGGCACAAGAGAAAAATTTAAAGAAATCAAAAGAGGCACTTTTTTACGCACAAGAATTATTCGGACACTTTTCAGTTATCCGTTTTTCTTAGAAAATGCAACGGTAATCGGAGTTTTTTTTCGCGTATTTCATACATGTTACTGCTTCTTGTGATTTGTAATTTGATATTTCTAAGTTTCTGCCTACATAGTGCTGGATTACATGGTAGAGTTGCACTCCGAAAACCACTCATTTCAGCTGTGAACAAAAAGAAAAGGCTGGAGTTTGCCAAACTTCACTTAAACAAACCGGCTTGTTTTTGGGAAAATGTTGTATTTAGCGATGAGTCTAAATATAATATATTCGGCCATGATGGACCTTCCAAAGTATGGAGAAAGCAGAATGAAGCTTTGAAAGAGAAAAACCTCATCCCAACAGTGAAGCATGGTGGTGGAAACGTAATAGTTTGGGGGTGTATAGCAGCATCTGCCAAGTGTCGAGCAATTGGGGCTTGATCGTACAAAGTTCTTGTTTCAACAAGACAACGACCCCAAACATTCATCGTATTTGGTGCAAGAATGGCTGTTGTATACCGCCGCAGTCACCTGATCTGAACCCAATAGAGCATGTATGGGATTTGCTGGAAAGGAGAATAAGAAATCATACAATTTCCTCAAAGCAAACGCTTAAAACGGCTCTAATGACGGAATGGGAGAAAATTAGCCCCAATGAAACCAATAATTTGGTAAAAAGCATGCGTCGACGTCTACAAGCCGTCATTGATGCTAAGGACGGTCCTACCAAGTATTAAAATAAGTACAGTTGGGGAAAAAAAGAATTTTTTTCGTACAAATTAAAAAGTGTCCGAATAATTGTTGTGCGTAGAAAAGTGCCTTTTTTTGTTTTCTTAATTTTTTCTTATATGCCAAAGAAGGGTTTTTTTGTTTTTATGTTTTAAATTAGTATTAGTAACATGGATCTTCAAAATGAAATAAAAATTTTTGGTTAAACTTAAATATTTGTCAAGTTGTTTAAAAAGAAAGTTGAAATGTATGAGTGTCCGAATAAATGTTGCGCTGACCGTATCTACATACATTTTTTCTAAATGAATGTAGTCTGAGAAATTAAAATTCAGAGAACAAAAAAAAGCGTAATTAATTTTCAGTTTTAGCAGTTATGTAGATATGTAGCAATAAGAGAGAAACAATTATACACAATTACAAATGCTGTATATTCATATTAAATATTGTTTATTATATTGTTTTATTTATTATGGTTCAAATTTATCAACTCATAGAAAGAAGGTACAAAATATATGTATTCTTAACAAGCAGGTTAAACTTAAGTCATATAGTCATGTCCGTCTGTTTGAATCAACTAAAACTTCTAGGAGGGCGCTTATGGTACAGTGGTTTCGTATTAAAGCTCAGTATCTACGCAACGTTCAAGATAGTTGGTGGTGCTGTCTTTATTATTATTTTTCTCATTCTTTGTACTTGTACTATATGTACTATGTTACGACATCCTCAAACATTTGTATTGCTCTCCATCATTTCTCTCCCAATGCATCATCAACTTCGACGGCTACTCATCACTGGTCACCGCGCGACGCATTTACGACGATTCCTCGCCTTATTTCGCCGTCTGGCCGCCACTCACATGTCTAGCACTCTCGCCCCGACGTCAGCAAGGCCGCTGTCTATATGTTCAAGCTATACAGTTGTTTTATTTTTTTCCTTTGCTTTCCTTTTCCCTCTGCATTTAACACTTGCATCTTTATAATGCATCTTTATAATTTTCAATCTGTGTTTTGACATCATTCTCAGCAGTTTTATAACTTTGTAAAAACTAAACAAAGACACCTGGAAGCCCACCCAGCTTACCTTATCAAAATAATTTTATTCCCTATTCCTTAATGGAATACCAAACAAACTTTTCGTATCCATACGAGGGGTGCCTTTTATATTTTATATATAATTGGAGAACAAAAATAAATTTTAATCATCGAAAACTGTATTGTTTTTCAAAAAATTCTCCATGAAGATCTATCTATACAGTTTTGCATGCGTTTGAAGTAATTGTCGAGCATGCATTCTGAATACTGCAACCGCTTTTTCATTTGTCGAAAAATGTTGACCTTTCAATTTGCTTTTAATGTACAGGAATAAACGAAGTCATTAATTGGATTTTTTGGATGCTCAAAAATGCAGTTGTTTGAGCCTATGTGTAAGACCTCGCATTGTCGCGGTGTCACCTGTCCCGATGTCATAGACGTGTTGCGAAACACCGCTATCGTATTTTTTGAGTATTTCCTTCGACCAATCGACACGAGCTTTTTTGCGCTATTGACAAATTGTGTGGCAACCAACGCAAACAAATTTTTTGACGGTCAAATGTCTGCAATATTGAATTAAGTTTATACATGCACTGTTCCTGAGTTAGTCCACGTCGGAAGTTGTATAAAATTAATTCCATTTTTGTTACTGTAATCACAAATAGCGCTCTTATGTCAAAAAGTTTAAAAGGCTCATTGCACTTCCAATTCTTTCTCACCAGGGCCAGATGGGATTCTTTGGAATGGTGTGGAATCTTTTAAATCTATAACAAACAACTTTTCATGAAATTCAAAGTGCAAACAAAGTAAACTGATGCCATCTAAAATTTTACTGCAATTTGTAACCATACGTTTACTTCCCAAACTTACTACATTGTTGGAATTGTGCGTATGTGACAACCCTTTCAGGTTGTCTTACACTAGAGCCCTCAGGATAGTCATTTGGGTCCGTTGCTTTTCACCCTATTTATAAATGATCTTTCCTCTGTCATCCTAAATTTTCGCGTCTTTATACCTTAATAATTTTCAGTTTTCACTAGAATACAACTTTTCTTTTTCGTCATTAAATTTGTTCCACTATACTAAGTGAACCCCTATTAAGCTTTTTACCTATTTAAAATGGTTCCTTACTTTCGGATTGGATATTATTTAGTATCCTTGTTGAAAAAGTCATTAAATCCTAGAAATCCTATAAATAATTAAAGAGGTTTAGCTATATAAACTTTCGGCTAACCTAATACCTTTTGATAAAGTAATATCTTTACCAACATATTCTACACCCCATCTCTATTATGTATATGCCTACTTCGCGTCGAACCACACTCGGCGACAGCGCTTTTGTCACCGCGCTTTTACTGTTCTTTTCTTGGTGGATTTTAAGAGGGCCAAAAAAACAATAAAGTTCTAGTTATACGTTTTTTCCAAATTGAGGGGGCGGAAGTGGACGTGGCAAAAATTTGAAACAAACTTGACATGCCTGGACAATAGACTGATGTTGACAGCAAATTTGGTCGCTCTAGCTCTTATAGTCGCTGAGATCTTGGTGTTCATACGGACGGACGGACAGACGGACATGTATCAATCGACTCAGCTATTGATACTGATCACAAATATATATAATTTATGGGGTCAGAAAATTCTCCTTCTGCCTGTTACATACATTTTAGCGACTTTAATATACCATTTTACCCTGTAGGTACAGGGTATAAAAACTCATGCCAAACTCTGCTGCTTAGCGATAATTGATTGTTCTGCACCATAGCAATTTTTTTGTATTCTCTATGTTTCATGTTTCTCTTTCGCTCATGTATCAAGCCATTTAACAGTTTCTCAAATGAATGTTTTTTCTACTAACAGAGGACCTACGCGACAACACGATTAGATTATTAATGAATAAAGAAGAAGAGAACCCCAAAGTTAACAAAATCAGAAAAAAGAAGACTATAACCAAGATAGAAGATTATTAGAGAATCATAAAATAATAAATTTACTTAACAGAAGTAAATGATAAAATGCTTTCCTAAAATCAATGTAAATGATAATCATTTGTAGTTTGATACGAAAGCCATCCATCGAGTAAAAAAATGCTAAACTCAAGGAGAGTAGTCAATGACGAACGCCGATGGGGTGTCATTCGTTTTTGGAAAGACCTACTGAACGTTTCGAAACTGACTGGCTTTTAAAATGGAAAATACATACTTCGAGTTTAACATCAGAAGTGGGATCCGTACCACTTCCTGCATTTTCAGAGGAACAGTGGCTTATAACCCTAATGCAAAATGAAAATTTGATGGAGCTTGTAAAGACAACGTAAACGACAACACGCGAACAGCAACAGTCACGTGGCGTCACCTTCCCAAAATTTCTGACGCTGCTACTAACAGAGCAGCATGGCGCTATATGATGCTATAGAAGGCAGTGCCAGTGGGAAATTTCATATCCTGGAGTTAAGTGGAATGATGAATTTTGGCAATGTTTTTAAATTTGTCGAATAGCAGTCCAACTAAACGGCGCATACCAAGAGTTGTTTTCACATCGAAGGTGCAAACCAGAAGCGATTTACAATGTGAACTGAGTGCACATACCTTTCAAAAACATCGTAATGCCGAGCGAGATGACGATTCTGGATCTGACTTTTAGAGAAGAAGATTGTCAACAATAACGTGCCATTTCTGCGGGAAATCGAGACACAAAATTGCTGAGTGAAGAAGCAAAATGAGACAAAAGGCCGATACGAAAACTCAGCTAGATAACCTGCTTCAAACCCACACACTTTGTAAATCAATGCTCGAATTGGATCAATCAGCATACAAGGATACTTCAAATATTGTTTCATGTAGTGCAAAATAATCATTTAGAAGGCTACGTTTTGTTATTGATAGCGAAATTCTCAAGAATTTAATGTCATAATATCAGCAAATAACCATCTCCATCTTAACATCATTTAATTCTTGTCCACGAAAATTGGTCGTCGCTCTTCCTTAACTGCCAATTACTACATAAATTGTAAAGCCTTAGAAAAAGCTATATCTGTTATTTGTTCCCGAATTATTTTTTACCAAGAAATTAATTTTGTTTTTCATGTTTCCTCAGTTGCCGACAAGGCAACTCTTTACTAGGCTTTATAAAATGTTCGGCAAAAAAATTTCCTTTTTGTTCTGCAACTAAAATTTTATTTATTTCTTTGGTACTTTCCGTACTGTCCTAGTAACAGTGAAATCCTGAATACGCCGTTAGTGCGACGTATTTTAGAATATAGTTCTTGTATATTATGGTTGCGTTAATATGCGTCACACCAGCAAAATATAAAATTCCCACTATATCATGTAGCTTGAATAGACATTATTGGTCGAGAACTGAGTTTTTAATAATGGTTTTAAGCGATTATCAAAGTTAATAAGTAATTTATAAGTAATAATTTTTTGATAGCCAATTAAAACTAATTTAACACACACAACTTAATTGCATGTAGTGTAAAAAAAACAGAAATTGATTTGAAACGCCATTAACAGCAAACTCTATAGACATAATTAACTCTTTATTCTTTTATCTAACTAATTATTTCAAAAATTTTAGGAGAAAAAAATGGATATAACATTCCTGAAATGACAACTGTTAACGAATTAGCTCAATGGCTTTCGGATGAAGGTTCACGATCCATTTACGAAACATTAAAGAATGACAGAGTCTTACCTGAGCACCTCAAGCGTCTCTTTTGTGATGCTTACATGTGCATGTACCAAAGTCCGGATGTAATGATGTACCATTAAAGCTTGAAATTTATTTGTATTTTGAGTTCTTAATAAAATTATGACTTAATATTGTATTGTTTCGTTCTTCAGACGTGTGAAAAATGTATTTCTTAATAAAACATAATTGTTTATTTTCACGGAAATAAATGAGTTCGAACAATATGGAACGATTATTGTCCTCGATTCGACCATCTTCGTTATCAGCTCAGTATTTAGCTCAGGGGTACTAGAACATTAACATTTCATCTTGTCGAAATAGTACACAGAACCATATTTTCGCACACTAATATAGAATAATATCGGAATTTTTTCGATGATGTTACGATGATTTCCATGGACCTGGTACAGTTGTTCCAGCTTCCCCATTTTCCTCGTGGCAGCTGGTTCGCTTTTAATCACTATGAGATCTTCTGTGGAAAATACAGGGGAGAGAATGCTTGGAATCAAATCGGTGATTCCACTTGGCCCTGTTGTGATATTAACTGCGGTCCGGTTCCTATTTTTGATAACAAAATTTTTTATTTCATGCTTGTCGATATCTGTGCGTATAGTTGACGTGAGATTATATTGCACGGTATTGATTGGGTTATATACGAGATGTGGGCTAAATCCAGAGGAGTTATTCTGTCGTGTTAGATGCGAATCTTTCGTATTGTCATTCAAAGTGCGAGTGTAATTAAGATTACATAGTTGGACTTGATTATGGGTACTGAACTGCTCCGCGGTCCAATGTTACGTTGTACGGATAACCAAAATCGCTGCAGATTTCGTTAAGGACATTCAGTACTATAAGAGTCTATGTGCATTTTATCGCATTTACGATGATGAATTTACTGGTTGAGTCAGATATTGCCAGTATATGAGTATTTCCACGTTCATCTAAATAATCAACGCGACACAACGAAGGTTATATTGTTTTTCCCTTTCCGATATAGACGCTGACATTTCAAGAGAAAATCAGACTAAAGTTGTTTATTATACATTTGCCCTTTAAGACAGCGATGATTTCAACAAGTGACCTATCTTGAAATTGCATTGTCAGCCGCAAATCATCTATCTCTAATTATGTTGCGAATGACTTCGTTTAAAGAATTTTCAGGTGGCATCTTAGGTTGCTCGGCTCAATGCATCAACATGAGCCATCTTACATCCATCACGGTGATCCGCCAGCCTGGTACTTTCGGAATGAGCTCTTTATTAACCTTGATCTTGGCAATAGCAGAGCAATCGGTGTTAAGATTTTCGGAGAAGGTATGTATGTTAATCTTTGAAGTGTTTTAACAACTGCTAAAGTTTCGATTACGTAAGAAAGTTGTGTTTAGTTGTGTAAAATCAGTATTTCCAGCTAGTTGTGCAAATTGTTCTTCTAAGTTTGGCAAGGGGAAAGGTATTTTTACCGTAATACTATTAAGACTATTGAGGTTGCAATTAGTGCACTTTGACGAATGAAGTCCAACTTTTTGTCAATTAAAACTAACAGAACCAACTTGTCGCTTGATCGTTTTCCAACGGCTGGTTGATGTGTTGTTTGGAAATTCAGTTTTTTTTTAGCAATAAATGGAAAATCCCTAATTTTAATATGCGTGTATATCGCGTAAATGTTAATTCTAAAAGGTATAGTTGCCACTGCCTTCCCTTAGATAAGCACACTAAAACACAAACACACTACTTTTATAGCACACAATTACATTAGATACAAAAACGTCTCCAACTGTATGTATTTGTGATTCCATAGCCTATAGATAATCTCCGGTAACCTTATTATCATCGTTATTGATTATTAATTCATTGACCACCACAATAAAGAACTACTATATACTAAGTACTGACCTATGTAGCTACTAAATAAATAAAGAGCTAATACGAACTATGCACCGAGGCCTAAATAAGTAGAATGTAATCCATACCCATATCCATAAGTAGAATGTAATCCATACCATACCCAGCAACGGGTATGCATCGCTGTGTTTTTGGCCTCCAACTACGACTATAGTTTCCATGCTTCGAAATCCAGTTTTTTTTTAGCAATAAATGGAAAATCCCTAATTTTAATATGCGTGTATATCGCGTAAATGTTAATTCTAAAAGGTATAGTTGCCACTGCCTTCCCTTAGATAAGCACACTAAAACACAAACACACTACTTTTATAGCACACAATTACATTAGATACAAAAACGTCTCCAACTGTATGTATTTGTGATTCCATAGCCTATAGATAATCTCCGGTAACCTTATTATCATCGTTATTGATTATTAATTCATTGACCACCACAATAAAGAACTACTATATACTAAGTACTGACCTATGTAGCTACTAAATAAATAAAGAGCTAATACGAACTATGCACCGAGGCCTAAATAAGTAGAATGTAATCCATACCCATATCCATAAGTAGAATGTAATCCATACCATACCCAGCAACGGGTATGCATCGCTGTGTTTTTGGCCTCCAACTACGACTATAGTTTCCATGCTTCGAAATCCATCCAATTCAAGTGTTGGTTGCGACGGCTATGAGCCACTACATTATGTTAACTTATTTATAAATTTTTAAAATGCAAATGCATTATTGCAAAGAATCTGGAATCAATTGACATCGGATGGAAAGATCCATTACAAGCCGAGCATAGAGAAACAATAGAGAACATCTTATTTCACTGAAGACGGATGTGGTCTCTGTTCACTCTACTTCAGAATATAATTTCTTATAATAAAATTATTTAGCGTTGATATATTTCTAATTACAGGTATCCCTCGTATAACGCGGTAGTTACGTTCCAGAAGAATTGCGCGTTATGTAATTCCGCGTTATCTAAAACATAGTTTTCATATAAATTTGGGGGTTATGTTCCAATAGGTTTTTTTTAAATAAAATACATACAAAATAACAGATGCACATATATTTCAACTCAATAATAAAGTTCAGACTTTCTCATACAATTAAAAACACAAGATATGAATAATAATACATATGTACATACATATTTAAAAATTTAAAAAACAAAATTTAAATAATTTGCACATTAAAAAATTTAAAAAAAAATAAAAAAAAAAATAGTTTGATAATTTTTCATCAGAAGATATTTCTTCAACATAGTTTTTCCTATTGGATAAGAAACTAGTTGTGGGACCTTGTGGTTCTTTTACTGGTTTTTTAATTGCAAAATCTGTTATCCGTTTTTGGTGGGTGGTTTTTTTAAGCTCCTTTTCAATTTCGTAATAAGGTGCTAGATTAATATCTATTTCCCTTATTATTTTGCTGGATCTCTCCAGCGAAGGATCATTAATTGTAAAGAAAGATTTAATTTTCTCAACCAAACTTAAACCCTCTCGTATGCGCTTCAGAGCGAAACTGGGAATTGATTCACAGATATCTTCTACCGAAGTAACGTCATCTTGTGCGAAATTTGAGATGGAGATTCAGTTGTTAATTGAATTAGGTCTGTTTCGGTAAGGTCTGTATCTTCATTCATAATTTCATAAATGTCATCTTCGTTCATATCGTCAAAGCCTTCTCCACTAAAACGTTGACCTATCGGTAATATACGGCTTTAATTCTTTAAGAGATTTTTGTACAAAGGTAATGCAGTTTTCCCATAGTTCTGTAATTGTCATGTTAGGATTTGAATCCATTTTATCAAGAACAAGTTGGAATGTTTTATAATTATGTATTTTCCCCTTGGCGTTATATAAGCCTAAATTTCGCGTTGTACTGAAACCTAATTTTTTTCCAAATCGCGTTATATCGAAACCGCGTTGTATAATACCGCCTTATACGAGGGATACCTGTATTTGGCCGCTAACTAATTATCAACAAGTCATTTAAAGTGAAGTTAAAATCAATTCTTGCTAAAAGGCTAAATTTTATTTAGTTTTTCTTTACAAGTTCAGAGGTCCGTTATATCGTGCCTTTCATATCGTAATAAACGTGGTCTCTTCGCCCTTCTGTCTCTTAAATTACGCTGGCCTCAACATCATTTTCTTCTGGAGAAAAGATCCGATAAGAGGCAACTTATTGCCGATGATATCTATGTCTCATGCTGGCTTTGTAAAAATTATTCACATAGTAAATCTGCAGGAATTACTGATCGTGTCTGCGATATTATTCGGAAAAGGATTAGAGTTAACTGGACGGGTGGTTGTCGCACTGTGAAGCTCGAAATGACAGCATTTATAAGACATCCATTGATGTTTTGAGTTAAAACCGCTCCACATGCTTGTTTGCTTGCATCAGTGATTATGCAAAATTCTTTGCTAAAATGTGGATATTGTAATAGAGTTGGCTCCATTAGCTTGTCTTTTAGATATTGGAATGCCTTCTGGCATTCATCTGTCCATTGGAAAGAAACATTCTTTTTACATAATCTTGTTATATGCCGTGAATGGTCGGCGTAGTTTTTTATGAAGCGTCTATAGTAATTGCAAAATGCAATAAAGCGTCTTTCGCTATCCGCATCATGTGGGAGTGGATAATCCATGGTGACGTCATATTTCTTGTCATCTGGTAATATTCCAGACCAAGAAATGTCACTTCGTGCATGAAAATGTGTATTTTTCTGGATGTAATTTGAGATTATATATTCTACAAAGTTCAAAAACATCTTGTAGATTTTTTATCATTTGTTTTTCTGAACACCCAACAACGATTAAATCGTCCATATAAAGGAATGCTTGTGAAGGTTCTAGACCCGAAAACGCGATAGTCATCATCCTCTGGAATGAGTTTGGTGCTATCTTTAGTCCAAATGGTAATCGTGTGAAACGATATGAGCCATTGCTCGTTGAAAAATACTAGGTTTTCTTGAACTTTCTTCTAGTTCAATTTGATGGAATCCTGACATTAAGTCAGTTTTGCTCGGCCCAATCGATCTAAAATATCATCAACTCTGTGGAGTGGAAATTTGTCAGACAAGAGCTTTTTATTGATTTGGCGATAGTTGATTACTAATCGCCATTTCTTTTCTTCGGATCCCTGAAGGGATTTCTTTGGTACTAAAAGAAGTGGGCTATTATATTCAGATACAGAGGGTTCCACTACCTTGTCATTGATTATTTTCTTATCTTGTTCTTGAATTTCATACGTCATTATATTTGGTGCACAATTCTGTTAGTTGATTTTTAAATTGTATTGGAAAATTTTTCTTTAAATGTGATAAAACTTTTCCATTTCTACTATCTTGATTGGTTTGAGCTACTTCGTAGTTCGAAATTGATTCATATTTGATATTGTTTATGTTTACTAATAAATCAGAATTGGTTGTATTTAACAATCGGACATACGTACATTGTGATTTTGTTATTGTATTGGCAATATGTATACCTTTTTGTATTTCTTGATTAGGTATATAAACGAAATTATCTTTTGAACAAATTTTTATATTTCTTATCACTTCGGATCTTGCTGGTAGGAATAGGGAATTATTACCAGAACTGTACGTTATTGGAACATAAATTGAATAAGTTAGGTTTTGAGGTCTAATTATAAACCAGTCTTCAGTCGGTTTGAAGTCTAACTGGCAATTGAATTTTTTTATGAAGTCAATGCCAATAATTCCATCACACGGTATTGCGAAATCGGAGTCTACTAAATGAAATTCGTGTGGTGCCTTGGGATTTAATTACTCCTTGACCTATTCCTTGGATGTTTATAATTTTATTGCGTTTTAAGTCATAGTTATCTGAGTTCAATTTTAGAAGTGATATATCCGCACCTGTGTCTATTAAAAATGTTAAAATTGTTTTAGTGGCATGATTTACAAATTTTACAAAAACATTGAGACTAAAATTTAATTTGTACTTAAAGGGTTTTGAGAGTTTTCCGAATTATTTTGCATAACTCTCACATTATTGTTATTGTTAGAGTTTTGGTTATAGTGATTTCTACCTCTATAGTTTCCTCTATTCTGACCTTGTCGTCTATAACCTCCGCGATTGTTGTTGCGGCCTCTGTTGTTGTTATTTATATAAAATTTTGTGTTAATATATTGCTATGACACATTGTTACATTGTGCACATATATTTTTTAGATCTTATCCAGATCGTTAGCTCTGCTTAAGGCTCTTTTATCTATACACTTATTGTGTAGCAAATATGCTTTGTAAAGAATATATGCACACATAGTTATGACAATTATGAATAACAATACATTTGTTAACTGCATATCAGCATTTGATGATTCGATTTTGTTGATAACATTCGCAGTGGAATCCAATGATTTTAAATCAATTAACCCCATTGTGAGTGTACTATATCTATCATCAAATTTGCTTATTTTATTATTAAACATACATACATATGTAGTATGTTTTCAAATTAGAAAAATTTATTATTGTTTTTAATTTAATTTGATTTTTGGGAATATTTTTGATCCTATTTTTTTTTACTTAAATTGATTAATTCTTATTTTTAGAATTAGAATTTTGAAGTTACTTTTTTTATAAGAAAATTTTTCACTCAAGCATTATGTTTAACAAAATTCTACCTATTGGTTTGTATAGCTTTACAGGCTATACATATATTGGGCAGATAGGGGTCGGGTCAATTTTACAATGTTTAATTATTTCTATAGCTTATTATATAAGTTAACACGATACAGCAGCATCGGCTGCAGAAGCAGCAGCGGCGGCAGCAGCATCGGCTTCAGAAGCATCAGCGGCGGCAGCAGCAGCAGGAGGAGAAGTAGCAGCGGGAGTGCCAAAGTTTGGACCGAGAAGCCGAGGCATGCGGTAGTTGGGTGGTGGACACCCGACGTACATTAAATACAATAAACTTTTATAACGTAAGATCGAACCAACGTATTGATCATTTGGGGGTGTGTGAGCCGTTGGTGAACGGAAATCAAATCCTTGCTTCTGCAAGGTGACCTCCTCAAATAAGAAGAAGTTAACTGGCGCCCGAGCAGGGACCGTCTTACGTCACGACTCATTAAAGAAAGAAAAAAATATTTTTTTTCCTTGCCTGTAAGTGCTTTGAGTGAGTGTGTTCCCAAAATAAAAATTATAAAAAAGTAAATGCGATTAAAAATTAATAAAAAATCGAAAGTTTAATTTCTTGTGAATGCCCACCGAAAAATTAAAGTGGATGGTTACACAAAAAACGCATTGGAATCGCTGCCAAGAGGTGGAGTATTGGATGATGAAACATTTCTCGGAATCATAGCAAATACAGTTGTTTCAATTGTACTGCGAATGCCAAACAATTCAATAATTCTAGTTAATCTGCGACCGCCGCGACGCACTTAAAATTCCTGTGAAGCAGCGCAGATCAAATATTTCAGTTATTCTGCGTGTGCCAAAGTTCATTGGAACCTTGGCAGTTGCGGTGGTTCTAGTTAATCTTCGACCGCCGCGAAACAGATTGAATTCCTTTGAAATAGAAGAAACGCAGATCAGCCCTTGACTTAATGTACGATTTTCGTTTCAAGATCACTCTCCCTAAATCAGTCGAGCAGACAAGTCGTGGTTTAGTTCAATATCAAGAAAACTTTAAGGAAACTTTAATCTCTGACAAATAAATAGATTCATTTTTTGTGTAACCGGGGTTCAAAACCCTGTCGGTGAATGGCATCGGTAAGAAATTTATAAAATAATAAAAATTTTTTTGTTTTGCCGAGTGGATGTGAAGTGTTGGTTTCAAGAACGAAAAATATATTTGTGTTATATGTGTTATATATTTTGTGTCGTTGAAATCCCCATTAGTGCATGATATAAAAATACTAATTAAAATTATCCGTTGAAATATTAAAGTGGTTGGTTTTACATCCTCATCGGCGAAATAGATAAATAAAAATTATAGCAAAAAGAGAAAAGGGAATAACATTCGTTCGACAATTGAAGAGCACTCGAGAGCGCGGCGGTTGGCGGTCACCTATGAAAAAATTATTTAATAAGTGTCAAAACCACTGCGGCAACAAAGTTTGCGAGTGGCAAGTTTATGATAAGAATTAAACAAAAAAAAAAAAAAAATTGCGCAGGTATTGGCCACCAGTGGTGTTTCCCACCGAAGGTATCCTCCCGAGTGAGGATGTGGAGTCATCTCTACCTAAGTAGGTCCTTGCTAGGACTAAAAGGGATAATGGAGATCTCCCTCAACCGACATAGGGGGGCATTGCTATAGGCAGCTTTGCGACAATTAAAAACGAAAATATTAAATTGAAAACAAAAAGAAAATAAAAATTATGAATTAACAAAACAAAAAAATTTATAAATAACAAATAAGAGGAAGTTAACTTATATTTTAAAAATAAATCATCCTTTTTGTTTTTACCAGCATCAGCTGGTCGTCGCCGGTTGGCTCCCTCGAAAGCGTAAAAGGCGGCCTTTCACGCTCGTTGTCTCTGCTGCTGATGTCCGGGGCCTATGGGCTCAGGCGGTACCGGTGCAGGTCATCGCATCAGCTTTTCTTCCGCAGGTGTAGTGGCAATGGATAATTTCCAGTCGGCGGGGCACTCCTTTGGTTTCCTTGGCAGTTTTTATGTGGAGGTGGAATTAATGGTTTTGTATTTATTGATTTGGCAGTTTTTATGTGGAGGTGGAATTAATGGTTTTGTATTTATTGATTTTATAATTTTTATGTCTGAGTGAGCGAGAGTTGTTGGCTTAATTTTTTGTTGAAGACTTGACTTTAAGAAGTCAAGTTCTTCTTGTAATTTTTGGGCAGTTGCCCAAGGTGGTGGTGCTTTACTCGCATATAATAACCACTTTATGTGTGCTAATCTTTTCTTAATTTTTTTCTGCACTCCACCTCTATTTGCCGTAACTCTCTCTCTAGTCACGCAGTTTTTTCCATTGATTTCCATTTATGTCCATTCCACAGATAGGTTCTGTTGATTTTCCTCCTTCCTTGATCTTGACTTGGGTGCTTCTTAGTGTGTAGTTAATTTTTTTTTTTATATTCCTTCTTCTCTTTTTGCCTCCGGGCCCAATTGAACACAACTGCACATTTCAACCGCTGTCATGGTCTCCATGTTATATGTATGTGAGGGATTTATTTAAAATAGAGACAAGAGTATGTCTTCTTATTTAAAGTTCTCTTTATTGAATGAATCTTAGTTCTATAACAATTATGTTGTACAGCTAAAGACCACGTAGCTCCGCTGCCAGTGACGCCGGCAGAGGTGCGGTCTGCTTATGTATAAATGGGAGAGAGGACGTGTGATGTTCACTTGGTGTCAGAGCCGTCGCGCGTGTTAAATATGCCGACTCAGCTCTGTCCAGTACAATGCACTCATGGTTGGTTACGTTAACGAAAATGCGTTTGAACAATAATTTTTGTATATAGATATTGTAACTAAGTGCTACAATATGTTTGTATTAATATTTATGTATATTCACTGAGCACTGTGAGTATTCGATATGTGAACATGCTACAGAGGTCATTAGGTCGAAAATTACTTTTCCGATCATGTATAGAGATCAAAATAAGAACACAATTGCAGGAATCATAAACATCTTAAAGAATATCGTTTAAGGTGAATCTACCAACGTTATAAAGGGCAAGGTTCTTAATACCCAGAAAAAGGGCAAGACAGCACAATATACTGCTGAAATCGATAACTTGCGAAAGCAACTCGAAGCTTCCTATATTGATCGTGGCATAGATAATTATAATGCTGAAGAATTCGCCACAAAAGAGTTGTTGGAGGCAATCATAAAATCATAAATTCGACAATATTGGTAGCTGGAAACTTCAGGAACTTCAATGATGCCATGGGTAAATATATCCACTGCACCACCGAAATGACTGAGAGTCCCAGTACTCTATTGTATCAGCAAGGAAAAATCCGCAATGTTCATGTACCCCAGAGTAACTCGGGAAACACATAGGACACTTTACATACAGAGGATTCAGTAAAACACACGTTCATACAATATATTTCAATAACAATATTTTCATATCATTTTCCCATGTGCACACAAATGATAAACCCATATTTTTATACCCTGTACCCATAGGGTAAAATGGTATATTAAAGTCGTTGAAATGTATGTAATAGGCAGAAGGAGAAATTTCCGACGTCATAAAGTATATATATTCTTGATTACTGATCAATAGCCGAGTCGATTGAGACATTTTCGACTGTCCGTTTGTTCGTCCGTCCGTATAAACGCCTATATCTCAGAGACTATAAGAGCTAGAGCTACCAATTTTCTTTCGTACATCTGTCTAGTGTGTACGATGGTCAAGTTTCTTTCAAATTTCTGCCACGCCCATTCCGGCCCCCGTAATTCGGAAGAATGCTTCAGCTGGCCACATTTTGTCGAAATCGGACAATATTTATTGGAGATATACGTATTTCCGTTTTGGACTGAGGTGCCCGCTGCTGTAAAGAGTGAGTGAGATAGCATGCGTTTGCTGTTGCTGTCGATTTTGATCGTTTCTGACTTTATGAAATACTTCTACTTGGTACAGGGCATACTCAATGGAAAAGACGCAATAAAATCCAATGGCCTAGCCTCAATAGAGCTACAAACAAACAAATATATAATTCCACACAATTTTCATTTGGTACTATCAAAATTTTAAATACCAAGTGATGGTATATCAGGCATTGATTTTATTGAGAAATTTAACTGCCAGATTAATTGCAAACCTTCCACAGATTGGTTTATAATTAGACCAAATAATTTAAAATTCCTAATTTATGTACCAAGAACATACAATGCTGGTATGTTCGATATTCCTACCAGCAAGATCCCAAGTCATTCGTCGAGTCGAGCTTATGCGGATGAAGATAGCCTACGGATCAGAAATCAAGAAATTCAATATTGTATTTTTGTTGCAAACACAAAGTCAACACCAAAAATAAATTCGTCCCCTTACTGAATATGAGTAATAAAAGCCAGATAATAAATATAAATAATTTATAGTCTGAACTGCTCTCCTCGAACTATGATGTAGTTCTAACTGCTCGCAATGAAAGCAAAAATATTATCATGGCTAACTAAACCTATTAACTAAAAACTTTCCGTTCCAATTCAAATCAAAATTTACAGAACTGTGCACCAAATATAGTGACGTATTCGGGCTTGAAACTGAAGCGATCACAAAAAATAATTTTTATAAGCAAAAAACATAATTTTTAAAGTGCATACCGCTTCACTCGATTACCATTTGGTTTAAAAATAGCGCCAAATTCATTTCAGAGAATGATGACTATAGCATTCTCTGTATTTAACCCGCCTCAAGCATTCCTTTATATGGATGATTTAATAGTTATTGGTTTTTCCGAAAAACATTCTAAAAACCTAACGATATTTAGAAACATGTAGGAAACACAACTTAAAATTACATCCACAAAATGTTAATTATTCGTGCACTGTAAGGAAGTTTTTTTGGCCGGGGTACAACTCTCAGTTTACCCAGGGACTTTTTTTAACAGAAAAATTTATAAAGAAATGCCGGGACCTGAATATTTGATTGAGGAAGGCATGATATGGGTATGATGATTCTATGCCTAATTATAATGATCACTCACATGGTTAAGGACAATATTAACGATGTAAAGGGGAATAATATTTACGAAAGTGGGATTGGGAAAGGTAGTATAAGGGTAGCAGGGGAGTCTGGAACTGCACCTTATCGATATACACAAATCTTAGGCTACTAACATGTATTATGTCCTAAGTATATTTATCAAGTCAAGTAGGGATTTACCCGGACCTTGACTTAACAAACACACCTCAAATTAGGGACTATTGCCCCGCGAATCCTTATCAAGTCAAGTAGGGATTCACTCGGACCTTGACTTAACAAGAATATACTAATTTAAGGACTAAGATCAGAGACTACTGTCCTAGGAATCCCTTTTCAAATCAAGTAGGGAATCACCCGGACCTCGATTTAATAAGAAATACCTCGATAGTAAGTCGTTAAACACGGAATCTCATCCCAGTCAACTAGGGTATCACTCGGACATTGACTGGTGGTGAGTGTCATGTCCCTGACCTAATACATATAGCGACCTTACGAATTTCTTTTAGAGAATGAGTTAGGGATTCACCCGGACACTCATACTTTAAGAGACATTCGCTGGACACCGACACACTTGGTTAAATAGATTACACTACCATATTTGTCACTGGAATGTTTCTTAACATTGCCACGCAGTCGCCAAAATATGTTGACTCGCTCCCTCCCTTTCTGGCAGCCTCCTAGTTGCATTAGCGGTCATCGCTAATGTCTCATAAGTCAGCTCTCAATGTTCGGCAGGTCCCGTTGCATTAGATCGCCGTCAACAACAGCGTCGACACTTAGTTGCGAACGCTGCTGTCGACGGCGAAGCTAAGCAGCAACACCCGCTCTTTGGCACAGTTACCGTTAGCTTTCGTTGCTTATGTATGCTGCCGACGTCGAAGCTAAGCAGCAACACCAGCTCTTTGGCACAATTATCGTTAGCTTTCGTTGCTCATGTATGTGTCCGTGTGTGTTCAACAGTGGTGCGCAGTAGAGATGCTCTATGGGGAACTGGTTCATGGAAGAAAAGTAACAAGTAAGCTCAGGGACTCTTCCTCTCCGACGGGGTCGTAATGTTGAGTTGAGGCAGCCGGCGGATTTCTCCTGTTTCAGGGTCATCATATAGGTCCTGGAATGGGCTTCCGCAGGGAGGACTATATGATTCTCCGAGAGACTCCCCGATGGATTCCTGGTTCGGCCTAAGGCCTCGCACAGGCGAATAAGTGGGCGAAATGGGTGGATACGGGGGCGTACTCCGTTGGTGCTGGAATTCGGTCCTGGTTTGCTTTGGAGGAGATGGTATCCAGCCACGGTACCCCTCAAAGCGTCCGGCGTCGAAGCAGGCCAAGTCGGCCGGTTCCATAGGACGGTCGAGCACCTCGATGGCTTGTATTGTCGGTCGCTCTGGCGCGTCGACTGTGACCCCTGCGAATCAATTTGTCTCATGCTGTGTGGTATCGGTTTCTTCTGGGATACTTTTTCCTGGACTCGTTGATGGCTGGGTTGAGACTTCATGGGAGGTTCCTGCGTCACCGCCATCATCGTCTTCGACCTGTTGACGGGGTTTGAGGTCCCCTATGCTAGCTGTGCGTCGTCGTCTACCATGGACTTCTTGTAGTCGGACTATGTTCCTGGAAATAAACCTGATTACTTTGTAGGGTCCGTCAAATTAAGGTGCCAGTTTAGCGGCAAATCCTGTGCATGCTTTGGAGAGGTGGTGTTGCCTTAGTAAGACTTCCTCCCCAAGAATTGGTCGCCAATCGCGATGTCGTAGGTTATAGTGACGCCTCTGATCTGAAGACGCTTTTTGCTTGTTGACTTGGGCTGTCTTAAATATGTCCACCATACGTTGAGTACGATCTTCTGGAGACCATGCCGTTGTTCCGAGTCCAGGGGTCACACTGGAGTTTATGGCTAATGTGAACTCTGGCAGGAGGTGATCCCAAGTGTCTTGTCGCTCTCCGAGGTACTGGGCAATCATGGTCTTCACCGTACGATTAGCGCGTTCCGTGGGGTTTTGACGAGGCGTGTAGGGTGCGGTAAACTGGAGTTCGATTCCCGCTTGACGACAGAAGTCTTTGAATGAACGACTGGTGAACTGCGTGCCGTTATCACATATAGAGTGCGGGGGATTCCAAAGCGTCCGATAATTCTTTCTCGGAACGCCTTTCCAGGGCGTTGGTCGTGGCTTTACGAAGTGTTACTAGTTCCACCCATCGGCTGTAAGCATCTAGAAAGACTAACAAGACTGTATTACCTTGCTTTGACCGGGGTAAAGGGCCGACGAAGTCCGTGCAGACTATGCTGAAAGGTTCTTTGACTTTAAACATCTCTTTTGCCTTTGCCTTTGTTCCTCTACTTGACGTTTGCGTTTTCTCGATGAAGTTAAGCCATTTGAGCGCTTGATGGTCCGTGATTACCTCAAATCGATATCCTTCCAGGTAGCAGCGCATTTTACGTAATGCCCACACGATGGCAAGACACTCTTTCTCGGTTGCAGAGTAGTTTTCATCTGGTGACAGTAGACGTCGGCTGGCATAAGCTATCACTCGCTCCGTACCCTCTTGACATTGGGTCAACACCGCGTCTAATCCGTAGTCGCTGGCATCCGTCTGTAAGGAGAACTTCTCATTGAAGTCGGGGCATGCTAGGTGCGGAAGTCAATCGAGATTTTAGCTGGTCGAAAGCCCGTTGTTGTTCGACATCCCACTTCCACTTGGTATTCTTCTTTAATAACTCGGTGATCGGTTGTACAATGCTTGAGAATTCTGGAACGAATCTGCGGTACCAGGAAGCAATGCCTAAGCAACGTCGGAGTTGTCGTATATTACTTGGTGGGGCCAATTCGCGGACTGCTGCTACCTTCTCAGGGTCGGTGTGTATACCCAGCTTGCTGATCACGTGTCCAAGAAACTTTATTCTTCGTTTGAAGAATCTGCACTTTGCCTGGTTGATGCGTAGATTAGCTTCCCGCAGCCGTCGAAAGACCTCTTGTAGATTGGTCATATGCTCTTCAAGCGTCTTCCCTACGACGATTATGTCGTCTAAATAAGCGAAAGCGGCAGGTTCCATTTCTGGGCCAATCACACTATCCAGTGCTCGGTGAAAGGTAGCGGCAGCGGAATGTAGTCCAAAAGCCATTACTTTCCACTGAAATAGTCCACGACCCGGAACTGTAAATGCGGTACATTCGCGACTCACCTTAGACAATGGTATTTGCAAATAACCACTTTTGAGATCCAATGTAGAGATGAATTTGGCATGACGAAGCTTCTCCAGGATGTGGTTGATTCGAGGAAGGGGGTAGGCGTCTCTTATGGATTGGGCGTTCAGTTGTCTGAAATCAATACACATACGCATCTCTCCAGTTTTCTTACCCACTAGTACTATCGGTGTGCTGTGAGGACTTTTCGAAGGCTCGATGCGGTCTTCGAGGAGTAACTGGTCCACTGTGTCGTTGATGGTCTTGTTGTTTAATGGGACGATCGTCTTTCATGTTGATAACATGCTCTGCAATGTGAGACACACCTTTTAGCAAGTCGAACTTTGGCAATTCCCGCCGCAAGAATTCTTCAGCAGCTGGGTGCATCGTGAGGTCGTCGTTCTGGGTACCGGGTGGTGAGGGCTGAGTCCCGTCAGAGTGTTCGGATAACTCGCTTGCCTTGATAACTGAAGTTGCCGATGTTACCAACCCTAACTTGGCGGTGTTTGCTTTTGAAATTCCTGTCTCTTGCTTCCGAAAAGGATTATTTAGTACAGCCTTTTCCACTGGGGGAGGTAAGACTGTGCTTCTTGCGCACTTCGTCGTTGGGTTCGCTCTCTGTTGGGACGGTTCTTGGTCACTGGGGACTATATTCGATCGAAGATCATCTGAGCATAGCGTTGGTGCGATTACGTAGGGCTTGGTACTAAGGCTTCTGATAGTAGCAGCTTGATTGAGGGTTCCAGTCGTAGTTGATCCTTGCCGCAATGTATCGTGGTTCGCATGCTCCGTAAGAAATCCGTGCCCAGTATAAGGTGATCCGTGAAGTCGGGTAGAATCAGCAAAGGTATCTTTACCATCTGCGAACCCAACCAGATCTCTGTTTCTATAGCTTGGGTGATTTCCTTGCGGGATCCGTCAGCTAGGTTAATTGCAGTGCACACTTGTATCCAGTCTTCAGAAGTTCCCACATGTTGCGCCAAAGACCTGCTGATGAAGCTCCTTGTGGCTCCTGTATCGAAACCTGTACCGTTCAAACGAGCGCGCTCGGCGTTTCCCGACCGTCGACCGCGCTTCTAACAATCCCAGCAGAAAAGTCTCTGCCGGTTCCGACACTGTCTTGAAAAGTGCCCTGATTTGCCACAATTCCTGCAGGCCCGTTGTGTATCTACTGGTGCTTCTGACAGTTGGTAAATGTTGGGGTAGCTCGGTTGGACGTTTCTCTGTGAAGTGGAGGATTTTAAAAAGTCTGGCGAATTTTTGCTTAATTTTCGTAGTTGACAATCAAACGGGTCAGTTCCGTTAAATCTTGGAAATCCATTCTTCGAGTATATAACTGGTACTCTGGATGCAGATTGTCATAAATGCGTTCTAGCTCTTGCTGGGTAGAGTAGTTGGCTCTTCTCATCATAAGTCTCAGGTCCACCAGGTATTGTTTGAAAGGTTCTCCAGGACGTTGTCTATGGGTGCAAATGGAATCTTCTAATTTTTCGAAGTACCGAGGGGGTAAGAAGAATTCCAGAAATCCTCGTTTAAAGACTGCCCAAGAGGCATCTAACAGATCCGTTGTTTGCCACCATCCTTCTGCACGTCCGGAGAATAGAATAGACATCATCCTTGGTAATACTTCTTGGTTGATATGATAAGTATCAGCACGAGTTTCCACTTTCTCTAAAAAATAGAGAGGATACTTTCTCCGCTATACTGGAATGATTAGTGTTGTCGGCAATTCGTTGAGGCGGAGCGTCCGTTGCCGACGATCGAAGGGTCTGGGGTACCTCGAGTGCTACTTTAGTGTAGCTTGAAGTTAAAGCTGGGATGGGTAAGCTTCTTCCTTCACTATCCTGAGTCCTGGATGCCTCCGACTCTGTTAAGTACTTCGACGGTGATATAGATCGTGATCTTGGCTTGATGTCTAAGACCTTGTCGCTGGTCGCTGCTAGTCCGTACTTCTTTCCTAGAGGCAAAGCTTGGCTTAATCCAAATTCCGCAAAGAAAAATTTCTAACTCGGCTTTGCGTCGATAAGAGATCCATTTTACTCCCATATTTGTGGAATTGCTAGAGTAAACGCGGCTGGAATCTAAAGGTTAATTGAAAGGACAGTAAAGACTCTGAAGGTCTAATGGATTTGTCGATAGGATTTCACTGCTGCACCTATATAATTTTAGATGGCACTGCTGTACACAGTTGTCTTGGTTCACTGCTGCGAGAGTTTACGGTTGGTTCGTATCACTGCTGTGGTTGGCATGCTCTGCCTAGTCCTGATGCACTGCTGGTTGATGTTCACTGCTGGGCTGGACCCCTTAAAGTAAACCTCTGGATCCTGATTCACTGTTGCTATCCTGTGAGAGGTTCAGAGCTTGGTTGCTTAGGGTAGATTCTTGTATCCTGATCCACTGTTGGTATCCTGTGCGATGTTCACAGCTTGGTTGCTTAGAATTGATTTTTGAATCCTGATCGGCTGTGGATATCCTGCGAGATGTTCACTGCTTGACTGCTCAGACTTGATTGCCGAATCCTGATTCACTGTTACTATCCTGTGAGATGTTCAACGTTTGGTTGCTCAAACTTGATTCATTAATCCAATCCTGATTCACTGTTGATATCCTGGGCGATGTTCCCTGTTGTTATCCTGCGCGATCTTCACTGTTGTTATCCTGCGCGATGTTAACTGCTTGGTTGCTCAGACTTGATTGTCGAATCCTGATTCACTGTTGGTATCCTGGGCGATGTTCCACGTTTGGTTGCTCAAACTTGATTCCCTAATCCAATCCTGATTCAGTGTTGATATCCTGGGCGATGTTCCCTGTGGTTATACTGCGCGATGTTCACTGCTTGGTGGCTCAAACTTGATTCATTAATCCTGATTCACTGTTGCTATCCTGGGCGATGTTCCCTGTTGTTATGCGGTGCGATGTTCACTGTTGTTATCCTGCGAGATGTTCACTGCTTGGTTGCTCAGACTTGATTGTCGAATCCTGATTCACTGTTACTATCCTGTGAGATGTTCAACGTTTGGTTGCTCAAACTTGATTCATTAATCCAATCCTGATTCACTGTTGATATCCTGGGCGATGTTCCCTGTTGTTATCCTGCGCGATCTTCACTGTTGTTATCCTCGCGATGTTAACTGCTTGGTTGCTCAGACTTGATTGTCGAATCCTGATTCACTGTTGGTATCCTGGGCGATGTTCCACGTTTGGTTGCTCAAACTTGATTCCCTAATCCAATCCTGATTCAGTGTTGATATCCTGGGCGATGTTCCCTGTGGTTATACTGCGCGATGTTCACTGCTTGGTGGCTCAAACTTGATTCATTAATCCTGATTCACTGTTGATATCCTGTGAGATGTTCAAAGCTTCGTTGTTTAAACTTGATTGCTCTAATCCAATCCTGATTCACTGTTGATATACTGGGCGATGTTCAACGTTTGGTTGCTTAAACTTGATTGGTTCTCCTTACTGCTAATCTAATCCAATCCTGATTCACTGTTGATATCCTGGGCGATGTTCAACGTTTGGTTGCTTAAACTTGATTGGTTCTCCTTACTGCTGGATTCCAACTTTTATTCGTAATGAGCCGGCCTTGCTCTGCCGCCGGTGGACTATCTGCTGCGTTAGTTTGCGGTCCTTTTTCTTAGTATCACCGTCATTACTTCTCGGTGACTGCGACTGCGTTAAGAATGAAGCTAAGTTCGTCGACCAATAGTAATCGACCACGTGACCAATTTTGACATAAGCTGCGAACCAGTGTGTAAGAAAAAGCTAGCACTCCTATGCTCTACCGTTCTTCTGATTGTACCGTTGGCATCATTGGTAGCAGCACTACCGCTGTATATATTTCTTTTCAACTATGTACACGGGACTGTACTTCTTTGTCGGCAACTGTACCCGCAATCAAATTTGCAGAGGAATCCCGTTGACTTTTCTAACCTACATTTCTGTCGAAGATTCTACCGTTTACTCTATCGGGACTCTGCTGGGTTGATTAGCTCTGTCGATGATTCTGTAGGTGGTTCTATCGTTGACTTTTCTAACCTAAATTTCTGTCGAAGATTCTACCGTTTAATCTGTCGGGACTTTGCTGGGGTAATCAGCTCTGTCGATGATTCTGTAGGTGGTTCTATCGTTGACTTTTCTAACCTAAATTTCTGTCGAAGATTCTACCGTTTACTCTATCGGGACTCTGCTGGGTTGATTAGCTCTGTCGATGATTCTGTAGGTGGTTCTATCGTTGACGTGATCGTTGGCAGGACTTTTATATATTTATTTTTCTTTTTTATATATATGGTAGAAGGAAAACACACAACATACACACTGGAACCATCTGAACGTGATCAATATTATAGTGGGGCTTTATTCCACGTAGGTGAAATCCTCAAGTTCTTAAAACCAAAATATTTTGAGCTAAGAAAAATTTTCAAATCTCGGGTCCCTGCTTGGGAGCCATCTGTAAGAAAGTTTTTTTGGCCGGGGTACAACTCTCAGTCTACCCAGGGCCTTTCTTTAACAGAAAAATTTATAAAGAAATACCGGGACCTGAATATTTGATTGAGGAAGGCATGATATGGGTATGATGATTCTATGCCTAATTATAATAATATTTACGAAAGTGGGATTGGGAAAGGTAGTATAAGGGCAGCAGGGGAGTCTGGAACTGCACCTTATCGATATACACAAATCTTAGGCTACTAACATGTATTATGTCCTAAGTATATTTATCAAGTCAAGTAGGGATTTACCTGGACCTTGACTTAACAAACACACCTCAAATTAGGGACTATTGCCCCGCGAATCCTTATCAAGTCAAGTAGGGATTCACTCGGACCTTGACTTAACAAGAATATACTAATTTAAGGACTAAGATCAGAGACTACTGACCTAGGAATCCCTTTTCAAATCAAGTAGGGAATCACCCGGACCTCGATTTAATAAGAAATACCTCGATAGTAAGTCGTTAAACACGGAATCTCATCCCAGTCAACTAGGGTATCACTCGGACATTGACTGGTGGTGAGTGTCATGTCCCTGACCTAATACATATAGCGACCTTACGAATTTCTTTTAGAGAATGAGTTAGGGATTCACCCGGACACTCATACTTTAAGAGACATTCGCTGGACACCGACACACTTGGTTAAATAGATTACACTACCATATTTGTCACTGGAATGTTTCTCAAACAACTTCGGCCTCCAGTCGTATAAGATCTGACTATTAATAATGACACTCAATATATCCGAAACAATTTACTTTATTAATTTATATTTTCAATAGAGCACTATCATTAGCCTATCACGCACTGGATCATTTGTCTAGCTCCTATCTAGGGTCAGAAGGACATGTGGGCTCAATTAACTACGGGCAGACTCACCTGCGACACTCCTGTTGCACACACACTTCACAATTATCCTTTGTTCCTGCAGGATACTTTCTGATACCTTGACTTCTTTTGTTTTATCACTCGCGATCTCAATAACACGTCTGGTCTCCGCGGTGGTCAATCAGTTTCTTTTTTCGTGGCTTCTGTTTGATCGCTGCCCTTAGCCTCGTTTTTCCTCTGCTACCATTGGGCCCAGCCAATCAAAATTTGCCACGCAGTCGCCAAAATATGTTGACTCGCTCCCTCTCTTTCTGGCAGCCTCCTAGTTGCATTAGCGGTCATCGCTAATGTCTCATAAGTCAGCTCTCAATATTCGGCAGGTCCCGTTGCATTAGATCGCCGTCAACAACAGCGTCGACACTTAGTTGCGAACGCTGCTGTCGAAATTTTTAGCAATTGTTCATTTTCGACCACATATTTACGCCAAACATTTTACAATTAAAACAGACCACGTGTTTGTTTTCAATGATCAACCCCACAGATGCGGCTTAAATTAGAAGCATACGATTTCACTGTCGAGTATCTAAGGGAAAAAGACAATTTCGTGGCTGATGTCCTATCTAGGATTACTATATCCGAGCTAAAAGATTTACAAAATAAAGTCCTGAAAGTCACTACCAGGCAACAATATAGACAAAATAAATCCACAGCAGGAAATAATAATGAGTCTTTGCTAAGGCAAAGTACATCAAAAGCTTCTAAGCCCAATGTATACCAAGTCATCAACAATGATGAGGTACAAAAAGTAGTAGTCTTTCATATAAGAAATACATTATGGGAATAAAGTAATTGCAAGAATTGATATTGGCGACCAGTACACAAATGAAACTCTTGACTTAAGTCAGTTCTTTCAAAGATAAGCTGAATCACATTGGCACCGTGGAAAAAGTTTATAAATTAATTTTAATTGACACTTTAAAAAAAAGGACAATAAATTATTGAAATCATTAAGAGTAGCGCCACTCAACCCGGTGACCATAATAAATAATGAATATGAAAAAGAAACAATATTGTCCAAATATTATGATGATCCAATTCAAGGAGGTCAATATGGCATAACAAAAACTCTGATAAAAATAAAAACACACTACTATTGGAAAAATATGACGCGTCAAATAAAAGAATATATACGTAGATGTCCAAACTGCCAAAAATCAAAAACCACCACACATTCAAAAACTCCTGTAACCATAACTGACACCCCTATGAGTGCCTTTGACAGAGTAATAGTGGATACTATAGTTCCATTACCTAAGTCTGGAAATGGGAACCAATACGCAATAACCCTGATATGTGATCTTACAAAATATCCTGTAGCCATTCCTGTTACAAATAAAAACGATAAAACAATTGCGAAAGCAATATTTGTTTAAGATTAAACACTGTATTTGTAGACATAAAAATATATTTAAAAACGTATACATAAATATTCTGAACTAAGTACGAGATAAAAGTACAGCGCACAAAAATAATAAAGTATTGTTTGAATATAATGTAGCTCACATGCTGTGAGTATATTTTTATCAGCCGATGCATTTAGCTAAGCATCTAACGGCCAACGCAGGCTTTGATTTAAATAGATTTAACCCCAAGCTATCAGTACGGTGCATGTATGCTGATAGAACTAGACATAAAATCCCACCACCAAATATGTGCCCCATAGACTTTAAGACTTCCTCCAACCAAATATTATTTAAATAAAATCAGTTCACATTTTGAATTCAACAAATGAAGATCGGGTTATAATTTTTCCTCTCCCCGGAATCCCTATTCATTTTTGGTCCTTCGAGTAAAAAAGAAACTCTGTTGTTTTCCCCCACCAGTGGTAAGAGACAAAGAGGTGAACGAACTCCTTAAAGTCTGTGATCTTATGCTACGCAGTAAATGCTAAGACCAGCTAAAGGTAGCAAAATAAAAAACTCCTGTTTTCCATCACCAGTGGTAAGAAACGGAGTATAATATAAATTTTAACACAAAAAAAAGTGCGTCCGAAGTTAAAAGGCAGTTTGCTGTGGAGCAATTGTAGAACGATCGGGACGAATTTATGAAAGTGTGGCGTGTTCGAAGCTGATATCGAACTGAAAAAAAAAAAACGGTTAAAACTCGCGACGGATATAAAAAATCGTGTCAGTGGCTACAAAAATTTAAAGTAGCGAAGCAAAAAGAAGAGACTATAATAGTCAAAGAACAGTTCCAAAGACAGTTCCAGTGAATGTTGCAGTGAAAATTCCAGTAAAGTTAAAGTGAAGCTCAGTGGTAGAAGAAGACCTACCAAGAAGACGAGTGGGATGTGACGACCAGGAAAAGTCAATACAACCGCCAACAAACATCGGCAAAACAACACCAAGAAGGAGGGACGACGCCATCAGCAGCAGCAGCAGCAACAGAAAGATAATATTGTTTAATTTTACGATTTTCTTTTAAATATTATTATTATTTTTATTATTATAATTATTTTAATTATTAGTAATATTTAAAGAAGAAAAAGAAACATGTTATCAGAAAAAAGTATTGCGTTGTTAGAGAAGTATTGAAAGAGTTAGATGGAATAGAAAGTCAGTGGGTAGGGAATCTTAATTTGTTGCTTAAAATTGGAGTAATCGATCATGATTACTTTAATAATAAGCGGGTGGAGGATGCCCTAGCCATTATCTCGAAATTAAAAAGTAGAGCCGTTGAAACAGCGAAGGCAGGCACTAGCAAGTCAGCTGTCGTTGAAGTAGACGTTAGACCGGGAACTAGTAAAGCAGCTATTGCCAAAGTGGATTCGGGTACGGTAGATAGGAGTTTCGAGTAGGAGTTTGATGAAAGAGTTCACCTACTTCGGGAATATCTGGAGAAGGTGAATGGAGACATAGGGGAGAGGAAGATAGAAATGTTTAAGATACATAGAAATAAAATTAATTTTTTGTGGCAGAGGGTACAAAATAAGGTAGAGGAACTGTACCAGAAGTTTGCGTCGAATAAGGAATTTGAAGATGCCTTACAGGAGCTAGAGTTTGATATACAGAATTCTCTAGGGGCGTTAGAGGAAGGTATTAATAAACCGGTAGGAGTTAAAGTCGAGAATGTTGGCCTTAGAGAGGAACTGCCGGTGTTACCGAAAATTCAGGTACCCACGTTTTTCGGAGAACCAAAAGAGTGGGATATATTTGCGGAGCTATTTTTTTAATTAATCGATCGAAGAGAAGATTTAAGTAATGCTCTGAAGTTTAATTATTTAAAATCCGCGTTATGGGGAGAAGCGAGGAGCATGGTAGCTCATTTATTGTCGGGCTCAGCCGATAATTATAATGCTGCTTGGGATTTGCTAACCAAGCGGTATGAAAATCATCGTAGGATATTTTCCGAGCAATTAAACCGGATAGTTGAATTACCGGTAATCAACATCGAATCCGCAAAACATATAAAGGGAGTGATTGACACGGTAAATGAGTCAATACACTTGATTAAAGTTAAATCTAATTTGTCCGATGAAGTTGACGTGATATTCGCGCAACTTATACTTAGGAAATTGGATAGAGAGGCTCTTCAGCTCTATGAGAGCCAAGTAAAAAAGACAAAGCAGATACAATTGCTATCTGATGTCTTGGCATATTTGGAGCAAAGATATTGTTCTCTAAGTTCCATTAAAAAAGAAGAAAGGAAACCGGTGCAAAAAATGGCAAACACGGCGTTTAGAGAAAGCTGTCCGATTTGCAAAGTCGCCGAGCATAGCACATTTCAGTGCTATAAATTCAAAGGCTTGACACCAATAGAAAGGGTCGAAATAGCCAAAAAAGTGCAATTATGCACAAGGTGCTTGAAGCATTCAAGCAATAAAAGATGCACCAATGAAGTTGTTTGTTCATTGTGCAATAGAGGGCACCATACTTTACTCCACTTTAGTGAAAAAAGGGAGAAAGTAAATACATGTGTGACAGCACAGCCTGCACTGTTGGCCACCGCCCTAAAAAAAGTAAAGGCAGTAAATGGAGGGTATGAGACCCTAAGAGCCTTGATTGATAGTGGGTCACAAAGCACTATCGTGTCTGAGGAAGCAGCTCAGATTTTAAAGTTGCCGAAAATAAAGGCACACACGGAATAAGCGGAGTTTCGTCAACCAAGACAATTACTTCCAAGTACAAAGTGAAGCTGGCAATGAAAGTCCGGGAACCGTGGAAAAAGCTTCTTTATGTTGAGGCAATTGTATTGCCAAAATTAATGACTGCTCTTCCAGAAAAAGAAGCAAAGGTAGATATGTCAAAATGGCAATCGTATGTGTTAGCTGATCCCAATTTCAATATGTCAGGTCGGGTAGATCTAATTCTGGGAGTAGATGTGTATATATTGTAAAAAGTAGGGTTGCAAGGATTGACGGTTTGTTAGGCCTAAATACACAGTTTGGATGGATTGTATCAGGAGGAACAAAGTCAAAAGTAAACAATTCCATCGTCGCGACAACGATCTGTGAAATAAATAAAGGTAAAATGGAAACAGATAACAATGTCGAATTTACCCCCCCGGCAGGACCTCGCTTCGGAGGTGTTTCTCTGGCTGGGGACGAATCTATGAAGAATCACCTGAAGAGATTACATTACAATAACAAAAATTTATCATGTAAAAATTGTCATCCTGTAAGTTGGTCTTTTAGAAAAATTGAAGAAGTATTCAATGGCCAGGACAAGAACGTTGGGGTAGTGAAGACAAAGCTACAGGAAGGGTCGATTACAAGACCAATTAGTAAGATTTGTCCGATTCTTAATGAAAACAAAGCGATGAGCAGGAAACGCTAGGAATACCAAAATTAGTAATGTTAATGGTTTTGGGCATGCTAATGCTGCTTTGCCAAGTGTCAAATGGAGCTGTGGTGGAGAAAAATAAGCCAAGAAGTAAGATAAAAAAGATGAATACAACAGCCGCATTATATTTAGATCCAACGGGTGAGGTAGAAATAGTGTCTTCTTCGTGGGATCTTATTGTATATTATGATAGGACGGCGTGTTTTGAAATGCTTAATAAGGGTGACAAGTTGATAGTTGAAATGAAGGAGATATGTAAAAAATTGTACAGTTTTGAAGACCAGTGCATTCTAGTATTAGACAGTACTGATAAACAGATAAGAGAAATTGAGGATAACAACAAACTGTTAACAGCTAAAGGGATATTTGTTGATAGAATGTTGATAATTAACGTGAAATTCCCATTATTTGATAGGCATCCATCTCTTCTATATAAAATAATCCCAGTGCCAGTTAGGATTAGTAATGATCAGATGATAATGGTACAGGTAAATAGCGAGTATTTAGTCTATAATTTTGAAATAGACTCCTATCATCTAATGACCGAATCCACTTTAAATAAATGTCAGACGTGGCAAACTAATAAAAGAGTGTGTGAAGGAAGTTGTCCGTGGAGTAGTGCCAATGACAACGCATGTGAAATCACACCATTTGAACAAAATATGAAATCCAACTGTGTCTATAAAACGATAGTTGACTTAAGATCCTATTGGATCGAGCTAGAGAGCAGAAGTAGCTGGCTATTTAAGGTTTCACCCTATTCAAAGGTTAGAGTGCAATGTGGTAGCGTACAACAGGAAGTAACAGATATTCCAGAGCAAGGCATTTTTAGCATCAGGTCAGATTGCACTGCTAGAACAGAAGACAAAATATTAGTCGCTCATCACAGCATCCAGTCAGAGTCTTATCAAGCAATCGCAACATCTCATATAGGGGATATTAGCGAGGTTCCGAAGATAATCTGGGATCCAGTAGAAAGTAATTTGTTAAAACACACAACACAACTTGAAAGGTTGAAAATTGAATTAAAATCTTTAAAAGAACATCACATTGATTTCTTAGGATTAAATTTCCATCACGTAACTGGTCATGCTTCTTTAATAATAGCAATGGTATTAGTTAAAATAGTAATAATATATGTAGAAAAATAAATGTAACCAGAAGACTACAAACTATAACCTTTGCCGCCCCTTTGCAGAATGTTTAAGATTAAACACTGTATTTGTAGACATAAAAATATTTTAAAAACGTATACATAAATATTCTGAACTAAGTACGAGATAAAAGTACAGCGCACAAAAATAATAAAGTATTGTTTGAATATAATGTAGCTCACATGCTCTGAGTATATTTTTATCAGCCGAAGCATTTAGCTAAGCATCTAACGGCCAACGCAGGTTTTGATTTAAATAGATTTAACCCCAAGCTATCAGTACGGTGCATGTATGCTGATAGAACTAGACATAAAATCCCACCACCAAATATGTGCCCCATAGACTTTAAGACTTCCTCCAACCAAATATTATTTAAATAAAATCAGTTCACATTTTGAATTCAACAAATGAAGATCGGGTTATAATTTTTCCTCTCCCCGGAATCCCTATTCAATATTTGAATCTTTTATATTAAAGTACGGTCCAATGAAGATGTTTATTACGGACATGGGAGCTGAATATAAAAATAATACGCGATCCGCGCAGATATTTAAAAATTTAAAACATTACTTCTACTGCACAACACCACCAAACTGTTGAAACAGTTGAAAGAAGTCATAGGACTTTCAATGAATACATCCGTTCATATGTATATATCCATTGATTTAACAGATTAGGATGTAGGTATGTATGTATGTATATTGCTTTAACACGACAACCTCTATGGCACATAACTATTGTCCATACGAGCTAGTTTTCGGCAAACATAGCAACTTGGTAAAATATTTCAATATAATCGATCAATTGCATTGTGACTGTCAATGCGTTCGGACGTACCCACGGATGAATTCTCTATTCTCACAGAGTGCATAACAATTTGACAACAACCGTTAACTAACCACGTGTGTGACAAAAAAAAAAAAAAATAAAAACAGAAAGTGTAAACAAAAACCAGACAATTCCGGATTTTTGCTGTGTCTGTCTTGGAAGATCCCGTTAGACTTCGGTGATTGGCTAGTCAACTTCAGCCTACAGAAATTGTACAAATTTTTATTGCATACTTTCAGGCACAAAAAAGAAACATAATTGTGTTGCGACCTATTGGGCGCACAACTTTTTCTGCAGCATACTCTCAGGAGGCAACTAAGAATTGCAAACACATCACTTAGGCATCCTCGGGCCACATTTTGGCCGGCAGCATGCCCAATGAAAGAGCTTCCAGCGGCAATGCCGTGAGGGCTACTGATTGGCAGGTTGCCAAGCGAAAAAACCCCATAAAAAGGAAAAAGGACTCTCCAGATGTCAGCCGTAAAAAGAGCGTAAGATCTACCAACCCTTCAACCAGTAGGCGTATGTCGTTCTCTTCGTCCTCGATGTCAATGGAATCTGACTCTGTTGATAGTCCACTGGAACCTGGCGAAATACGCCCTCGGCCAGCTCTCAATCCCACCACCAAGGCTGCTTCGCTACACCATAGCGGCAATAGATTCGCCATTCTCGAAACTATTAACAATGACAATGTGGCCCCATCCTCCAACGGCATTCCTCCAACTGCTTCTGCCCCTGCACCACCTCCTCCTACCCCGAAGACTCCACCGATTTTTATCTCCGATGTCGACAACATTACTGGCATGCTTGAATACATAAGGAGCGTTCTTGGAAACGACAACTTCACATACAAAGCTGGCAAAGGCAATCAGGTCCGCGTGATGACCTCTAGCGTCATAGACTTTAGGAAGCTCGTGAGTTCTCTCCAAGAATCGAAAATCGAATTCCACAGCTACCAGCTGAAACAGGAGCGGGCTTACAGGGCAGTAATCCGCAACCTGCACCACAACACCCACGTATCATTCCTCGAAGAAGAACTGGCCAAACTCGGCCACAAAGTTCGTCATCTGACCAATGCCAAGCACCGCATATCGAAGGCACCTATGCCAATGTTCTTCGTTGACCTTGAACCAGCCGCAAACAACAAGGACATCTTTAACGTTAAACGCTTATGCAACGCCATAATTGTCATTGAGCCACCGTGAGAAAACCACGACGTGCCGCAATGTTATAAGTGCCAGGAATTCAATCACACCCAAAATTTCTGCGGAAAACGGCGTAGATGTGTGAAATGCACAGGAGACCACGAGCCAGGCAAATGTCCCAAAGACAAGGAGCAACCTCCCGAATGTGTAAATTGTGGCGAAAATCACACTGCTTCTTGCAAGGGCTGCAAAGTATATAAGCATGCCAAAAAACTTCGTGATCAAGGCCAAGCACGCCCCAATGTTTCCCAAGAGCCTAAGAACCCAAAGCCGTTTGTTTTCCCCCCAAGTCATATCCAATCCGGAATGTCGTATGCTGGTATTACGAAAAACTCCGCCTGCGGGAGCACCCCCAACGCCAATGACTACTCTGTCTCACCACCATCCCAGCAAGGTGGCATCACACTCGCATATCTGGAGCGCATTATCGCACATATGCAAGCCCAAATGGAGCAAATGAATTCAATGATCAAAATCTTACTTTCGTGGGGCTCTAGGTTGAATAACCCCAAGGGACTCGCACTAATGCCATGTATCAGACTGATGAATTTGTCAACTCACATGACGGGCCATCCCACCTACTGGCCATCCGATCCGCGCAAGATTCCTGACGTCCTTGACATTACAATTACCAGAGGGATTAATGCCAACTCAGTATACGTTACCCCGGACCATGACCTGTTTTCAGATCACAGCGCTGTCAAGATCTGGCTTGACATCCCAGTGGAATCAATCTCCCGCACCACCAGACTGCTCAGGGAAAACTCCAACATTGACTCCTTTAAAACAATGCTTGACGAGATCACTGATGAAAACGTCTGCCTCAACAGCGGAGCGGAAGCTGTGGAGAAGCTCACCCGCAACATCTGTGAAGTCGCCACTGCCTGCACACCTTCAGCTAGGAGTAGTCATCCACCTAGTCGGAGGGATAAATTCATATGGTCGGAAAACATCAGCAATGCACTCAGAGAAAAACGGCGTCTAAGGAAAGTCTGGCAGCTGAGTCGTAACCCGCTCGATAAGAGGGCCTTCAATCGGGCCACCAAGGAACTTAAGGCACTGTATTTTACACATCGTAATGAATGCACCGCTGAATTCTTGCGGAACCTGGAGCCCAACAAGGAGGACCACAACCTTTGGAATGCAACGAAATATCTAAAACGGCCAACCACCAGGAAAGTCCCCATCCGGACATCATCCGGTTTATGAAGTAGAACCAGCGAAGAGACGGCGGAAGACTTCGCGGCACATCTCGCAAACACCTTCACCCCATTCGATACCTGCAGCGCTGATGAGGTTGAAGCAACAAAGAAGTTCCTGGCTTCTCCATTCCAAATGGATCTTCCCTTCCCAAAGTCACACCAGAAGAGGTCAAAATGGAGATCAGTCGGCTAAAGCCCACCAAAAGCCCGGGATATGATCGGATCGATGCTATTACCATCAAATTTCTGCCGCCGAAAGTGATCCAGTTCATTACCACAATCTTCAATGGGATCTTTGATCTCTGCCACTTCCCCTCCCAATGGAAGTGCGCAGAGATAATAATGATTCCAAAGCCTGGGAAACTGGAAAATGCGCTCTCTTCCTATCGTCCAATTAGCTTACTGGCAATACTCTCCAAAGTATTTGAAAGAATACTTTTGGCCAGAGTGTTGCCGATATCGGACGAAGGTAAGATTATCCCAGACCACCAGTTCTGCTTTCGTCAACACCACGGAACTCCAGAACAGTGCCACAGAATCGTCCAGAAGATCCTCAGCTCATTCGAAGACAGGAGCTACTCCTCTGCGGTATTCCTGGACGTCAGACAGGCGTTCGACAGGGTGTGGCATGACGGACTTCTGCACAAAATCAAACTCTTACTTCCAGCCCCAATCTACATGGTCCTCAAATCATACCTCACAGATAGATCCTTCTATGTCAGGTACGAAGGCGTCAACTCCTCCTTAGAGCGGGTCAGGGCAGGCGTCCCACAGGGCAGCGTACTGGGCCCTATTTTATATACGCTGTACACCGCGGACCTGCCGGTGTTACAACATAACCAGCTCCTGGTAGCGTCATATGCGGATGACACGGCATTCGTTGCCTCCGATCCCGACCCAATACTGGCATCACAAATAATACAGGACCAGCTGGACCTACTTGTGCCCTGGCTTGACAGATGGAATATAAACATCAACCCAGAAAAGTCCCAGCACATGACCTTCGCCACTCGCAGGCTCAACTGCCCCCCTGTCAGGCTTCATGGCACGCCAGCTCCAACAACATCAAGTACCTGGGACTCACGCTAGACAGGCGCCTTAACTGGAAGGCCCATCTCAAGGCCAAAAGAGCACAGCTCTCTATTAAGCTGGCTAAGATGTACTGGCTTCTAGGCCCCCGGTCCGAGCTCAGCATGAGGAACAAGGTCCTCTTATACAAGACAATAATCAAACTCGTCTGGACGTACGACATCCAACTATGGGGTACAGCGGCTGACACCAATACTAACATCCTCCAGCGCTTTCAGAGCAAACTGCTCAGAAGGGTTACTGGTGCGCCCTTCTACGTACGAAACTCAGTCTTCCACAGAGACCTTGACATGCCTTCCATCAAAATGGAAATTAAAAATTGTGGTACCCGATACTGCCTCAGGCTGGAGAATCACCCAAATCAACTGGCCATCAACCTGCTTGACAACAGCACAACTACCAGAAGACTGAATAGATCCCATCCCCTGGACCTACCTTTTAGGGCAGACGCCAACTGATTTTTTAATCCAAATATAAATCTTTGTTATGTATGTGGCAACTTTGCCCTCATGTTACGTTTCACTTCACGTCATGTAATATTAATTACCCAATTTACTTATTGTCCCCTGTGGACAGATTGTAAATAAATACCCAAGAAAAAAAAAACAATATAATCGATAAGATTAATTCATTATACAATATAGAAGATTATGCTGAGGTATCAACATTTAGGTTAGAGCAAGCTTACAAAAGAGGTAGAATTATGATAGAACAATATAAGGCTAAAAGTAAAGAACAATATGATAGGAGCATAAGAAACTTTGAAATAAATATAGAAGATAAGGTTTTATTAAAAAATGAAACGGGCCATAAGTTAGAGTCTAATTATTAAGGCCCAAATACAGTAGATTCAATAGAAGATAGAGAGACTGTTTTATTTTATAACAAAAACAAAAAAGAAAAAGGTCATGAAGATAGATTAAAAATTTTCAAAAAAAAATCACAAAAAAAAAAAATAATTTATTAAGCCTAAAGAAAAATAAACATACAGAGAAAAAATGTACATAAATACATACATTTTCCAAAACAAAAATAAACAACATATATATAAAAAATAATGAATATTGAAAGAAAAAAAATAGAATAATAAAACAAAAGAAAAAGAGACTAAAGTAATAACTACATATTGATAATATTACGTTATTTTTTTTAAAAGGGGAGGGGTAGTATATTCACACACATAAATATATTAACATTTAGCTCAATCTGTAACACTTCGTTTCAGGGATAATAATAATTATACATAAATCTATACTTATGTATGATACATGTGCATGCATACATTTCATACAACATACATAATACGAGGAGGCAAAGCCACCGTGAGAACGCTGAGCTTGCATTTCATTCCAAAAATAAGTGACCAAATGTGTTAGTATAGTCTTGCTCCCTCTCTTGTAGCTGCCATACAAAAAAACAGCATAAGCATATACATACATGTGTCATTAGGCTAAGAATATTTTACGTATTAAAATAAAAAAAAAATTTAATAAACCACCAACCTGCAGCACAGTCGTGCTAGAATATTGATTTCACCACACTCCTCTGTTTCTACACACAGATATCTTCTTTTGAATTCGTACGTTTCTTTGTATCTTATATTTATGTATATGAATACGATTCCAACGACATTATATCCTTATCTGTTTGGTTTTTATTGGATTACATCTCACCGCCCATATAGCGTTGACCTCCCATACGTAAGTATTCCGCTCGGCCGGCCGGTCCAAACTGCCCACCGCTCTATAGTTGGTTTCCACCATATGGGCATTGGTGTTGTTATGCTGTGTCCTTATCTGCAGACTGGGCCTTCAGGCCGCTGATGTGCACCGTCCTGGTTTTGACGCTTTGCAGATTACTGGAGTCACGAAACCTACAATTTTGTAGCCCTATCTTTACCGCAAATTCTTCTGCCGTAATCGACAGCTTTCGCCCCGAACGTGTCTCCAATTTGAGGTCTCCACTGCCGTCGTCTCAAATTGTAGTGTTGCGCTTGATCCTGTGCCGGTTTTCGGCCAACGCTTTTCTCATTGAAATGAATTCTTTCCACTTTGAGAATCTGTCCATCAAAAATGCCGAATTTCCATGTTTCGATCTCGGTAGTGGTCCCACGAAATCTACGCATACTGCTGACCATGGCCCTACCGGAACTTGCGTCAACATTTTCCTTGCTGCTTGTTATTGACTTGGTTTATGTTTTTGGCATGTCTCGCATTGATTGACATACGCCCCTATATCTCGTTGCATTCCAGGCCTGAAATATTTGGCTGCCACCCTTGCGATTGGTCTCCGGTAACCCGTGTGACCTGGTATGGGCGTGTCATGGGTTTCACCCATTATACTACCTCATTGCCCATGGTACGCATAGCTTCCATGAGACCACCCCTTCATGCTTGGCCTATGGGGTATGCTTCGGTATAGTTCACCATTTTCTAGGACATAGTCTAGGTACTTCTGCGGATTCTCCTTTAGTTTCATTCTCATTTCCTGTATCCATCCGCATCCATGATTTGCCTGTCGCATACTTCCACCATTGTCCTTTACCGTTCTGCATGTTTCTAATGGCTCTTTCGACAATGCATCTGATACCACATTCAGCTTGCCCTTGCGGTAAGCAATTTCGAAATCGTACTGTTGTAGTTCCAAAGACCATCTTCCAATTCGTCCTGTTGGGCTCTTGGTGCTGTTTAACCATTACAGTGCCATGTGATCGGTAATCACCTTAAAGTGATATGGGTTCAGTTTCCTGACGGCCCATACTATCGTTAAGCATTCCTTTTCCGTTGCTGAATAGTTTTTCTCTTTTGGTTTCAATGTTCTGCTGGCATATGAAATAACCCTTTCATCTTCACCTGTATTCTATGTTAATATTGCTCGCATGCCATGGTTGCTTGCCGTTTAAAGCATGAAAATCTTTGCGAAATCCGGACATGTTAACTTAGGGTCTGCCATCAATTTTCCCTTCACCATATCGAAATCTGATTGATGGTTCCTTTCCCATACCCATTGGTATTCTTTTTCAACAACGTATTTAAGGTTGCACTCGCAAACTCTGACACGAATCGTGGCATAATACTACTCCGACTACTTCTTTTGTGGCTTCAATTTTGCGACGGCTGCTAGCTTGCCTGGATCTGTAGCAATTCCCTGTTCGGTCACACGATGCCCTAGGAATCGTAACTCCTTTCCAAAGAACTGACATTTTTCCGCATTTATCCTCAAGTTTGTGACTTTCGGCCTATGGAATATCTCTTTTAAATGACACTTATGGTCCTCCATAGTTCGGCTGACCACAATGATATCGTGTTGGTAGGCGAACGCATGAGACATCATTTCAGGTCTTATCACCATATCCAAGGCACGCTGGAAAGTTGCTGATACGTAGTGTAAACCAAACGGCATCACATATCACCTACCATTCGCACAGTCCTTTTCCTGGTATCGTAAATGCTGTAATCATTCTTGCTATTTTCCTCCAACGGTATTTGCCAATATCCATCTTTTAGATCGAAGCTGCTTATATATTTTGCTTCTCGAAGTTGAACCAGAATGTATTCTTGGATTCTCTTCCCAACCATTGGAGTCGTTTATTATACTGGCACCGGTGCTCTTCGTCCAGGCGTCGTCTGCACACAGTATTATGTCTGTTCTCGGCTCCGCCGACTCCTGTCTAAACTGAATCCTTTCCATCTCGAACTCGTCCGCTAGCATCACCAGGTCTTCTAATGTCCTGATGTTGTGCGGTCGAATGTACATCCTCAGATCAGGTGTACAGTCCTCCACGATGATCTCTAGCTGCTGGAATTCTGCGGCGTTTCAGCGGTCTCATCATTGTCTGCATCTCGACCATAAACTCTTTGAATGCTTCATTCCATCGATGTTTCATGGCTTTCACCTAGTGAGCGAGTTTGTTGAAATTTTCCCATTGTAGGAAATATTTCTTAAAAGCTTCAGTGAACTCCATCCATGATCCCCAATGTTGTTTGCAACGTACCATTTATCAGGGATTTATCCTTTAGTAGTTCCGGCATTGCCCTAGTTATCATATTCATTTCTAGCCCATACGGCTGACCACTCCAACTGCTCCAAAAATTTAATCGGCTTCGTACATTCGCCGAACCGGAATGTTCACTCTCTCACCTGCTTTGTTACCATGGGGTAGTCGTTCTTTTGGAATGCGGTACTGGTTCTGGATTCCTGTGTATTTCTTTTGCTTGTCACAGAGACTTCATACATTGCTTGTTGTCCAGTGCGCCCACGCTTCCCCATCTGCGTGACGATAGCACTGGTATTACCAGTGCTTTTGCTTTTGCTGCCTTTGTATATTTCGCTGCCAGTGAGTTGATCCACGTTTGGCATTCTTGATCGTCCTCATGTGCCTTGATCCATTCACCGAACTGTTTCTTCATGACCTCCACAGTTGCTAACATTGCGATACCTCCATGACTTTGTCATCTTGTTTATATATTTTATAAAACCAAAAAAAATTGTTATCCTTTTTCACCAGCCAAGCACGTTGGGCGCCAGTTGTAACGATCCGTTTTGATCCTGACTTGCGGCAGAACCGGATTTCAGGAGTCGCGTACTCCGCGACAAATTTATATTGTGCGCTGGTGAAAATGAGGAAACTAGTTTAGCTTGATTATAATTATATTATAATTATAATTATAACTCAGTTTATTGGTATGCAATTTCTTGTATGCGATGGCAGCTTTCGGGGGATGCACAGTGTTTTTTTTTGCGTTTATTTTGGCATAAAGTCAAATTTTTTTTTGTTAAGTATTTTTTATCCTGGTATATAAAACTATATTTTAACTATATTTGTGTCATTGTTCTGTGTTCCTGTCCAATTGTACCGTGTTTTATATATGTATATTTTTAGATTGAGCTTAACAAGTGTATTTGTGTTGCGTGGATCTGTACTTTTGCATGGCAAAGCGTTGCAAAAAGTTTAATGTGAGAAGGTATTAACAAAAGTGTGCAGATAAATGACAAACTAACAATTTTTGTCCGAATCCACACGATTTTTAAAAAATCCACTTTTTTAGTACAATATGTGTTCAAGAGGGCGGAGCTGATTGACGTTTGGGATAACAACAATCGTTCCCGTGACGCAGTACAACATCATATGTTGCAAAACATTGAAAAATAGCATATAAATGACGACACCATTAGGACAATAAATGAAAACGTGAAAGCTTTCGTTAATTATATAAATAAACACTTGCCAAAGTGTAATTCAACTCTGTCAAGATTTAAAGGAAAGCATGGAAAATGGCTTGAAAAAAACACTTCCATAGAAAACTCCGGTCTCTGTTCAACAGAAAAAAATGGGTCGTCCAAAGTGTCAAAAGAAAATTAGCTGCTGAGCTTTCCGATCAGAATAACAACTCATCTCCCTTACTTATACATGCTGCTACAGTTTCTTAGCTGTTGTTTTGAAAACTGCTGGGAGTTGCGAGACCTTAAATCAGGTAAAAAGTAAACTTTTTACAGACGAGCCAAAACAAATGTCCGCTGACTGTGCATTTGCCTTTCTATTGGAAAATGGATTTACAAAAAGTCAGTATATAAATATACAACGGAATGCAAAAATGCAGGGTTATGATATATACCCAACATATCCAGCCGTACTTAATTCGAAATTAAAACTCCGGCCAAAAGAAGTTCAATATTGTGAAAATAAAGCGTATGTTTCACTTCAAAATCTTTTGGACCATACATCTTCCCGTATTCCGGAAATGCAACATGAAGTCCTGGAAGCACTTCCCAACTTGGTACATTTGAGACAAAACAAATAATTTGGATTTGGCTCTGCAATCTGTTAGATTTTGTCGACCATTAAAAATCGAATTCACCAAGGAAAGTACCGAGCTCATATTATCAGAAAATGACAATTTAGATGCCCAGATTCTCAACATGCAAATATTTTTGTATAAATTTAAAGAGAAATGTATATATGTGCAGCATACTGGACACATGACACTGATAGATGGTAAAGTTCTAAACGTATTGTCAGGAACCAACTCGTGTCAATCTTGCCCAATTTTTGGAGCGAAGCCAAAACAATTGCTGGACATCAAAGATGTGAACTCGAAAGTTTTCATAGCTAAATCACATGCCCTTCAATTTGGAATCAGTTCATTACACGCTTGGATCCGCTTTTTCTGGTTTGTTTTAAAAATCTCATATAGAATAGAGTTAAAGAAGTGGCATGACATGGACGCCGACAAGATTAAATTAAAAGCACGAAAAAATTTGTTACAGTTAAATATGATGAAACAAATGGGACTGAATGTAGACAAACCTCTTTCAAATGGCAGTGGGAACTCCAATGATGGCAACACAGCGAGAAGAGCATTTTCCAATCCTGACTTATTGTCATCAATTCTTGATTTTGACTGTGACATTTTAAAAAGCTTTCAGACAATATTGATAAAGATAAACTGCGAGTACGATGTAGACTCAGCTAAGTTCAAAGCTTTCTGTGCTAAAGTTTTTTGGCATATCAGAAAAAGTATTGGTACCCCATGTCGCCCACTGTTCACAAAGTCTTAGTACATGGGCACCAAATAATAGACACTTGTATAGTTCCCGTAGGCTGCCTTGGGGAACATGCATCAGAATCACGAAATAAACTAACCAAGCGCGACAGAAGAGCCCACTCAAGAAAATGTAGTCGACTAGATAACATCACAGACGTCTTCAATAGATCAATGGATACTTCTGATCCGTTTTTATCTAGTATTTTTTTTTTTTTTTTTTTTTTTCGCTCGAATTCCTTCGGGTGCACTAAGTGCCCACAACCTCCCGCCCAACCGACCGAGGGGCGCTAGCCGCATGACGCACGGCTCGAGTCGCGGGGACATTCCACAAAACAGACAAGAAACGAAAACTATAACTAGTTACGAGCTAAATGTAAAAGGATAGATGTTTTTAATGTAGGAAGAGAGAGCTCCGAACTGATTACACAGTAAAGTCGATTGTAATCAGAACAAAGTACTCGGAAAGGTTCATGCAGAGCATAGTTAGTAGTACAGCGGGGAAGAGATAGAGGTATAAAATTTCTAGTAGGCCTACAAGGAACCGATAGATTTACTTGGCTCAATAGCTTAGGAGAGTCTATATCACCATTAAGAAGCTTGTGCATAAAAATCACACCAAGCATTATTCTACGATTAGTAAGAGATGGTAGGTTAACAAGAAGAAGTCTACTAGAGTACGATGGCAGATTGATATTGCGATCCCAGTTCAGACCACGAAGAGCAAAGAGTAGGAACTGTTTTTGGACAGATTCTATTCTTGATTTGTGTGAGTCATATTGAGGAGACCATATACAAGATCCATATTCTAAAATAGGACGAACCAATGAGGTAAAAAGAATTTTGGTTGTATAAGGGTCATCAAACTCCTTTGACCATCGTTTAACAAACCCAAGAACACCCATAGCTTTACCTACAGTAGTGGAGATATGAGATTTAAAGGTTAATTTATAGTCCATAAGGACGCCCAAATCGTTCATCTCATGAAAACGTTTTAGTGGGATGTCATTAAGAAAATAAGTTACCAACCGCGGAGTATTTCTGTGAAAAGTCATGACCTTGCATTTGGTTGGATTTAAACTTAACAAATTATTTTGACACCACGACTGAAAATTTTGAAGATCAGATTGTAACCGACAGGGAGAGATAATATCTTTGTAACTAAGACAAAGCTTAACATCATCTGCGTACAAAGGGACATGAGAATGATTTATAACAGACGGAAGATCATTGATAAAAATAGTAAAAAGCAATGGTCCCAGATGACTGCCCTGGGGCACTCCCGAAGTCACATTTATGGACCTAGAATATAAAGACTTGAAAAGAACCCTCTGTGTTCTGCCTGTCAGATATTCCCGAATCCAGGAAACTAAAGGGCTAGGGAAGCCAATGTTATTTAATTTAAGGAGAAGTAGCGTATGATTAACAGAATCAAAAGCCTTGCTGAAATCAGTATATATGACATCAGTTTGCCTTGCATTCCGAAATCCTTCGATCGTCAATGATGTAAATTCTAAAAGGTTAGTGGTTGTAGATCTACGTTTCACAAATCCATGCTGCGATGGTGAAATTATAGAACTACAAAAATGTTGCAGTTGAGAAGTAATTAACTTTTCAAAAGCTTTAGGAATAGCGGACAATTTAGAAATACCCCTATAGTTAGATGCATCGGATTTCCTACCAGTTTTATGGAGAGGAATTATATAGGATTCCTTACAAATGGATGGAAAAGTTGAAGATTTAACGGACAATAGAAAAAGTTTTTGAATTGGCTTACATAACGCCGCGGCGCAAAACCTTATTACACATCCAGGTATACCATCAGGACCAGGAGAGTACACAGGTTTTACTAAATTAAGCACGCTATGGAGCGAGCTTTCGTCGATCGAAGGAATACAGATACAATTAGATTTTCTTAACTGATAATGATACGGAAGATTTGCTCGATATTCTACTGAGGAGTAAGTAGATGTGAAAAAATCAGCAAACAGATCAGCAATTGCTTGATCAGAGTCGGCTGTGATATTTTCAAAAGATAAACAAGATGGGTGGATAGATGTCTTACGTTTAGTATTGACAAAATTATAAAACCGCTTCGGGTCGCGGGAAAACTCTAATTTACAACGCTGAAGGTAATTTTTATAGCATTCTGCATTAAGCATCATAAAGTTAGAACGTGCAACTGCGTATAGAGCAAAGTCTGAAGAACGTCCCGATTTCTTATACTTTCTATAATATCTCGATTTCACATTCTTCAAGTTGGATAACTCACGAGAAAACCAGGGAGGTCTGTGAGACAACACCGGAGTCCTCAATGGGACACAAACTTCAAAAAGAGAATGGAGACTCATTCAGCAGCTTATAGCTACTAAATTCCGTCTCCACAGCATTAAACTCGTCGTAGAGTTTACGAAAACTAGATGAGAGTTTTTTAAACCTATCCCTGGTCTGCCTCATAAATACCCTCATCTCGATTTCAACTTCTCGGCATGAGTCACATCCCCATTTGAGACCCCCTTTCTGCTCCAAGCTATCTCTTACCTTGGCTGTGTAGCCAGCACACTTAACGTGCATGACATTTTCACACAGCCAACATGCGAGAAATGCGTTATGGGGCGCGGGGGGGTTTAAACACTTTTTATTAGAGCAGACAGACATTATAAAATTAATTGCAAATATTAATTGAAACAAGAAATAAGATGTCACAGAAAAAAGCCAAAGGAAAAACTCACTCAGTTTTAAAGCAAATTCGACACTTGGGTCAAACTTGCAGAGAAAGATTGAAAATATCTAAGAGAAATTACACAGTTACACGTGTCACTTGTACGCGGTGCAAAGATGCGAGCACGAACAAAAGGAATTAAAGAAGAGCGGGAGAGCCACAAACAATGCACATGCAACAACAATGTGTGGGCGAGAGCAAATTGAAACGGAAAGAAGTACAAACACAAGAGCGAAGATTAACAAGAACAGCAACAACTGTGTAGGGTTTGTTGTTGTTCAGAAACAATAAGTTTAATGCTTTGATTTTGTGTTTGTATAATTAAACAAAAATAGCGCAAATTCAAATCGATGGATTGGTTTTATGTTATTAACAAAGTTAACACTGTAATATTAAAAAAATTATAGAGTCAATCTCAATGATTTTAACCCGAAAATTAATATTTAAGCAGGAGCGAAAAAAAACACGTCAATCCACGAAGAAGTGCGAATGCGAAGAAGTGCGAATGCGATCAAACTCAATAAAAAGAACGATGCCAAAAGATGTAGTATATTTGTTAATGGGACCACATTTTGAAATGCAGTCTAGCAACAATGATCCAGATTCTGACCACCATTCATCAGATGAAGATTATGAAGAACAGGATGGACTAGAGGTTGTTGCTTCAGAAGATGAATATTTTGAACTTCAAGAGAACTGAGTAATTTTTATAACATAACAAAACTTATTTCAGATTTTTCAAAATGTATAATTTTTTTTAGAAGGACTAGGAAGGACTAATCACCAGATAACTGCCAAACTCAATGAATTTCTATAAAACTGCTTTATTCTTTTTTAATTTCAAATATGAATTTTAAAATTGTGTTTTTTTTTTAAATTTAAAATTAAAAGTTTTTAATAGAACCTTCAAAGCTTTATATGGCAGCTTTTTTAAATAGTGCTCCAAATGCCATGAAACTGAGTAGGACACTAAAGAATACAACCAAGTTTCACTTCAATAGCTTTAAATTTAGACTTTATGCCAAAATAAACGCAAAAAAAAACACTGAGGGATAAGCCCATCATCCTGAATACTCTTGTGTCCAGATAAAGGTATTTGTAGCGGGTCCCAGCTGTTGCCGGGAATACTCCAGGTCTTGCCTATCTAACCTCAGGAACTACTACTCTCTTAATATTTGCTAGGACTACTCCTAGTTTTACCCAACTATGTCAGTTATGCTCTGGGTCTTTCCTTACTGTGCTAGGGATACTCCTAGTCTTTCCTGCCTGTGTCAGGAATACTCCTGGTCTTCCTTAACTGTGCTAAGAATACTCTGGGTCTTTCCTATCTATGCTAGGAAAAACGCCTATTCTTGAGTTGTTTCGCTTCCAGTACCTTTATTGTCTCGCAAGAATATTCCAGGACATGGATACTGTTTTGTGCTCCTTGCCAATGTGGGTTCCCTTCACTTGTATATAGATGACTTCACTTGTATAATGCTGTGCTTGGATATATAATGTCAATTGTGTAATACTTCGCTTACTAGATAATCCTGTGGTCTCAGCCGTGCGTATTTATAGGCATCTTGAACCAATCAGGATGCGTGGGGAGACACTGCACCATTCCAGCATAGCTCGCCTTTGCTATGCATGGTGGATTTCCCCTTTCTATATTGCTGCACGCCCAGCCGCTGTCGTCAACGACCTTCCTTTCTCCCACACGATCACTTTCCAGGTCACCCATATACACATACATATGTCAATATACATGCCCTACGGCCTTTCGGACACTATCTAGCTACCATCACCCTTTCTCTTACTTGCTAACAAAAATTCTTACTCTCTATAAATAATGAACATCAATTACCCTGGTCCATAGTATTAAATAATAATAAATAATAACTTACTTAAATAAATCATAGAATACAATAATTTCCCCAATTATATCATAATCATTAACCACCCCTGTCTAGATACAATAATATTTTAATAACAATAAATATTTAGTAACAATGAATGAATTATACATATAATAATAATAATAATATAACTAAAGTAATCCAAGGCATCTTTTTCATATAAATTTTTCCCTGGACAGTTTTTAATTTAATTTGTATTTCCGCCACCGCCTGCACAGTGACATATTTGGTCTCGAATCAGAAGCTTTATCAAGTAATAACTTCTACAAGCGAAAACTAAGGTTGGCAGACAAATCCCCAGTATACATAAAAAACCATAGAAATGTAGAAATAGAAAAGATAGAAATAAATAGACAGGTAGAAAAATAAATAAAAGATAAAAGATAGTTGAACCATCTATATCTGAGTATAACAGCCTTATGTGGACCTTATATGGATCTTATGTCTGGATTCCACCAAATAGAACTAGAAAATAAATCTAGAAATATAACATCTTTTTCTACGAGCTCTGCCTCATATCGCTTCACACGATTACCCTATGGTCTAAAAGTGTCTCCCAACTCATTTATGAGAATGATGCAACTTGCTTTCTCTAGTCTATAACCATCGCAAGCAATCCTCTACATGGATGTTTTAGTTATTATCGGCTTTTCCGAACAGCACAAGTTCAAAAATCTTACCAGTATATTTGAACTTTGTAGAAATCACAACCTTAAGCTAAACCCAGAGAAATCACAACCTTAAGCTAAACATTCCTTGGCCATACATATACAGATCATGCCATCCTTCCGGATAATAAAAAGTATGATTTAATTAAAAACTATCCAACTCCAGCAGATGCAGGTAGTGCGCGACGTTTTGTCGCTTTTTGTAACAATTATAGAAGATTCATTAATAATTTCGCACAATACTCATGGAATCTGACTAAGATTGTGTAAGAAAAATGTCCAATTCCAATGGACTAAAGAATGTGAAGAATTATTTAAATATCTAAAAAAAAGGCATTAATGAAGCCAACGTTATTTCAATACCCTGATTTAAGTAAACATGTATGGGGTGCAGTACTAGAGATCCATAAATTATTGTGTTGAGTTGATATATCACGGGTGGTTGGGCCAAAGAATCGATCTCTTGCGTCTATCATAGACTGTATATAAGTACATAGATTGATATCTGTTTAGTAAGTTTAAATTGATGTAAACTGAAAGACAGGAATATGGTACTTAGAAAGAGATACCTAAGTCGTGCAAATTTAGACCGATTAGACAGAGTATAATAATGTAATAAGAAAAATTAATTTTTTCTTTTGTTATCTTTTCGTAAAATCATTAAAAAAAATATATGTATACATAATGGATTGGTGCCTTATAAGTAAAGACGAGAGAGTTTTGCAAGACATAATTAGAGAAACGGCCATTATATTAATAACCTTAGAATAAAAACAGAGAACATATCAATATACGATTTCGAACACTAGTATATTTAAAAGTATAATTTGCATTTCAGTCCATTAATAGACTGTAAAACAGGCGAATCATGAGAAAGAACGACTTTTCAAATAATCCCATTCCATGGAAAAGCCAAATATTCCTCAAATTCTAAGATACCATAGAGCAGAATTCGACAAATCATTTAAATGCCTTAACAAAAGCATATATGTATATAAAAAATAAAACCAAATTAAAAGAAACAAACAAATTTAATGCTCTTAATAAACTATTCGCTATAAGCGAGTGAAAATTTAGACCGATTAAGAACACAATTTAAAACAATCTCAAATAGACATCATCTTCATAGTTTTATTCCAAACGCATTAAATACAGATGCTAAATTTTACGAGTCAATTCTAGCCAAAACAGTATAGAAGACTCTCAACAAATGAGCGAAGAATCTGACATCGAAAATAAACTACCCACACAAAAAAAAAAAAGTGCGTCTAACGGTTAGACACGATAGAAGTGAAACCTTCCGTAAAACAAACTGAGAGAGAATGAGACGAAAGCAGCATTAGGAGCGGGATAATTATAGGTTCATTATAATATTGCTATAAAGGTCATATTTTATTTTCTTCATTTTATTATTATTCATCCTCAATGTTTTCAATTTCAACAAATGATACGAGTGGCTTATGATAGCTAAAATATGATACAAATGCTTTGGTTTCGATGTTGTCAACATATCTTTGAAATACCGCGTCAATTGTTGTTTTTGATCGTGTTGTTGATTCAGTGCGATTGTTACACATTTTTAAACTGAATGTTGTATTGAGAAAGTCAATTAAAGGAACCGCTGTGTCCAATGCAAAGTTTACGTTAAAATCGCCACTTAAAATCATTGGAACTTTATCGTAATCTTTTCTAAGTATCCGCGATACTTCTGGTGTATACTTTATTAAATTTTCATGAATGAATTCCGTGATGCTATTTATTGATTGATTCGGTGAAATATAAATTGCCACAATTAAAACTTTTTTACGGAAGGTTTCACTTCTATCGTGTCTAACCGTTAGACGCACTTTGTTTTCTGTCGATATTCACGACACTTTTCTGCATTATTTTTCGGCATAATTGCGGTAAATATGTAAAAATGAAAATATTTACGAATATAAAAATACGGACGCAATACAGCACACGCGGTTGCTATTATGAGCGTCGTAACGCGTGTATTACACAGACGTACTAACATACACACAAACATTCGTAGGACGCTTGGTCTAAGCAAGTATTAGGTAGTGTAGTATAGCTATACATAATGCCTTCTCGCTCACCGTAGCTCCGTAATACGCAGGCGCGCACACATACGTACTAGCATACATACAAACATACATACGTATGACGCTTGAACTAACACTAAAGCAAGTATTAGGCAGTGTAGTATACATACTACAATACTCACTCTACTAGCGTGGCTCAGCAGTACGCAGCCATACACATATACGTATATCAACATATAACGCTTTGTAGCCAAGAGTGGGGAGGCTACGAAGCACCGCACAAAGAGGAGACGGAGAATAAGGAACGCTATATAACTCTGTTCTATCTCATTCTCTCGCAGGCTATATACTATAAGATATATATGTATGTCTCTTTTTAGTGTCGCTTTTTCGTTTCATCGAGTCTCAAATCACTCCCAACGATTCTAAAGAAGTTTTCACTTCAAAAATTGAAACGCCACCAGTAGCATCACCTTCGCTACAAACACCCCTTGACAAACCAACAATAGCTAATGAACAATCTGGGACTGAGTTCTTATAATTCGCATCATCTCTAATATCAGAGTTTGATAGAAAAGCTGAGAACGTTCGGAGTTTCCTCGATGCGCTCAACTTGATTGACACGTTAAAAGGTAACCACAAAACAATTGCACTACTCTTGCTGTAAAAACCATGTCGCAAAACTGCATTTTATATAAGGTAAAACTTATCATGCAGACTGGCACAATCAATGACATGAATGAAGCAATTTCAATATTTGTAAACACTTGTACAGAAACCCCTGGACAGGCAAGCTCTGTTCTGTACTTCCGTCAAAGAGCATTCAAAACCAATGCGGAAACCGTGGAAGAGGTGGTTACCAAAATAACGGATTCCGAAATAATAGAAATAATAATTTTGAAATACCCGTAACCCGGAAAAGCCATTATTTTCTTAAAACATTCAATAGTACACAATATTAACCTCAATTTAAGCATATTTGTGAAATAATAAAATGAAAACTTAGGTAATGAATTTACCTTATTAATTGATACTGGTGCAGACATTTTACAATTTAAAGAAAATGTCGATATTTTCGATAATGTCAACACTAACATATTAACAAAAATCTCAGGAATAAGAATAGAATCAGTGTTTTCAAAAGGCTTATCATTTGTAGAATTAACTTCACGAAAATAAATATTATTCCTCAGAACTTTCATTTCGTGGAACATAACTTTCCAATTCCAAGTGAAGACGTAGTGATACTCTAATACTTCGGCCAAACAACCTCAATTATCCAAAACATATACCAATTACACATACTTGCGATAATAACTATAATACTTCCAGTTCGTGCTGAAGTCATCCGTCAGATTAAACTAAATTCTGTTGAACATACCGTTTTGATTCCAAATCAAGAAATTGCCGAAGGCATATTCATTGGAAATACAATTTCCAATAAAATTAATATTTTTGTCCGAATAATAAACACAACTATAATGAAATCCAAACCGAAACGTTAAATGATTGTGACATAGTCCAAGATGATAACAAAGATAGACATGAAAATTACATGGAAGAACTGACAAAGAACTTTCCACAATTGTTCAAATTCAAACTGACAGAAATCTGCATACAGTATAGTGACATTTTCGGAATTGAAACCGAATCTATTTCAACAAATAATTTTTATAAGCAAGAATTGAGGTTAAAGGATACAGAACCAGTGTACATAAAAAATAATAGACTACCGCATGTTCATAAAGAATACAGAACCAACGTACATAAAAAATTATAGACTACCGCATAGTCATAAATATTTAATTCATAAAGAGGTCGAAAAACTCATTCGGGATAAAATCGTTGAACCATCAATTTCGGAGTACAAGAGTCCAATACTACTTGTACCCAAGAAAGGTCTCCCAGGAAACGAAAATAAAAGAAAGGTAGATAACCGCCAAATAAATAAAAAACTATTCTCCGACAAATTTCCACTTCCAAGAATAGACGATATTCTTGACCAACTAAGCAGAGCCAAATATTTTTCTTGCCTCGATTTTATATCTGGATTCCATCAAATAGAGTTAAAACAACAGTCGTGAAATATTACGCCTTTTTCAACAAACAATGGCTCATATTAATTTACGAGACTACCTTTTGGTCTCAAAAGTAGCGCCAAATTCACTCCAAGGAATGATGACCTTCACAAGAATTCTTGTATATGGATGACTTAGTTGTCATCGGTTGTTCCGAAAATCACACGATCAAAAATCTAAAAACTGTAACGATGATTGTTTCCGGGGTGGATGATAAGCTAGGGATACTGAATACAGAATATTCTTGAGGACAGATATGAGTGTTTGCTACGGGCCTTAGCTGTTGCCAAGAATACTCCAGGTCTTACCTATCTTACCTTGCACGCACGTCTGCCCCTTCTCTAATCTTTCAATCGCTACTTTACATTAGCTTTCTCGGCCGACGCTGCATCAAGGTGATTTTTTTTTCTTTTTGGCAATGTAATCTCTTCTGCTTCATTGTTTTTGTTTTTTCTTTGGCCTAACGCGCATCTTTTATGGCCTACTTTGGCATCTTACTATCTTGTTAGCGATTCATCATCATGACGATTCATCGAGGCCGATATGAGCATCCTTCAGTGGACTCCACTTATTCAATGTCTGATGGTGACATGGATGGCTTATTCAGCATTGTTCAATTTGAAATTTTTTTTCTTATATCTATACATTCGCCATCTTGTTTCTTTATCTTAATCATGTTTTCTACCCTATGTTGATGTGGTTTCTGCGGTGGTGGTATCGCTGCCAACGCCCATTGTTCCACAGGGGTGGTCTTGTGGACTAAAAATCTAACCCCGCAGGACCTACACCGTCCACTGATCCCGCCGAGGTTGGTCAGGGACGTAATTGGCCCTCACCTCCTTCTCGTGCTCCTCCGGCACCGGACCGTCATCCTCTTCCTCTTCTGCTTTATATTTGGGCCGACAGAACACCTCCCAAAATGCTTGGTTTACCACCATGGGTGTTGGAGGCCTGGCCGGGACCCAAGGCTCCTCCTCTTCCACCACGGGGTCCATCCGCCCCACTTCCATGGGCTCATCCTCCTCCTCCTCGAGCTCCATCCACCCCTCTTCCATGGGCTCTGCCACTTCAGATTCCATTCCCTTGCCAAGCTATCCGCCTCTATGTCTTCGTCCTCCTCTTTTCCCTCTCCTTTCTCTCCTCCACATCCTCTTCCTCGTCGGAGGAGATGATGATGACCGGTTCCAATACAACCGGCTCATCATTATCGGCGATGCCAACACCTGCAACACCTCCTCCTCCATCTCCTGTCCACTCATATTCTTTCATCCGCTCATATTGGGTGTTCGATTTCAAGTGATTTGTGGCTCATTTGATCCGTTGCCGAGAAGCCTCTTTGGATACTGGCACTGTGGCTGCCTTCGTCACCTTGGCTTTTATCCGGCCTCTTGCTCACATGTACATTATATGTGTAAATCCTCTTCCGAATTCGCTGTGTGTGAGAGTATGTTGGTGATAGCTCTCCCATTGCACTTGTGGTTATTTTCTGACCAATCATACTTCGTTATTAATTATATTTTTTTTTATTTGTGCATTTTTTTGCCTAGCAGTTTTGCAGTCTTTGCCTGCAGACTCGCAGTATGCAAATTTATGTAAATGAATTTCGCATGTATTTGCTTTTGAATTTACGTATTATATTTATGTTGTATATATTATTATGAATATTATTATGAATACGATTTTAGGCGGTTGTTTGCCACATACCATTTCAGAGATTTATCCTATAGTAGTTCCGGCATTCCCCTAGGGATCATGTTTATTTCTAAATATGATCCCTAGGGATCGACATTCGTCGAACCGGAATGTTCTTTCCCTGAATTGCTTCGTTACGACTACTTACCATGGGGTAGTCGTTCTTTTGGACTGCGGTACTGCTCGTTGCTGCCGTTGTGGGCCGTCCAGTGCGCCCACGCTTCCTCATCTGCGTGGCGATAGCGGTGGTATTACTAACTTTGCTATGTCAACCACTGGTATGTCTTTTGCTGTCTTGGCGTACTTCGCTGCCAGTGAGCTGATGTACGCTTGCCACTCTTGAACCTCCCCATGTTCCTTGACCCATTCTCCGAACCGTTTTCTTATGTCCTCTACAGTTCCTGATATTGCGATTCCCCACGTTTCCCCTGTTTTTATGAGCTTCTCCTTCTTCTTGTAATACATCCATGACTTAGTCTTTTTATATGTATATTTTTTCTGAAATCTTAAAGCCAAAAAAAAATTTGTTACCTTTTCTCACCAGCTAAGCACGTTGGGCGCCAATTCTAACGATCCGTTTTGATCCATACTTGCGGCAGAGCCGGATTTCAAGAGTCGGGGTACGGAAACTAGTATAGCTTGATTATATTATTTCTTGAAGGTGATAGCAGCTTTCGGACGAGGATATTGTTAAGTAAAGTTTTTCTTTATTAATTTATGGATTTTTATTATTTATAAATAAATTTGCCCCTAGAACATAATATAGTGGCATATAGGTGTTGCAACCAACACTTGAATCAAATATTCCAATCAATCCATTTCAAAATCCAAAAGGCAGTAGCATTGGATATGATTTCGAGACGTATGTGAATGTAGAAAATTGGGTACTCCAGTTTGCCAATACTGCGGAAAAGGAGGTGCCCGTACAAACAGCGTCAGCCCTTCAATTGCCAAAATTATCCATTCCAAAATTCGATGGAAATTATTTAAAATGGCAACAGTTTCGCGACATTTTTGTAAAAATGGTGCATGAATCAAGCGTGCCTGCGGTAAAAAAATGTGGTACCTAAAGGCTAACCTCTCTGGAGAAGCAGGGAGTATCTTGAACTCACAGAAGACAATAACGAGACTGCCAGTACATTGCTACAAGATCGATTTACCAATCAGCGTGTGCTGGTTACAGCGATTTCGGACAAATTGTTCGACCATCCAAATATTGTAAATAATGCCACGTCGATAAAAAATCTTCATGTTAATGTTTATAAGTCGTTACAAGCATTGAAGAATATCGGGGTAGAAACAGAGACATGGGATCCTGTAATAGTATTTCACATGACAAGAAAGTTAGACAGGCTTACCCACACGTTATATGAGCAATCGTTGCGGGATACAAGGGCATTGCAGCTTACGAATGAGTTGCTGGCGTTTTTGGAACAACGTTTTTTGGCCCTGGAGGCAATTGGAGGAAAACCAACAAAAGAAAGGCAAAAAATTTGTGCATCAGTCTCTGGCACAAACAACGGCAACTGCCCACTTTGCACAAAACAAGGCCACCGGCTTTTCCAGTGCGAAAAATTCAAAACAAAATCCGTAGCTGAAAGATTAAATTGGGTACAGAAACAAAAAATGTGCGTCAATTTTTTTAAGGCGGATCACATGAGGTGAACATGGAGGGTGTGCCTCAAGTGCGACAAGAAGCACAACACATTGCTGCATTTAGAAAGCAATCCAAGTCAGTCAATAAAGACAGCAGCATCAACGACCACAAAGGAAAATCTCACAAATGGATATACCTTGCTAGCAACAGCCAGGGTAGTGGTCAAAGGAACCAACAACCAAGAACGAGAATGTCGAGCACTGCTTGATTGCAGATCCCAAGTGAATCTCATTTCAGAGCGACTGGAAAAACGATTGTCGTTAAGGATTCACAAGGCCGAGCTACGCATCGAAGGGGTAGGAGGACAGCTTCATTTGAGTAAGGCTCGAGTGAACGTGTTGGTGAAATCAAAATATAACAATTTCTCCACTCGGGTAGAAGCGTTTGTGTTACCTCACATTGTAGCAGACCAACCATCGGAACCAATACATCAACTATTTAAATTACCACACGGACTGCAGTTGGCGGACCCATCATTCAACAAACCCGGAAGAATTGATTTGCTGCTGGGGGCAGATCATCATTTCTCAGTATTAAGAGCTGGGCAAATTAAGAACAAACCAAACTGCCAATGCTTCAAAATTTCGAATTTGGTTGGTTGACTTCTGGAAGAATTGATATGACAACAGCAAGGGCTGCAAACTATATGATAGCCACCAAACCAGATGAGTTGTTGGGAAGATTCTGGAGGTTAGACACGTTGGAGCCCAAAAGCTCATACCGAAGCCCAGAAGAACAATACTGTGAGAAATTCTTCGTAGACAATCTGCACAAAGCAGTGGATGGGAGGCTAATGGTTAAGTTACCATTTTCTAAAGACGCTTCATTCCTGGGCGCATCTCGTGATGTAGCTGTGAGAATGTTCCTATCACTAGAAAAAAGAATGAACCCAGATATCAAACAGGAGTATGTAAAGTTCATGACCGAATATGAACAACTAGGGCACATGAAACGGGTACTCCCAGAAGCCATACCAAAACAAAGCTACTTCATTCCTCATCATTGTGTGAAAGCACGACAACAAAGTTAAGAGTAGTGTTCGATGCATCAAGCAAGACAGATTCCAGGAAATCACTGAATGACATTCAGTATTCAGGGTATACCCTGGTCCAGTGGTCCAAAGTCAACTCTTTTCAATACTGCTAAGATTCAGAACGCATAAGTATGTGTTTTTGGCAGACATTGAAAAGATGTACCGACAAGTATGGATGCATCCTCTAGATCAGTTCAACCAAATGATCGTATGGAGGGAAGACCCGAGTCAAGAGCTAAAGTTTTATCGACTCAAAACCGTGACATATGGGACTACTTCAGCACCGTATTTGGCTACTAACTGCCTAGAGTACTTAGCACAAAAGGGCAAAGAGAAGTTTGCCTCCGATGATGATTGCCTAACAGGGGCAGACAGCATACCAGTAGCAAATCAAATCAGGCAGGAATTGATAAAAATATTGAAGCCGGCTGGTTTCAACCTATGGAAATGGTGTTCAAACGATGCTACATTGTTACAAGAAATTCCGAAAGAAGATATTATCAAAAATATTGACCTAGGTAACGCTCTGGAGCAAGCTTGCGTTAAGACACTAGGAATCATTTGGCTTCCCAAAGAAGACAAATTATGTGGAAGAGCACAAAGGCATACCCGGGGAATAACAAGGAGGGTAGAGTTATCCGAAATCGGGCAAATATTTGATCCGCTAGGATTGTTTGCTCCAGTTGTAGTCCGAGCAAAAATGTTGCTCCAACACATCGCTGCACAAAAATTGACATGGACGCGGATTTGCCAGCATACCTAGAAAAGCAATGGGAAGCGTATCGCGAGGATTTGCAGGCATTAAACGTAATGCAGATTTCGAGACACATCTACGACGGAAAGGTATGGCTTTTCTGATGCCATATGGAGCTGCAGTTTACATAAGAGCAACATACAAAAATGGCCAAATATACGTAAGGCTGGTATGCGCAAAATCAAGAGTAGCTCCACTAGAAAGACAGACGCTACCTCGCTTGGAACTCTGTGCTGCCGTGTTAGGACGGGGTCCGACAAGATTTAAAATTAAAGCATTATCAGCCTCCCAACTCAGTACCCACAATTTATGGCTATTTGGCCCATTGTTTCGAAGAAAGCGAACAAAGTGAACAAGTGCAAGAAACTGACAGACAAAGCGTGCGTAGTGGTATTTATCTGCTTTGCAACAAAGGCAGTACACTTGAAGCTAGTAGGAGATTTATCTGCATCGTTTTTGGGAGTCCTGCAACGTTTTATTGGGCGAAGAGGAAAATGTCAAACCCTGTAGTGTGATAATGCAACAAATTTTGTAGGAGCTGACAATCAGATGAAAGAACTCGTTAAGACAATCCATTCCAAAAAGGCATCAAATACTATTTTTGAATTTTGCAACCAAAAGGGAGTACAATTTAAGTTTACTGCACGCTCACCACATTTTGGAGGGCTAAGGGAAGCAGCAGTATTGTCAACGAATTTACTACTTAAGAATGTAAATGAAAGAATGAAATTTGAGCAGCTATCAACAATCATTGTCAATGAGGAAACAGTGCTTAATTTACAACCGTTAACACCAACTTCAAATGATCCAAATGAGTTAACCTCCTTAACTCCTGATAATTTGATTATTGGCGAGCCATTGGTAGCTCAACCCGATAATGAGTCAGTTCGAAAAAAATTAATAAATGAACAATGGGATTGGGATTGCACTCATTTCGGAAACAATGGTCACAAAAATACTTGCAGGAACTCCAGAATTCAACCAAAGGGAAAAAACCATACAACAATGTCAAGGAAGCAATGATGGTGATCTTAAAGGAAGACAACGTGCCAATGCTGCAGTGGCCAATTGGACGCATAATCAAGATCTACCCTGGTCTCGATGGTTATGTGAGAGTGGTGGACGTAAGAACTACCAATGGAACTGTAATAATTTCTTTCATAAGTTTTTGTAATTGTTTTATTTTTGTATTATTGGCAGCAGAAATGGTCTGGCCATTTTCAATAATTCTTTTACAACGTTTCATTGGCACTCTTTTAGTTTGCCTTCAACCGAATATTCTTATTCTATGTATTAAGTATATAAATAAAAAGGATGTGTGTACGCAATAGGCATACAATGCAAGCGTGAACTACTTGAGCATCAAAGTGCATGCTCAGCATTCCCACGCGCTATTATTGGTCCGTGTGCACATAGGCGGATCGCATTACGTTAATTGTATATAACTCGTGACAAAGTGTTACTATATGCATTTAGCTTATACTCTATATATTGTAGGGTACATTACTACAGAACCTTTAAATGAGCGATTCACAAACTGGCTCCATTACTCCGAGAGACAGAGCCAGGGTTTCTATTATTTATGAGAAGATTACCCAAGATTACTTATTACGATGGGTCACAAATGTCAATAGGTGGAGATGTTTTTATATCTAATTTGTTTTGTGTTTTATAAAGTAATGTGTTTGTGTTTTAGTGTGCTTATCTAACGGAAGGCACCAACAGATATGTTTGTTTTCGGAGTGGATGGTGAGCTCTGGATACTGAATACAGCATATTCTTGAGGGCAAATATCAATGTTTGTTGCGGGCCCTAGCTGTTGCCAGGAATACTGCAGGTCTTGCTATCTAGCCTCGCAAGCTGCTAATCTAGGTTGACCCTCTATTCAAGAAAATAAAGTTTAGCCAGAATGACAAATCGAAAAGTCGTGCGTCTTTAATTGCATTTGGGAATCAAAATAGATTGGCATCTGATATCTCCATCCCCCCACAATCACTCTCTATAAATAATCAATCACAACCGCCTAATAATAGATTACTAAACTAAATACAGAGAATATGTAAGTTATCACCAGCCAAGCAAATAGAATAGCAGAAGCGATTGCGACATAGTCGCAAGTGCAGAGTACGCAGTTCAGTCGGTCGCGCGGCCGACGGAAATATGATCCACCAGCTGAGGTGCATTGTGCCATTTGAGACGGGACGGCACGAGGCGCTGCGTCAACAATTGCTTGCTGATAGGACTTTCCTGGGTCATATTAAGATATGTTAAGCTTAGTTTCTAGTAATGATTTGAGTCGGCCAGTAGGTCGCAAATAAATATTAAAAGTTACATAGAGATTTTAATTAATTTATATAATCAATTATCACAATTATTTCCATACTAATCCCTATCTTAATAAATAACCAACCACACCTAGATATAATAATAATATTATATAATAATATGCATATATATAGTAATAACAAATATACATATATATACATATATAATAATAATATATAATAATAAATTTATAATAATAATAATATGACCAACATAATGCATATAATCCACAGCATATCTTTTCATATAAATTCTTCCCTGCACAGTTTTCAATTTAATTTGCATTCTCGCCACTGCCTGATTAGCTCCATGTGGCTCTCGAACCTATGCACTGGGCTTGCCCACGATCATTCGTTATCTCTTTGGCTTATCCGACCTTTTAACCCAAATGTTCTTTGTGGTGACGTCATCCGTCCAAAGTTGGAGATTGTTTCCCGCTTGTTTCGCTTTTTCACATATGGTCTTGTATAAAATTTATTTGTTTACGATCATATGATGATTCCAGCTTGGTGATTTGTTTACGATAATATGGTGATTCCAGCCTAGTGATTTTAAGTATGCAAACATGCAAACGAAGATTTGCTTGGATGTCGAACCTGGTCATACAGTGCAAATAATCATTTGTATGTTCTCTGTCACACCACCAGATCGTTTGTATGTTTGCACCATACCAATATGTTCGATTGCATGTTTGACATCTGCATTATCCTATAGCTGTTTTGTACGTTTGTGTTACCTTACCTTACCTTAAAAGAAATGTATAACAAAGTCCTGAAAGTCACTAGTAGGCAACAAAGTAGTCAACAAGACTGCGGAGTCAATAATGAAGAACTTTTTCCAAGGCAAAGTACTCAAAATGCTTCTAAGCCCAATGTACATGAAATCATTTGTAATGATGAAGTACGAAAGTTAGTCACCTTGCTTATAACCGAATCAAAATGCATGGAAACAAAGTTATTGCAAGAAATGATGTTAGTGATTCGTATACCAATGGAATCTTCGACTTAGGTCAGTTTCTCCAAAGGCCTGAAATGCAAACTGGTATACAAAATAAATAAACAAACTCAAGTTGACGACGAGCGAAAAGATCTTTGAAATATTTTCTATAGAATCTTTTAAAAATATGGGCGACAAATGTTTAAAATCTTTGAGAGTAGCGCTACTCAGGCCGGTGACCGTAATAAATAATAAAAATTATCAAGAATCAATATTGCCTACATTCCGTGATGATAAAATACAAGGAGGTAAAAAACATTACTATTAGAAAATTAGGAACAGTTATATCAAAGACTACATACGTAAATGTCACAAATGCCAAACATCAAAAACAATGATTCATGTTTGTAACTGACACACCAACAAACGCTTTCGACACACCAATAGTTGACAATAGGACCACTTCCAAAATCAGAACAAGGCAATGAGTATATCGTCACACTCATATGTGACCTAACTAAATACCTAGTAGCCATTCCTTTTGCAAGTAAAAGTGCAAACAATGTTGCTAAAGCAATATTTGAAAATTTCATACTTAAGTACGGTCCAATGAAGACGCTCATTACGGACATGGGTACTGAGTATAAAAACCAAGTCATAACAGAGATATGCAAGTATATGAAAATAGAACATCTTACATCTACAGCATATCATCACCAAACATTGGGAACGATTGAACGAAGTCATAGAACTTTCAATGAATATATTCGTTCGTATATTTCCACAAACAAATCTGATTGGGATGTCAGGTCTCAGTATTATAGATGTTGTTTCAACACCACCCCAACATTCACTCACGGATATTGTGCATTTGAACTAGTCTGTGGAAGATTACCAAGTCAATTCAAAATTTCAGTAAGATAACTAGAATATATCCAATATGTAATATAGATGATTACGCTAAGGTATTAAAATTTTTACTAGAAATAGCATATAAAAGAGCTAGAATAATGTTAGAAAACCATAAAAGTAAAAATAAAACATATTATGATAGGTCAGTATCAGACATAAAGTAGGAGATAAAGTACTATTTAAAAATAAAGTAGGACATAAGTTAAACCCTAACTATTTAGGTCCATTTGTTGAAGAAACTATTGAAAAAAAATGGCAATCTAGTAGTAAAGGACAGTAACAATCAAAAAAATGAAAACAGTACATAAGACTAGATTAAAGAAGTATAATAACTGAAATAAAAATAACAATAATTAAAAATTTCGTGGAGAATTTCTTCAACACAAATATAAATTCACTTTAATAATAATAAAAATCGACGCAATCTAGAGTATTCTCTCATTGAAGTATTCACACGTGGTAGTGTATCCTACATCTGCCCGCCGCGATACATTGTTGTAATTACAGAAACATAAACAACCTTGAAATGTGATCAACCACTAATGTGGACTGACCACACAAACGAACTGCAGCGTCTGCATAAGACTCTTGAGTGAGCTTGTGAATGTTTATGGTATAATAAATATACATATATATATACTATACACTCTCGCTCTAAGAATATCTTTATATATTTATGTTATGTATTAGGTTATGACAAACTCAAAATCAAAAATAAAGAACATTAATAAGCGTTTAATAATTTACATCCTTCCATCGTTACACAAGAGATATTACCAAGGATGATGTCGATTTTATTCTCTGGACACGCAGAAAAATATTGGCAAATGACTGACCTACTAGACGCCACTTGGGCAAATTTTAAACGAGGACTTGTAGAATTTTTCTTATCCCCTCGGTAAAGCTGCAAGATACCATTCAACCAATATCTTGTGGACCTGCGTCTTATGATTAGAAGATCAAATTACTCTGCATAACTCCTGAGTTCAAATTATACACTTTCCGAATGGATTTCTAGTATTTGACTAAATTCACCTGTTTGGTTTTCAACTACGCAACCGTTTGAGGTGAAAACTCCCTGGACTTTTTAGCATCCTCCACGTTATATCCCAGAGCTAACGCTAGTCTGGTAAGAGACACTAACTAGGAAGGCACTCGACTTTTGTTGGGAAGGGAATATAACTATAACTATAAGCATTGCCAAATTAAAGCACCTTCGATTTGCAAAAGGTCGTCTCTTAGTTCTAGCGCAGATCAACAGTTGTGAAGCAATTAGGAACCCTTCGCAATCTCACAAACATTACCCACAGATGACCAATGAAAGAGAGCCGCACCGAAAAGAAGCAAGACGTGGGCAAGAAGCAGATAGAAAAGATTGTGCTTAATAATTCTTTTCGGAAGCAAGTAACGGAAACTCCAACAGACCCCACTTAGTTAAAATTGGTACCCAAAGATACTCAGGTCGGCGATCTCGTGATGAATGCAGTAGTCTACACTGATACTTCAGACGATGGGAGAAATGTGATAAAAGCAGAGGCGTTGTTAAGTGAAGATGAACAATCAGAATCGGAAACAGAGGAAGATGAACTAGACGAAGAGGCACTAACAAGGGATGTCAAAATATGTACAGAAACATCGATCAGGTGTGCCGCTCACACCCTGAAGTTGGCTGTTAATGATTTCTTAAAGCAAAATTGGCGAAACAACTAAGAGTATCGGCGTTCAGGTATGCAGATTTAAATAAATGTGAAGAAAATCAAGAAAGCACAAATTCTTTAAAGTTTACCACTTTATAGGCGTTTTATAAAACAAGAGAATTCAATTGTTCCCGAACTAGATGTTCCAGCGCGATCGAGTACAACATTTGTAATGTTGAATAAAGTCTTGATGTTAAAAGATTTACTTTACAATAAATTATTTGCTTTAAAAAAAAAAGTTCCATAGAATTATATTATGATATTGATGAACAGTTAACATATATGTATATTTATGATGGATGATGCCAATCAGTGCGACGAAATCCCATAATCATCTAGTTCGCAGTTGATGATAAAAATTCAGAAGAAGTAGACATCCATGTGAGAAAACCGATGGCGGAAATTGATTCATATAATACGAAACCGACTGACTTAACTATGGACCTAATGAACTTAGACTTGGAGGAGAAAAAATATATATACCCCTATTTTTTCAATTAGCAATTAGCAAAAGTGGTTGAAAGTGTCACCGCAACACAAGTTAGTGTGGAAAGGTCTTTTTCACCTTTAAAACTAATATTAACGGATTTGAGATCTAATTTGTCTGCTAATTCGATAAAAAAAAAACCCTTTTCGGGAAACTAAGAAAATGATCGAATTATAAAGAATAATATTAATGAAATTCTTAGGATTGCTTATTTTCGCATATGTTGCATAGGAAAAATATGATGATAAAGAACAGAGTCAACATCAGATGTTACACATGTACCGTAGTAGAAAATGTTGTTTAGTAGTAATCAGAGTTGTTGTTTAAGCATGTTTCTATGGATTGAGTTTTATTTTTTGAGTGAAATCAAGAATGACTCAACAATGATTTTTATTGTTGAGAAAAAAAATAAATATCAGGAAATAATTTTTTTTTGAGAAATATAAAAATTAAAAATGATTTTTATTTTTTTATTAAGAATAACGGTTATGCCATGAGTAAAAAAAAATCAACATAAAAGTATTTATAACAATTATTTTAAAAATTAGAAATAACAATTATTTTGGATTAAATGAATACTACTTAAACTTATAACTGTTACGGACCCTGGTGGAAAGTAATGCCTTTTGGACTACATTCGGCTGCTGCGATATTTCAAGGTGCACTGGATAGTGGGATTGGCCCGGAAATGGAACCCGCTGCTTTCGCTTACCTTATCGATATAATTGTCTTGGGGAAAACGCTTAATTAACATATGACCAATCTGCAAGAAGTCTTCGACGTCTGCGGAGCGCCAATCTACATCTCAATCAGGCAAAGTGTAGATTTTTCAAACGAAGAATACACTTTCTGGGATACGTGATCAGTGAGCAAGGTATACACAGTTCGTGAATTGGCGTTGCTTAGGCATTGCTTTCTGATACCGTAGATTCGTTCTAGAATTTCTCAGCATTGTACAGCCGATCACCGATTCATGACCAAGTGGAATTGGGATCTCAAGATCACCAGGCGAGATCTAAAAACAACTCTCCTGTTAGTTTTAGTATTATTCTTTATTATCCTTTAGTCCTAAGTCTATTTTCGTTTATTGTAAACCACATTGATTGGTCAGGTAGGATTCCAAAGCGCAGGCTATAACAAGTCAGAGAATTTTCTTCGTCATAGCATGGCCACTCCACCGTTTCAGATCGCAGAAATAGTCTGCATTATTGAGGACCTGTTGTCAACCTGGGAGGCGGAAACTGCCAACACCACATCGCAAAGCGGGCCCAACCCAGTACTTGGCCAGCCATCATCTCCTTCGGTGAAAGCGACCACTTCGCCAGTCAACGCGAGTGTGGTAACGATAACTCCTCCAATACTTCCCCAGATTGGAGACAGCGAACAAAATGTGGCCCGTTGCTAGAAAACTGCCGATACCCTGAAATTACCGATGATACAGTCCGAAGAGATTATAGCTCGACCTATTAATCTGGCGGACCTCGCATGCTTCGATTCCGAACAGTTCACTGGGTGCCGTGGCTGGATATCCTCTCCCCCAGGCAAGACCAAGTATTAGGAAGAGTATCAACACCACGAATCCTTTCGCCCTAGGACACATTTCGCTGGCATATTATATCCCCATTTCGTCGACATTTTACCACCGGGATCACCCAAATCCCCTTCAGTAGGAAACTACTTCATAGGAAAAACCCTTAAGCAGGTCTAGTTCCTCTGAAACACCCCAGGATGAAGTGGGCATAGCCTCCAACTTGTGTACTCCTTTGTGTGGACCTTCATATACCGAGTGGCAGTTTCTGAAGGCTTGCGTATAATAAACATGGAGAGCCAAGTACCCAGAAGCTCAACTCCAACTTCAAAACACGAATACCAAGTTCCTACATGAGGCGGTGGGCAAGCTGTATAGAAGGCATATTATGCCTGCGCGAGGAGGCGTGTGACGAAGCCCATTTACTCAGGCTTCACCACAATAAAATTGGCAACCTTAAACTATTTTACTTATACAATTTATCATTCCTGAATAAATATAATCGTTTTTAATTAATAAGTATATACTCTGACTTGTTATTTTTTTTATGCGAGCTACTTCCCTACAGAGCATCTCTACTGCACATCACTATCAAGCACACATGCACATACACATACATCGGTAGACAAATAAGAATGATACGATTGTTGCCGCTGCAACTATCATGTTGCCAAAAAAAGGATGGAGATAGGCTACGCTTTTGGCGAATGCAGCTGACTCGTGGCACGATAGTATTTGAGTCGGAACAAATTTTGATTGGCTGACACTGAGAGTCGCAGGTGAGAAATGAAGTAATAACCCAGTGTGTGTGATAGGATTATCATTTTGTTCTTTCGACCAAATTATAAGATATATAAGATCCAATAAGACTGTAGGTCTTTCCCCCTTTTTTGTAATCCTCACCTAATGATTCCATAGTAGATTAGTTAACCTGGTAACACGTATCTTATGTCTCTTATATGTCCATTAAGGGAAGAGTGTCTGGGAGGATCCCTAACTCATTCGCTGAAAATAGTGTGTGTGTAGTGTTACTCTATGTAGTGTCAATGTCCGGGTGATATCCTAGTTGACTTGGATGACATTCTGTGTCTGAAGACAATCTTAATTAAGTCAAGGTTCGGGTTATTCTCTACTTGACTCCAAGATACAGTCAAAGATTTATGTGATACTACTAAGTCAGCATCCAGGTTGATCCCTAGTTAAAGCTGCTCTTTCTACTTGTTTCATCAATCCCCTCTCTGATACTACTGGCGTGATTATAAAAATAAGTCAAAATATTTCAATCCGTTGTTATGCCATTTTCTATGAAATATTCAGGTTCCGGCGTTTCTTTACAAATCGTTCTGTTAAAGAAAGGCCCTTGGTAAACTGAGAGTTGTACCCCGGCCAAGAAACTTCCGTACATTGTATTTCGATAACTTTTATTCGTCACTCCCATTGCTAGTTTATTTGCAAAGTAGAGGTAGAGGCAAAAGTGCTCATAAGAAATATCAAGGGTATTCGGTATTTGTTGGAACTGTCGTGGGTACAGATATAACAGCCGTGTTGTCGCAAGACACGAAGTGTTTTTGTCTTGCTTCCACATATGCTGGTATGTAGCAATTTCTGGATGGCGCTGATATTCCACCAATAAAAGCAACCAGATACCAGACAAAAAGGTATATCTAGTAATAGTATACTATTACCCAATATATCTGGTATACTATTACCCAATATTATTAAAGAATGCAACAACCATATGGGACTCATAGACGGATTGTTAGGAAATTAGCATATTCATATGAAAACATGAGTCACTACTTTTTAACCACTTTGCCTTGATATTGACATTCTTCCTTAAAAAACAGCGCATAATAATTAATTTATTAAAACTTAACGCCAAGATCAGGATCAGGAGGATTTTTAAAATCCTCTGGAATTCACAGACAAGAGATACAAACACTTTTTCGCTATTATTGGTTTTACCAAGTTCTGCTGGTTGTATACAACAAAAACTACATCAGAAAAACAAATCATCTCGACTTGAACTACAAAGCTATTCCTTTGGAAATTCAATTATCACAGTGTAATTTCCACCTTTACATCTGACGATTTCAAAGTTCTGCGATGCAGAGAATATCATTCATCATGTTTTTACTACTGGTTTTTGGTGATAGGCTAAACCGCCTAAAGGTTTTATTTGGAAGCTCCCAATAATATTTTTAGAATACCCTTTAGTCAAACGTGTCTTCTTTGCAACCCTCCTTCTTCAAGATCTGTTTTTTTACCCATAATATCAATACATATTGAAAAATTTTGAACAATTTTATTATTATTTATTTGTTGTATCTTTTATATGGATTGTAAGATTAACATCAATTTTTTACTTTTGTCGAGGTCTATCGTCACTGTTGGGCAAATTCATCTGTTAAAAGTAAAGTTATTGCGTGCTCATTCGTTTGCATTTTTGTTCGTTTATGAGAACCATTCTTTAACTTCTCTTAAGTAAATTGCAAATTGATCGGAAGCCTTAATCGGGCATTTGGATGGGCTAGCCGGGTCGTCGGTGAAGATAGATGTTGTGTGTGCAGGGATCGTCGGTAAGTGTGATGTATACAGAAAATAACTAATTGGTCAGAGGACGCTGCCTTGAGGTACTCCTGCTTTTGATTTGAAGTCATCAGAGGTGGAGTGATTGCAACGTACGGCGAATTTTTTATTGAAAAGATAAGATTGTGCAGGGTTCGTCGGTAAGTGTGATGTATACAGAAAATAACTAATTTGTCAGAGGACGCTGCCTTGAGGTACTCCTGCTTTTGATTTGAAGTCATCAGAGGTGGAGTGATTGCAAAAAAAAAATCAAACATAAAAGTATTTATAACAATTATTTTAAAAATTAGAAATAACAATTATTTTGGATTAAATGAATACTACTTAAACTTATAACTGTTACGGACCCTGGTGGAAAGTAATGCCTTTTGGACTACATTCGGCTGCTGCGATATTTCAAGGTGCACTGGATAGTGGGATTGGCCCGGAAATGGAACCCGCTGCTTTCGCTTACCTTATCGATATAATTGTCTTGGGGAAAACGCTTAATTAACATATGACCAATCTGCAAGAAGTCTTCGACGTCTGCGGAGCGCCAATCTACATCTCAATCAGGCAAAGTGTAGATTTTTCAAACGAAGAATACACTTTCTGGGATACGTGATCAGTGAGCAAGGTATACACAGTTCGTGAATTGGCGTTGCTTAGGCATTGCTTTCTGATACCGTAGATTCGTTCTAGAATTTCTCAGCATTGTACAGCCGATCACCGATTCATGACCAAGTGGAATTGGGATCTCAAGATCACCAGGCGAGATCTAAAAACAACTCTCCTGTTAGTTTTAGTATTATTCTTTATTATCCTTTAGTCCTAAGTCTATTTTCGTTTATTGTAAACCACATTGATTGGTCAGGTAGGATTCCAAAGCGCAGGCTATAACAAGTCAGAGAATTTTCTTCGTCATAGCATGGCCACTCCACCGTTTCAGATCGCAGAAATAGTCTGCATTATTGAGGACCTGTTGTCAACCTGGGAGGCGGAAACTGCCAACACCACATCGCAAAGCGGGCCCAACCCAGTACTTGGCCAGCCATCATCTCCTTCGGTGAAAGCGACCACTTCGCCAGTCAACGCGAGTGTGGTAACGATAACTCCTCCAATACTTCCCCAGATTGGAGACAGCGAACAAAATGTGGCCCGTTGCTAGAAAACTGCCGATACCCTGAAATTACCGATGATACAGTCCGAAGAGATTATAGCTCGACCTATTAATCTGGCGGACCTCGCATGCTTCGATTCCGAACAGTTCACTGGGTGCCGTGGCTGGATATCCTCTCCCCCAGGCAAGACCAAGTATTAGGAAGAGTATCAACACCACGAATCCTTTCGCCCTAGGACACATTTCGCTGGCATATTATATCCCCATTTCGTCGACATTTTGCCACCGGGATCACCCAAATCCCCTTCAGTAGGAAACTACTTCATAGGAAAAACCCTTAAGCAGGTCTAGTTTTTTTTTTTTTTTTTTTTTTTTTCGCGCGAATCCCATCGGGTGCACTAAGTGCCCACAACCTCCCGCCCAACCGACCGAGGGGCGCTAGCCGCATGACGCACGGCTCGAGTCGCGGGGACATTCCACAAAACAGACAAGAAACGAAAACTATAACTAGTTACGAGCTAAATGTAAAAGGATAGATGTTTTTAATGTAGGAAGAGAGAGCTACGAACTGATTACACAGTAAAGTCGATTGTAATCAGAACAAAGTACTCGGAAAGGTTCATGCAGAGCATAGTTAGTGGTACAGCGGGGAAGAGATAGAGGTATAAAATTTCTAGTAGGCCTACAAGGAACCGATAGATTTACTTGGCTCAATAGCTTAGGAGAGTCTATATCACCATTAAGGAGCTTGTGTATAAAAATCACACCAAGCATTATTCTACGATTAGTAAGAGATGGTAGGTTAACAAGAAGAAGTCTACTAGAGTACGATGGCAGATTGATATTGCGATCCCAGTTCAGACCACGAAGAGCAAAGAGTAGGAACTGTTTTTGGACAGATTCTATTCTTGATTTGTGTGAGTCATATTGAGGAGACCATATGCAAGATCCATATTCTAAAATAGGACGAACCAATGAGGTAAAAAGAATTTTGGTTGTATAAGGGTCATTAAACTCCTTTGACCATCGTTTAACAAACCCAAGAACACCCATAGCTTTACCTACAGTAGTGGAGATATGAGATTTAAAGGTTAATTTATAGTCCATAAGGACGCCCAAATCGTTCATCTCATGAAAACGTTTTAGTGGGATGTCATTAAGAAAATAAGTTACCAACCGCGGAGTATTTCTGTGAAAAGTCATGACCTTGCATTTGGTTGGATTTAAACTTAACAAATTATTTTGACACCACGACTGAAAATTTTGAAGATCAGATTGTAACCGACAGGGAGAGATAATATCTTTGTAACTAAGACAAAGCTTAACATCATCTGCGTACATAAGGACATGAGAATGATTTATAACAGACGGAAGATCATTGATAAAAAGAGTAAAAAGCAATGGTCCCAGATGACTGCCCTGGGGCACTCCCGAAGTCACATTTATGGACCTAGAATATAAAGATTTGAAAAGAACCTTCTGTGTTCTGTCTGTCAGATATTCCCGAATCCAGGAAACTAAAGGGCTAGGGAAGCCAATGTTATTTAATTTAAGGAGAAGTAGCGTATGATTAACAGAATCAAAAGCCTTGCTGAAATCAGTATATATGACATCAGTTTGCCTTGCATTCCGAAATCCTTCGATCGTCAATGATGTGAATTCTAAAAGGTTAGTGGTTGTAGATCTACGTTTCACAAATCCATGCTGCGATGGTGAAATTATAGAACTACAAAAATGTTGCAGTTGAGAAGTAATTAACTTTTCAAAAGCTTTAGGAATAGCGGACAATTTAGAAATACCCCTATAGTTAGATGCATCGGATTTCCTACCAGTTTTATGGAGAGGAATTATATAGGATGGAGGAGTAAGTAGATGTGAAAAAATCAGCAAACAGATCAGCAATTGCTTGATCAGAGTCGGCTGTGATATTTTCAAAAGATAAACAAGATGGGTGGATAGATGTCTTACGTTTAGTATTGACAAAATTATAAAACCGCTTCGGGTCGCGGGAAAACTCTAATTTACAACGCTGAAGGTAATTTTTATAGCATTCTGCATTAAGCATCATAAAGTTAGAACGTGCAACTGCGTATAGAGCAAAGTCTGAAGAACGACCCGATTTCTTATACTTTCTATAATATCTCGATTTCACATTCTTCAAGTTGGATAACTCACGAGAAAACCAGGGAGGTCTGTGAGACAACACCGGAGTCCTCAATGGGACACAAACTTCAAAAAGAGAATCGAGAGTATTATAAAACAAAGAAATAGCTTGATTCATGTCTGAACATCTGTACAAGGAGGACCAATCTGTTGAAAGAATGAGACTATTTAGTTTGACAAAGTTAGTTTTACGAAAGTTACGGGATTTGGGCACAGGGCAGGCACTACCAATTGGTGCACGAAACGGCAGATCAACAGTTAATTCCAAAGTGGGATGAAAGTTGTCTTCTGGAAAGACAAGAGGGTCAATTCTAGTGACTGCGTAGTTGGTAGAATCCAACACGAATATCAGATCCAAAGATCTTCCATTTTTATTACGCACTGGATTTATTTGAGTTAATGATAACTCGAACAGGCCATCAATAAATAAATGTGAAGTACAAGGGAGCAGCAGGCCAGACTCGTCAGAAGGGGACCATGCTATTTCAGGTAGATTAAAATCACCAAAGACAATTAATATGTCCCTATTAGAAAGTAATGATGAAACATGTTGAATATATTCTAAATGTTTAATGTATACCGTCATGTCGGATTGTGGCGGGATATAAGAACAAGTGATGTAGGCCGAGAAGGATTTAAGTCCAACCTTGACACTGACAAACTCAATTTCCTGATTATCAGGTAGATGAATCTGGTCAGAGTATAAGGCAGAGTCCACCGCAATCAAAACTCCTCCGCCTGCACGAGAAGTCCGATCACACCTATAAATTGAAAATTTTGAAGAAAGAACGGATGCATCGTTAATATCAGGTTTAAGCCATGTCTCTGTAAACACTAAAATTTTAAAGTCAAATGCTAAACTATCTACATATAGTCTAGGAAGCTTAGATTTAAGTCCTCTTACATTCTGATAGGCCAGAGAAAGGGACGAAACTAGTTTTTTTGGACACCAGCAGATGCTGGCGTTCCAGAAGGCAAGGAATTGGGAGGGATTGAAAGCTTGACAGACCTCTGAGTTTTCTTTTTGGCCGTGTATTCTTTTACTAAGATGTGATCCGGCCAAAAACTGTTACTACAAATGCAATCAAACAGTTCGACCGGGACACCTATTTTAAAGGAAGATATCTCCCTTGAATAATTGAACTTGAATTTTTCCACCACTATTTTGGAGACTTGAACTTTTGTCTTAATATAAGCTAAGACATCATCCGACGAATGTTCGGGATCAAGTCTAGAAACAAAGATATGTTTCTTTGGTGGAACTCCAGTCAGAGGCCTACGGGAGCCAGGCCTTAAATCAATGGCGTCTCTAGATGTCGCGATTGAGTCGCCTTGACTGTCCGTAAGTGTGCCTCTAACTGGACGACTATCGGCAATCACAATACTTGATGATTGCCCAGACTTTTCGGAAACTACAGCTACATTCGTCTGCAAGGAGAGACCATTTCCTGGAGAAACGGAAATCGCCTCATCCTTACGGCCACCATGCGGGATGGGGGTTGTAAACGATATTAGCTGCGGCGGATTCGTGTCTTGAGATGGTGAATGTGACATCGCGGCCGAGACTAAGTTAGGTATCGGCAGATGCGGGGACAAGTTACGCACACTAGTTTTCTTACGCTTTGGAGACTCATTCAGCAGCTTATAGCTACTAAATTCCGTCTCCACAGCATTAAACTCGTCGTAGAGTTTACGAAAACTAGTTGAGAGTTTTTTAAACCTATCCCTGGTCTGCCTCATAAATACCCTCATCTCGATTTCAACTTCTCGGCATGAGTCACATCCCCATTTGAGGCCCCCTTTTTGCTCCAAGCTATCTCTTACCTTGGCTGTGTAGCCAGCACACTTAACGTGCATGACATTTTCACACAGCCAACATGCGAGAAATGCGTTATGGGGCGCGGGGGGGTTTAAACACTTTTTATTAGAGCAGACAGACATTATAAAGTTAATTCCAAGTATTAGTTGAAACAAGAAAAAAATTTCACAGAAAAAAGCCAAAGAAAAAACTCACTCAGTTTTAAAGCAAATTGGACACTTGGGTCAAACTTGCAGAGAAAGATTGAAAATATCTAAGAGAAATTACACAGTTACACGTGTCACTTGTACGCGGTGCAAAGATGCGAGCACGAACAAAAGGAATTAAAGAAGAGCGGGAGAGCCACAAACAATGCACATGCAACAACAATGTGTGGGCGAGAGCGCGAGAGCAAATTAAAACGGTAAGGAGTACAAACACAAGAGCAAAGATTTACAAGAACAGCAACAACTGTGTAGGGTTTGTTGTTGTTCAGAAACAATAAGTTTAATGCTTTGATTTTGCGTTTGAATAATTAAACAGAAATTGCACAAATTCAAATCGGTGGATTGGTTTTATGTTATTAACAAAGTTAACACTGTAATATTAAACAAATTTATAGAGTCAATCTCAATGATTTTAACCCGAAAATTAATATTTAAGCAGGAGCGAAAAAAAAACACGTCAATCCACGAAGAAGTGCGAAGTGATAAGTGAAAAAAAAAAAAAAAAAAAAAAAAAAAAAAAAAACACGAATACCAAGTTCCTACATGAGGCGGTGGGCAAGCTGTATAGAAGGCATATTATGCCTGCGCGAGGAGGCGTGTGACGAAGCCCATTTACTCAGGCTTCACCACAATAAAATTGGCAACCTTAAACTATTTTACTTATACAATTTATCATTCCTGAATAAATATAATCGTTTTTAATTAATAAGTATATACTCTGACTTGTTATTTTTTTTATGCGAGCTACTTCCCTACAGAGCATCTCTACTGCACATCACTATCAAGCACACATGCACATACACATACATCGGTAGACAAATAAGAATGATACGATTGTTGCCGCTGCAACTATCATGTTGCCAAAAAAGGATGGAGATAGGCTACGCTTTTGGCGAATGCAGCTGACTCGTGGCACGATAGTATTTGAGTCGGAACAAATTTTGATTGGCTGACACTGAGAGTCGCAGGTGAGAAATGAAGTAATAACCCAGTGTGTGTGATAGGATTATCATTTTGTTCTTTCGACCAAATTATAAGATATATAAGATCCAATAAGACTGTAGGTCTTTCCCCCTTTTTTGTAATCCTCACCTAATGATTCCATAGTAGATTAGTTAACCTGGTAACACGTATCTTATGTCTCTTATATGTCCATTAAGGGAAGAGTGTCTGGGAGGATCCCTAACTCATTCGCTGAAAATAGTGTGTGTGTAGTGTTACTCTATGTAGTGTCAATGTCCGGGTGATATCCTAGTTGACTTGGATGACATTCTGTGTCTGAAGACAATCTTAATTAAGTCAAGGTTCGGGTTATTCTCTACTTGACTCCAAGATACAGTCAAAGATTTATGTGATACTACTAAGTCAGCATCCAGGTTGATCCCTAGTTAAAGCTGCTCTTTCTACTTGTTTCATCAATCCCCTCTCTGATACTACTGGCGTGATTATAAAAATAAGTCAAAATATTTCAATCCGTTGTTATGCCATTTTCTATGAAATATTCAGGTTCCGGCATTTCTTTACAAATCGTTCTGTTAAAGAAAGGCCCTTGGTAAACTGAGAGTTGTACCCCGGCCAAGAAACTTCCGTACATTGTATTTCGATAACTTTTATTCGTCACTCCCATTGCTAGTTTATTTGCAAAGTAGAGGTAGAGGCAAAAGTGCTCATAAGAAATATCAAGGGTATTCGGTATTTGTTGGAACTGTCGTGGGTACAGATATAACAGCCGTGTTGTCGCAAGACACGAAGTGTTTTTGTCTTGCTTCCACATATGCTGGTATGTAGCAATTTCTGGATGGCGCTGATATTCCACCAATAAAAGCAACCAGATACCAGACAAAAAGGTATATCTAGTAATAGTATACTATTACCCAATATATCTGGTATACTATTACCCAATATTATTAAAGAATGCAACAACCATATGGGACTCATAGACGGATTGTTAGGAAATTAGCATATTCATATGAAAACATGAGTCACTACTTTTTAACCACTTTGCCTTGATATTGACATTCTTCCTTAAAAAACAGCGCATAATAATTAATTTATTAAAACTTAACGCCAAGATCAGGATCAGGAGGATTTTTAAAATCCTCTGGAATTCACAGACAAGAGATACAAACACTTTTTCGCTATTATTGGTTTTACCAAGTTCTGCTGGTTGTATACAACAAAAACTACATCAGAAAAACAAATCATCTCGACTTGAACTACAAAGCTATTCCTTTGGAAATTCAATTATCACAGTGTAATTTCCACCTTTACATCTGACGATTTCAAAGTTCTGCGATGCAGAGAATATCATTCATCATGTTTTTACTACTGGTTTTTGGTGATAGGCTAAACCGCCTAAAGGTTTTATTTGGAAGCTCCCAATAATATTTTTAGAATACCCTTTAGTCAAACGTGTCTTCTTTGCAACCCTCCTTCTTCAAGATCTGTTTTTTTACCCATAATATCAATACATATTGAAAAATTTTGAACAATTTTATTATTATTTATTTGTTGTATCTTTTATATGGATTGTAAGATTAACATCAATTTTTTACTTTTGTCGAGGTCTATCGTCACTGTTGGGCAAATTCATCTGTTAAAAGTAAAGTTATTGCGTGCTCATTCGTTTGCATTTTTGTTCGTTTATGAGAACCATTCTTTAACTTCTCTTAAGTAAATTGCAAATTGATCGGAAGCCTTAATCGGGCATTTGGATGGGCTAGCCGGGTCGTCGGTGAAGATAGATGTTGTGTGTGCAGGGATCGTCGGTAAGTGTGATGTATACAGAAAATAACTAATTGGTCAGAGGACGCTGCCTTGAGGTACTCCTGCTTTTGATTTGAAGTCATCAGAGGTGGAGTGATTGCAACGTACGGCGAATTTTTTATTGAAAAGATAAGATTGTGCAGGGTTCGTCGGTAAGTGTGATGTATACAGAAAATAACTAATTTGTCAGAGGACGCTGCCTTGAGGTACTCCTGCTTTTGATTTGAAGTCATCAGAGGTGGAGTGATTGCAACGTACGGCGAATTTTTTATTGAAAAGATAAGATTCCATAAGTTTGTGTATGTATATTGAAAGCGTCGGTTTTATTTTATTTATTAAGCCGTCTAACCAAACTTTATCAAATGCTTGAGCGACATCGAGTAAATCGCAGTATTCCATTTGCTCAAATACTATGCGGATTTCTGAAGTGAAATCCAAACCGATTTGATGGGATTATGTTTTTCTTTGTAGGAACGTCTTTAAGCAGAGTTGTGGATGAAAAGGTTGATGCCGTTTCTTCCCACTATAGATATCTGTTGCATCAATGACCGCCGACTCTAATGCATAGATACAAAGATCGATGTCTTCTTCTTCGTCGTCCAATTTGGGGTTCAGCTCAATGGGGGTACTCAGAAATTTGTTACTCTGAATGAGTACTAAGGAGCTTAAGGATGTGTTAATATGGTGAAAAATACTGGCGAGTGATTGAACGACAGATCTGCAGATGTCAAGCTACGCGTAATCCTCTTGGTCAATGCGAAGTCAATTAGGTCAAGAAGCTTGCGTGGATCTGTGGACCTACTTGGTGAGGCATGCCTATTTTGATTGACATGCCCTGATGATTGCGTTGTACAGTTGTTTGCCTTTGTGATTTACCAGGCGAGATCTTCAGCAGGAGATTGGCGTTGTAGTCACCTGAAGTGAATAAAAGAATTCAGTAAACTCTTTCTCCGAGATCGAGAAGCGTGTAGGGCAGTAAAGTGAAACCACAGTTGTACTACCGTTTGTACAGTTAATGTGGTTGCTTGCAAGTATTGATCTGTGAATCTAGTGTGAAGTGAGTAATTGGTGTACTTGATTAGGATACCAGTTCCGCTTAGAGTCTTCCCATCAGGGTGATTTGTTGTGTTGAACCCGTAATTTGGAAATTGTTTTTATTTGTAAGGTCAGTTTTCGATGACAGCAGGATATCAATATCATTTGAGTACAGAAACATTGAGAGTTCCTGTTTATGCTCGGAAATGCCATTTGCAATCCAGAGCCATAGTCGTAGGGCTGACATTATTTATTGTTGTCCAACAGCTTTTGGATGGTCAAGTTAAGGGTGAGATAGCACGCGTTCGCTGTTGCTGCATGCTCAGGGATTTTTTTTTGTAAATTGATGTCGACTTTGATCGTTTTTACCTCTACTTGGTACAGGGTATACTCAATTTCGGTAGGGACGAGTTGCTTGCTTCATTTTTCCAATTATAGCAACTAGCTTTGACACAAGTGCTCTGGAGTTTGCTCCGCGGATGTACAATGGCGGCGCCGTAACTCCAGATTATTTAATCTGCATTATTCCTTTTTGTGATTCAGGCTGTTTTGCCAATAATGGGAATTTAATAAATTCAATTTATTTCCGTCCAATGCTTTATGTTGAGCAGTAGTTTTGTTCATTTTCGGTATATTGCCGCTTTTTTTGTTCTGCAGACTAAGTTAATGTTAATATATCTGTCCACACCAGTCTGGAGAGATGAACTCGGATTCGTCTTCACTGTCGAAGCAGATTTTGTTGCGGTAGCTGGATATGTGACAATCGAAGCTAGTGCAGACGTTGCAATTGTTGTCGTAATAGCAGTAGCTTCCGTTGTTGTTGTGAGCGAGCAGACGGTGGAGGTCGGAGTGCTGAGTGAAGCATTTTCTATTTTAGGTGACAGTGGACTTGAATGTGAAATGCATAGGTTACAAGTTGTTGATGGATGGTTTCAGCAATTTGCTGAGTGGTGGGTGACACCACTGTTGCGTTGTGTAGAGAGCCAATGATCAGTTTGTTGCTGAAAAAGTTGTTCTTGTAGCTGCTGCTGGCAAGAGTCTAATGAATGTGGGTCCATGTTGGTGTCTTTACACGTCGGCTTTACTTTTTTAGTTTTAGCAAGTAAATTTAGTTTTTTACTAAGTATTGCTAACAATTACAAATAGCAATATAATTGTGATTAGGCGTCTTTGTGGCGACTATCATTTTGGATTCTTTTGACACTATTTGACCGCTGATACGGAGTATCGATAGTTCACTACAATTACGTAAGTCTTTATTCTGCGATATAATTGAATATTATTTCTGCCTCTAGAAACCTTAGCATCAAATATAAATATATTGTTTTAAATATTTGTGTTTCGTGGACCCCACCGAATTGCCCTTTTATAGTAGATCACTCCTGTTAGCAAGTATTGACTTTGGCCCATTGAGGATATTGATAGACTTTCTATTCATTATTATTCCCATTTTTTCAAATTAATTGATTGAATTTAAATTATATTATTAGCTAATTATTTAGTTTTGTTAGTAGTGTTTAAATGAATAAATAAATGTATCCGATAAGCAAAATATAACCGAGTGTAAATATGGTTTAGACGTACATATATCATACACATACATATATTCATATCTACACACATAAGATTATATAATTACAATGGTGTAGCTGTCAGTCACATATACCAATAAAAAACTGCTTCCACATATAACAATAATGTTCACTGCCAAATCTGTCAAAACAGATTGCATCACTGACAATGTTGACCAAATTCGGTTAATTTTTTTTATCATATTTGAGTCGATATATAGGGGCATAATAGGCACCAAAAGTTTGACGAAATCTTTACTATGTTTTTGGGGTCGAAACAAAATAACTTCCAGCATTACCAAAAAAATCGAAAGAAAATGTAAATTTCTTTTTAAATGTAGAGATAATGCAAAAGCAATGCATGATGCCAAAAAAATATGCACTCTGTCTCTTGAAAATATAATTGGGTAGCCAAACTGCGACAAAGTTTTCTTCCGAGTTACGTCAATAAATAAATTCTCCAAGTTTCTTTCGATTGAAACAGCTCCCTCTACTTCTGAATCCGAAAAATTAACAGGCTCAGTCAGTTGAAAATCTAAAACAAAATTTGTATATACATACATATATTCAGTAACAGATAAAAACAATATATTTGAGTACCCGTGCAGAGGCCACCACCACCAGTTCCTCTACTTAATTTCTCAAGACGTGTTTTTGCTCCATCCAGTACTTTTTTTTGTCTACGGTATCGACGCAAATCATTATAATACTGCTTACAAGGCAATTCTGTACCCATTTTGAGTTGTATTATTTGTTCCTCGCACATATTACAAGCGTGACCGCGCCGGACCAAACGAGAAATACCAATTTGGTCTCAAAAATATACTATAAAATACTATTTCATATTTTACAAAATACCACTATAACAAATAAATCGCCTGGAAATTCAAATTATATGTAAAAATAATAATTGACTTATTATATATAGAATAAAAGGTTTTCCCTATTGCAAAAAATGTTTGTTTTCTATTTCATTTTACAAAATTAATAATATTTCAGTCCAACATAAAACTAAAACAATATGCATTCGTATTCAATTCCATATTCCAATATATATTTAAAGTCTTAAAATTAATTAAGTGCTTAAAATTCATTTTTTAACATTTTCTTAAAATAAAATAATAGAGGAACTTCTTTGTCCAGTCATCGAGTGACATGTTCTTAAAATAAAATAATAAAGGAACTTCTTTGTCCAGTCTTGTAAGTTTCTCTTAAGATCAGAATATTACATTTAATTATATTTACTAGCCTTCTTCGTCAGAGCAGCTTAAATTAAATTTGTTGAGATCTTTACATAACATTTGTTCATTGGGCTTAAAATTATTGCACCCATTTTCGCGCAATGATTGTTTTACATGTAATATATGTGATACATTTACAAACCCTTGCGCAATGGCACTATCGAGAAACTAATGCTTGATCACATCGCTAATATGGTCCATTGCTCTCATTGATATGTTGTGTTCAGCAATCGCTGCAGCGAACATAATTTCTGCCTTTTTGATAGAGGTAGCTAAAGTGCTGTCCGACTCTTTTAAAAACGATTGAATCTGAAAAAAAAAAGTTATTATTTATATATAATTCAAAAGCATATAAAGAACTCACCTTTAATTTTCCACAGAAGTATTTCATATTATCTTTATGTTTTTGTGTAGCCGCGTGCTGCTTAAATGACGCCAGCCTACTCAAAATGTCCGTCTGGCACGCTTTGCAGTGCGCATCCATCTTATTTGCGCTCCTGCCCAGCCATTTTTGATTTTCCGGCATAGTCTCTCACTCAGCTCTATAGTTTTGCTTATTACTCATGTTTTCTATTTGTTTGTTTTAATAGATTATCACAAAATTCGATTTGTTAAAGTGTGACCAAACTGAAAATACCATATAATACCATAAAATCTAAGAAAAAAGCTACTAAATACCTATATACCATTAAAATACTTTTGAGCAAAATCAGAGCTGATAAAATACCAAAAAATTTAAAATACCATATTCGTTCACGCTGCATATTACTCTTCAATATATCGAAAAATTTGAAATTGCTCAATGTTCCACTAACCTGCCATTCATCTATCAAGAGAATTCATAAATGAATTCTGAATGAAATGATAAACGTGAAACATGGAACAAGAACAATAATGATCATTAATTCTTCATTACATGGTTATTAAGCCCTATTTAACAGATTATCATTTAAACTTTTCTTCCCAGAATAGTTGATTTTACCGTTACTAAGAAAGACTTAACTAACATTCTACTGACAAGTCAATAACAAAATAATTTAAGCTGGTTGAAATTTTGTGAATTTAAAAATAGTCCGTTACAAACTGATATAAGTAATGCCATATTAAGTATATTTAATATATTAGTCCATTGTGCGACAAGATCGTATATACATATGATCACCCGACATTGTTGTCATAAGTTTTTATTAAATTAGGCAGCTTTCTTTCTAGGTATTAAGGTGCATAGGTTGGAATAGGTTGTAAATACGCTATTATACATTTTTAAAATACTCTACATCATTTATTATTTCGTTCCTTTCTATTTCAATTAAATCATTACAAGATTTTAACTTTATTATATCTATCGAGCTCATAAAATTCGATATAAATTGATAATACCTTTTTCTTCATACATATATGAATTTTCTCAACAAATGAATCTTCCCAGAGCATTTAATAATTTTGTAATTTTATGCATTTTAATATTATTACTAAAAATTTAATAGAACCATGTAAAATAGGAACAAACATTGCAGATTAGAGCTGGAAATCCATCCCATCGATGGGATCATCGATATTAACGGTGGTTAACATTTTTTAGATGGTTTTTGAAAACCATCCATGGTCTTACCATCACTTGGAATCACATTTGTTCAGTGAAATAAAAAAGTGGCAGGTAAAAAAAATTATATTTTATTGAATTATATTTTTTTTTAATGTGGCTATTTTCAATAGATATACAATTTAAATTGCAGTGGTGTTAATGAAGCGGTGGGTGATATAATGGACTATTACTTAAAAAGTAAGTATTTGTTTGCGGCAGTTATTCCAATATATGTATGTATGTACATACATACATATGTACATAAAATAAGTGTCCATTTATAATTTAGATTTCCAACATGTTTATATCGTTTTAGATACTTCAACATTGGTAGCTGATCCTGGCAGTACTTCATTAAAACGCATGCGGGAAATGTCGGTCGTGTGGGAGCACTTTAAAAAATTAAAGGGCAATCGGGGCGCTATTTGAAAACGCTGCGGTAAGCACTTCGAGACATCGGGGAATACTTCCACCTTGTTGGAACATCTAAGCCGCATACACCCAGAATATATCCATTATGATAACGACTAGTCAAAAAAATTAGAGCTTGATAATGCATTTATGAGAATGATAGCAGTTATCTGCAGCCTTTCAGCATAGTTACAGATAAGGGGATTCAAGAGTTGGTAAGCCAATTAGATCCCAAATATAAATTGCCGAGCAAAACTCATTTGCGAAATCGCTTTTGCCAAAAAAATATGAATCTCTCAAATTTAAAATAAGACTTGCTCTTGATAAGATTAAAAGCGTTGCAATCACCACAGACTGCTGGACCTCGCAAGCAAATAAAAGGCTACCTTACAGTGACATGCCACTTTATAAGAGAAAATTTTGATCTGAAAGCTGCAGTATTGTCAACGTCGAGATTGATAAATCCAACTAACCATACGTCAAATAATATAGCTGATTCTCTTAATTCCGTTTTCGAAGAGTGGAGTTCATCTGATAAAGTGGTCACTATCGTAACTGACAATGACAGCACCATGAAAAAGACATGCGAAAATTAAAAATTTGCCATGCGTAGCACATACGATCGCATTGTTGCATTTTTCAAACATAGCACAATAGCCACCGAAAAATTGAAAATTGTTCAAAGTGATGGTCAGTTGTACGGCCTAAGGCTACATACAGTGCGCGCTGAGACGAAGCTGAAGCGAAATTGCTTGCGTTCTGAGTACGAGACGAATTGGATGCGCTTTTGTTATGTTAGTCGCAATGGATTCCTCATCAGATGATGACCTGCTGATTGAGCAAAGCTTATATTTTAAATTAAAACGTTTAAAAGTAAATAAAAAAGTACACCCTATAAATTTGGTAAGAGAAGCATTTGGTGAATTTCATCATTTGTATGATGAGCTGCGCCACGATGAAAATAAATTTGTAAAAAAATATACCAGAATGACAATTAGCAGATTTGATTACATTCTAATTAAAATTGAGCCACTTATCATTAAAAATTGGACTAATTTTAATAAAACGCCAATTATATGTGCTGAAAGGCTAACTGTGACGTTAAGGTAAAAAATAATTTAATTTTATTCATTTTATTGATTTTTACTTCTCATTTCATTACTTGTTTATTTACTGTCTTAACTTAATTTGAAAATTTAATAGTATTTCCTGATGTAACAAAAGTGCATTATAAGAATATTGATTTGATGAAGATTCAAGTAGAGTATATCTACGCTATTAATGTTCATATCTTGTGCTTCATTGTTTTTTTGGCGACTTAAATTTCCAGAATACTGGCGGCCCTTTATGTGGTCCTTTATAAACATCATGGATTCGAAATAACTCCATTGAGAACACATCTCGTTGACTGAATGAGGTCCAGCGTCGCCAGAACGGTCTGGTGGACATTTCCTTAATTCAGCTCGAAACGTGTCTCTCAATTGATTCCATTTTTTTTTTTCAAAACCATTGCTAAAAAATACATATTAAAATTTTATTAGTTGCATTACATTCTTTTAAATTGTTTTGTTATTTTATATATCTCGTTACTGGAACTTCTTTTAGATCAATCTCTTTTAACTTTCGAATGGGTGCTTCGACGGTTCGTTCTATTTTTATAGAAACATGTGAAGCTTTGTGGACAGTTTTGCAGCCATACGTATGGCTGTGCCCACAGACCAAAATTTAAAGAAAGTTGCGGATCAGTATTGGAATCTTTGGGAATTCCCAAATTGTGTTGGCTCTATTGATGGAAAGCACATATGTCTAAAATGAGAGCGAATTCAGGATGAATATTTTATAATTATAAAAAATTTTCTCAATAGTGCTGCAGGCAGTCACTGACGCCGAATGTAAATTTGTTATTATCGAAGTTGGAGGTTACGGACATCAGAGTGATGGTGGAACTTTTGCTTCCTCAGCGATTTACACAATGAAAAATTCTTTAGACTTAAATTTTCCGAAAGATTTCTATTTGCCACAATATCTATGCCATACGTGTTTTGGACTGGGTTCATCGACCATATGCCAGAAGAAATCTAACATTGGAAAATGATTATTTTAATAGTCGTTTGTCCAGAGCGCGAAGGTGTGTGGAATGTGCATTTGGCATTATTAACTCGAAATGAAGAATATTATGGAAACCAATTGAAACGACGCCATCTAACGCAGAAATTAATGTTAAAGCAACTTATATATTGCATAATACAATGTTAGATTTATAAGATCTGGACATGCACATGACAGAGGGAGAAAAATTTATAAGCGACAAACCAAAAAATATATTTGAAAGTTCAAAGAAAAGAGGTCGATTAATCAGAGACACATTCCGTAGTTATGTTTGCAGCCATAGAAATGCTGATAGTATTTAAGTTTTCCATTCTATTATTATTTCATTTTGATTAAAATTAATTAAATTGATGGTAATCAACATTCAATTCGCTTGAAATTTCGTTCCAATTTCTGTCAAATTTGCCTAATATGGTAGTTCGATTTGCTGGTCCCATAAACAGGATTTTTTAATATTGCTGCAATTAATCGCTCGTTAATTGCAGACATTTTCACAAAACTTATGCGTCCTGCGAATGCAGACCAAGCAAACAAAGCTTTAGAGCAAGAAGTGCATGCCAGTCTGTCCAAAAGCACCCAACCACCTGCTCTAAGACCACCAGCAACACCACTATCGGAGAATGTTTCCAGGCAACGTTTTACTTTCTTGGATAGTAAACTTTCGAAAAAAGTACAATCTTCTCGAGCAGATGCTATTATTGTTCTCAGACAATATTTTGAGAAGCCAAATTCACCCGAAGATCAAGGTCCTCTGCAATATTGAATGTTAATATACATATGTAAGTATATTTTAAATTTTTCATTTCCAAAAATTTTGTTGTTTGCAGAGAAATGCAGATGGGCTATCACCTTTGGCTGTTATATCTGCAAAATAATTTTGCATTCCGGCGACATCAACGGAGTCGGAAAGAAACAAGGCGGGCCAAATTATATCGAGTCGTTGTTCTCTGAAGCCGAATGTGGTCGACAAACTCCTATTTTTGAATAAGAATTCAAAAGAGTTCTAATTTTTTTATGCCTTTTTTTATACCTTGTACCCATAGGGTAAAAGGGTATATTAAAGTCGCTAAAATGTATGTAACAGGCAGAAGGAAAATTTTCGGACCCTATAAAGTATATACATATGTATATTCTTGATCAGTATCAATAGCGAAGTTGATTGAGACACGTCCGTCTGTCCGTCCGTTCGTCTGTCCGTCCGTATGAACACATAGATCTCAGAGACTATAAGAGCTAGAGCAACCAAATTTGGTGTCAACATCCGTCTATTGTATAAGCAGATCAAGTTTATTTTAAATTTTTTCCACGCCCACTTCCGCCCCCGCAGTCCGGGAAAAACCTATAACTAGAGCAATATTAAAGATATCGTATTATTATTTGGCAAGCACATAATTAACGGAGATATACGTATTTCCGTTTTGTACTGGAACGCCCCGTGTAAAATGGGCTGTTAGGTGTGAGCGAGATAGCATGCGTTCGCTGTTGCTGCATGCTAAGAGAATTTTTTTTTATAAATTGATGGCGATTTTGATCGTTTTTGACTTTATGGAAAACTTTTACTTGGTACAGGGTATACTCAATGTCGGCAGGGACGACTTGTTTGCTTCATTTATATTTGATATCATTTGAAATGTGAAATTCTTCAGGAAGAGAAATTTGATCACATATTATGTTTCTAAAATGTACATTTCTTTTTTAAATAAAATGTTTTTTACAATAAAAATTGTAATTTTTTGTTTTTATTATTAATAAATGTTTTTAATATTTTGTATAAAATCATCGATAATAGTGGTGGTGGCAACCATCGATAGTTTTCCAGCTCTTTTGTAGATGTTGATTAGTATAAAAACGGTTTTAATGGGTAAAAGAGTCGGTAAAGAACCGATAGTCGAGTTAATGATTTACATATGGTTTACATAGCGATGATTTCTTCGATATTTCTATAGAAGCGCCAAATGTCATTACTTGCATGGTATACCTGTCTGACTTCCTGCTCTGGTCTCCATAACGCCATAGAAATTGTTGCGCAGCATGGTCATCTTGTCATACGTTTACTTGTTGAAACATTTCTCGAATGTCTCCGCAAACGGCAACTGGCTTCTCCCTGAATCTGAGCATCACACCTACCAGTGATGCCACTAGATCAGGACCTTTGAGAAGCACGGAATTCAGTGCAACACCTTCAACTTTCGCTGCAGCATCCCATACAAGTCTCGACTTGTCTTTATTCGAATTAGTAATTACAAATATAGGCAAGTACCACGTTTTATGTTCTTCCTTTGCTTTGTTAAGTTTCGTCTTCCGCACGTACCCTTGTTGTTCGTAGCGTCGAATTTGAGTGTTGACGAACTCTTTCAAATCTTTATCGCGTGTTATACGCGCTTCTATACACATTAGAATCTGCATTGCCATTTTGCGATATGATAGCAGTCTTTTGTCATCATGATTCCACAGAAGTCCAGTTTGCCATCGGTTCTCTTCTGGAATAAATTTCGAAGTTTGTTCGAGAATTGATAATGCTCGCTCATCCTCCTTGGTGCGCATTACGTTGGAAGTAGCGTTAATACCAACAGCATGGATTGAAAAGCTCGTGTTCATCATTTCGTCTAAGCGCTGCGTGTTGCTGCACTCTCAAATAGGCATCACTCGTTGTTTCCGATTCTGCCTCCCTCGTCCATACAGGGACCAGCCAAGCCTTGATTTGGCGGCAATGAAATCGGTATCCCTCGACTCTTTTACTACCAATGGCACGACGAGTTTTGCGTTATCCAGACCAATAATTATCGATGCTCGTGCTTTCGCTTATGTTCGTATTGGCAGCTTTTGCAGGTGCGGATGCGCTTGCAAAACTGACACATCCAATGTTTGAACTGGCAACCCAGACTTGTTATTGTCCGAACGTTCTTTAGTTTGTATTTGTGTGCCATCCTGTCACGTGATGCGATGGCTAGGCTTACCATCAAAGACACAGGCTCCTTCTGTGTTACATCAACAGTCCATCGAAGACATAGCTCCACAGTAGGACCATCTTTTCCTAGTTTTTCTGCTATTCTTGACTACATTGTCTCGATGAGCGCAGGGACGTACAATGTTACAGGAACATGCCGAAAAAGCGCTTTATCGTTATGCCCGGTATGCAGAATGGTTGCAGACTCCTCGTGGCTTCTAATTCCGCTGTTAGAATCCCGATTTGAACCATGCAGAAGAGAATGGTGTTCCCTGGTACAGCCATTTATCCCGCACTTCTCCCTAGGCTTACAAAAAAATTGACAGAACATCTCCAGCACAGTTTGTCCTCCTTCAAGAACAGCCATTTCTTTTCACTGTGAGAGACAAAAATTGCTTACATTTTTTTAATTTGTGAACTGCTGCGCACCTACGACACGTTACTGCTGTACCTGCACGAGCGTCGTTGTGTACCATGAGTCTCGGCTTAGGAAACTTGCTGCTCGCCTTCAACCTCATCCGGTTAACTAATTTACCGTACCCTTAAAAGATATGACCACAGAAACGTAAGCGACTGCATTTTGGTCTCATTGGATAACTCGTTTTGGGTGTTCAAAAACAATCACAACGGACAGCTTATCACCCTCAATCAACTAGGATCGTTAAACGTTGGCACAGTTCGTTTAAAACGGCCCTAATGTGTAGCCCCAAAACTCACTGGATCGTTCTGCTTCCAGGCTGGGACTCAGAACCAATTTAAAGGAAGATCGTTATTACGGCTCATCGCATAAGAATTTACATGACTGTTCCCACGAGATGTTGAGAACCGATGCTGTGGGTCAACCATTGGAACACCCCTACATAAGGAGTTAGGTCAACCGACATTCTGTGTTTTCAATATTAAAATAAACGGCAGCAGTGTCTCAATATAGACTAACCGCTTGCAAACCTGCTGGTAGCTATGGCGGTGCCAAGTCAACTTTAAAGAGTCGGTTAGGCAACTCCACAAGCAGGGACAAGCAATCAACTCTAAAATCGCTACCAACATGAGATTTTGATAGTGCGAAACTAGGAAGCCAACAATAGAAGAACTTATTTATATAAGTGAATAATAAAAAGAACAATATTGTTTGATTACTTAGTCAATAAAATAAACAACTAGTTTTGACCTCTAAATACTTTCTGATGTTTTGGTCAATCTAAAATTTTGTTGCGTTTTATATTTATATGCTAGTATTAACTTTGTACGTTATTTAAACTGTCCGAAAATAATAAAGTTTGTACAAAAACAGATCCAGTAGACTTGTTTTAGTTAATTTCATACTCTTTTACTAATCTGCATAATATGTACAAGCTCCTTATATAGGCTCTTCTGAGTTATTAGACCAAGTCTCTTTTCGCTGTACAATTTACTATCCGTTGCATGAACCTATTCGATTTCATTGTTCTGTTTACAATCGTCATTACCATGTAAACAGTTCGCAGCCCTCAACATCAAAAGCTTTTGTCCTTTCACATTTAGCTTCTAACTAGCGTTTTCGTATTATTGTTTGTTTTGTGGGGCTTCCGCGCCTTGGCTGTTGCGTGCTCTCGTTGAGAGTGGAGCATAAAATTTCCTTATTTTCTGAACTTTGAATCTAATATCTCGTTGTTGATTTCAGCGTCAAGCGACACAGTAAAAATGGGAAAATAGAATAGGTTTATAAGTCAATGATGGATCTCTCACAGTTTGCTCGCAAGTTGCAGTTGCTCTGACTGCATGCGATTCGCTAATATTGTTCAGAGCCTGATTCTTTGCCGTTATTAGATTCTTGTAACTCGTTCTAGATGTTCTACTAAAAAATATGTAAACTAGTCTATGCTCGGAGAACTATAATTTCTATTTGTCCAGCAAATCTATTTTAATCAAAATTCTGTGCTTATCTTCCAGGTTCTCAACTCGATGGTGATATCGTTGAAGGTATATTTCTGATATATTTACAACATTTACCAGTGATGGTGTCAAAGTTTTCTTTAATTTAGGGGATCTGTTAATTTATCCGAGTAGAGGGCCAAGGCTGTAAATTTTAAATTTTATGAAAGGTCTTAATGAGAGCACACACATTTTCGCACCATATCTGACGATGCGTCAGAGCAAACTGGGATTTTCGGCATTTTCGGGATTTGGACTCATTCCCAAACTACGGAATGGCTAGACCACAAGCATGCATATTTTACTTTTAAGATAACGCAGATGCTTCGGAGAGTATCTTTTTATATGTTTCTTTGGTCAACTCAAATAAACCACAGCATTGGTTGCCGAAATTGAGTAGGCCTGACTGTCCATTAGCGAGTTACCAACTGGTCGAATATCGGGAATATTAATAGTCTTTGATAATTTGTCTGTATGGAATAGAGCATTTCCAAGTCGGCGTTATGGGCTTGCAGCAAGGATGCACCATATGGGCAAATAAAAGGTGAACTGTGGCTATACAGCTGCTACCTCCCTCCAAGCCTACTCCCCAGAGACGATATTGGACAACCTTGCTTCAATGCCTGGTCCGAAGAATGATTTACATATCATCATATCTGGCATAGGACGCACATCTTGGAAGCTTTTGCGGCACTGGATCTGGCGGTCTTAATCATGGATAGCGAACTTACCTTCACAGATCTAGTTATGGATCAATTATCGACTTGACGTTTGCGAGCAGTCAACTGTTTGGACCTATCCAAAGAAAACTGTCCAGCCACTACACGGCCAGTGACTATAATTCGGTTCTATGTGTTTTCAAGAACCGCACGTCACAAAACACACAAGTGCACAAGAAGTGAAAATCAAACAACATGGACGCGCTTAATCCAACATCTTTCGCCACAGTTCTGCATATTCCGACACTGGTTGGCAACGCAAACAAATACACCGAAACCTTCATGCGTGCCATAACTGCAGGATGCGACGGCAGTATGCAAATACTTAGAGGCCATAGCAGATACCAAACACCTGTGAACTGGTGGAACAACAGAATTGTGGAAGCGAGGAAAAGATGCATACAGGCAAGGCTATGCTACCAAAGAGCTCGAAGGGATGACAGCTTCATCAATCTGAGGCAGGAGTACTCCAATAAACGTAGAGACCTCATGAAGCTAATAAAAGAAAGCAAAAGAAAATACTTCAGCGATCTATACGACGATGCTGAGAAAGACATCCGGGGGATGAGCTACAAGGTGGCTGCTAAAAATTAAATGCTATGAAGCCCTCTACGCCAAGTGAAGAGCGTAGTTTCCATATCGTGGAAACTCTCTTCCACACACACCTCACACATAGAGCCAAGGACAGCCACCCAAAGAGTCAAACCTGCCAAGTGAGCACAGAATAGGTGCTACAGGCAGGGGGGCAGTTGCAAGACGAGAAATCCCCTGGTCCGGACGCTATTCCAAATAAAGCGTTAAAATTGCCCGTCCACCTAGAAAAATAGAAAAGTTTTTGAAAAATGCATATGAGCGTGCGCATTTTTGGAAAATAGAAAATCTAGTGCTTATCAGCTTATAGACCACTTCGCTTGCTGGACTCAGTCGCAAAACTATTTGAGAAGCTTTTATGTAGATGATTGGAAACGGCTATCGCCAATCGCCTATCGAAATCGCTATTGCCAAACAATGGGTGTCAGATGCAGGTCTCCAATTGGCACACCAGAAAACGGAGGCAGTACTCATAAGCAGCCGAAAAATCGTGGAGGTAGCAAAAATCACGCTTGGCTCATGTACCATCCAGTCGGCTAGAAGCATTAGGTACTTTGGAGTCCTTATGAACACACACCTGTGCTTCAAGGAGCAAGTAATAAGGCAGCGGAATCGCAAAAATCGTTAAACCGTATTATCCTAAATACGAGAGGACCAAGGCAATCCCAAAGAAAGTTCCTGAGGAATGTGGTCAAGACCATCATGCTTTATGGGGCACCAGTCTGGACAGAGGCCATGCGGCGAAGAACTTTTTAAATGGGGCTAAAATCCGGCGGGTCGTTCTTCAGACTTTGCTCTATACGCAGTTGCACGTTCTAACTTTATGGTGCTTAATGCACAATGCTATTAAAATTACCTTCAGCGTTGTAAATTAGAGTTTTCCCGCGACCCGAAGCGGTTTTATAATTTTGTCAATACTAAACGTAAGACATCTATCCACCCATCTTGTTTATCTTTTGAAAATATCACAGCCGACTCTGATCAAGCAATTGCTGATCTGTTTGCTGATTTTTTCACATCTACTTACTCCTCAGTAGAATATCGAGCAAATCTTCCGTATCATTATCAGTTAAGAAAATCTAATTGTATCCGTAATCCTTCGATCGACGTAAGCTCGCTCCATAGCGTGCTTAATTTAGTAAAACCTGTGTACTCTCCTGGTCCTGATGGTATACCTGGATGTGTAATAAGGTTTTGCGACGCGGCATTATGTAAGCCAATTCAAAAACTTTTTCTATTGTCCGTTAAATCTTCAACTTTTCCATCCATTTGGAAGGAATCCTATATAATTCCTCTCCATAAAACTGGTAGGAAATCCGATGCATCTAACTATAGGGGAATTTCTAAATTGTCTGATATTCCTAAAGCTTTTGAAAAGTTAATTACTTCTCAACTGCAACATTTTTGTAGTTCTATAATTTCACCATCGCAGCATGGATTTGTGAAACGTAGATCTACAACCACTAACCTTTCAGAATTTACATCATTGACGATCGAAGGATTTCGGAATGCAAGACAAACTGATGTCATATATACTGATTTCAGCAAGGCTTTTGATTCTGTTAATCATACGCTACTTCTCCTTACATTAAATAACATTGGCTTCCCTAGCCCTTTAGTTTCCTGGATTCGGGAATATCTGACAGGCAGAACACAGAAGGTTCTTTTCAAGTCTTTATATTCTAGGTCCATAAATGTGACTTCGGGAGTGCCCCAGGGCAGTCATCTGGGATCATTGCTTTTTACACTTTTTATTAATGATCTTCCGTCCCACTAAAACGTTTTCATGAAATGAACGATTTGGGCGTCCTTATGGACTGTAAATTAACCTTTAAATCTCATATCTCCACTACCGTAGTTAAAGCTATGGGTGTTCTTGGGTTTGTTAAACGATGATCAAAGGATTTTGATGACCCTTATACAACCAAAATTCTTTTTACCTCATTGGTTCGTCCTATTTTAGAATATGGATCTTGTATATGGTCTCCTCAATATGAGTCACACAAATCAAGAATCAAGAATCTGTCCAAAAACAGTTCCTACTCTTTGCTCTTCGTGGTCTGAACTGGGATCGCAATATCAATCTGCCATCGTACTCTAGTAGACTTCTTCTTGTTAATCTACCATCTCTTACTAATCGTAGAATAATGCTTGGTGTGATTTTTATGCACAAGCTCCTTAATGGTGATATAGACTCTCCTAAGCTATTGAGCCAAGTAAATCTATCGGTCCCTTGTAGGCCTACTAGAAATTTTATACCTCTATCTCTTCCCCGCTGTACTACTAACCATGCACTGCATGAACCTTTCCGTTCAGAGCTCTCTCTTCCTACATTAAAAACCTCTATCCTTTTATATTTAGCCCGTAACTAGTTATAGTTTTCGTTTCTTGTCTGTTTTGTGGAATGTACCCGCGACTCGAGCCGTGCGTCATGCGGCTAGCGCCCCTCGGTCGGTTGGGCGGGAGATTGTGGGCACTTAGTGCACCCGATGGGATTCGCGCGAAAATCCACGTACCGACTTGGGGCTCTACGGGCATGCCGGGGCTTTCGCACCATCTCGGACGATGCTGCACTAGTTATAGCAGGCATGGCGCCAATCGACATCCGCCAGAATCGCAGACGATGATCAAAATACGCCAAGCATTAGATCGTACCTTCTGCGTTTTGGCCACGAAAACAGCGCAAAATGCACGTGGTGCCAGCACGCTGTAGTTGAGAGCGCAGAGCACATAATGTTCGAGTGCAGCAGGTTCAAAGCAGATCGTAAGAAGTTAGAAGATACGCTTTAAATAACCCCCACACCGTCAAACTTGGTAGAAGAAATGACATCTACGCAGTCGGCATGGTCAACAGTTTGTACATACACAGCTGAAATCATGAGTGAGCTGCGGGAGCTCGAAGGAAAGCGCAATCCTGGAGGCCCATTAAGCCCGCCATACACGTCCTGCGACGCTATACCATAAGGCAGTTCCGCAGGATCTCAATGGCATATTGTTTCGTTTGTTGGCTTTCCTTTTTTCCTTTTTTTGTTTCTTCTCTTCTTTTGCTTCCGATGTAAATTATCCACACAGAAAGTAAATTATTTCAAATAAAATAAATTAAAAAAAAAAAAAGGATTCATCGGTAGACAACTAACAAATACTCCCTCCTCCCTCGTGTATCATTGTAGTTTGTTAATTCTCGAATTAACCTTATGCTACTAGCGTGATCAATACAATAAGGCAAAACCATTCTATCGAATGGTTGTGCCATTCTCTATCAAATATTCAGGTTTTGGCATTTCTCTATAACTCGTTCTGTTAAAGAAAGGCCCAGGGTACACTGAGAGTTGTACCCAGGGCGAGAAACTTTTCTATAAATGACACCGACGATAGAACTGTCTATAGAATCATCTATAGAGCTTATTAATCCGGCAGAGTCTCGGTAGAGTAAACACTATAATCCTCGACAGAAATTTAGTTTAGCAAAGTCAACGATAGAACCAGCTACAAAATCATTGACAGAGCTGATTGCCCCAGCAGCATCTCGATAGAGTAAGCGATAGTATCGTCGGCAGACACTTTTCTTCGGCGAAACGCGAAGGTACCATCTAAAGTAACCTCGACAGAGGATATAAATACAACATAAGGCCGAGAAGAATTTACTTCATCCTGTATCATGATGAGATGTCAGTACCGCCAACGGCACTACTAAAATCGTGGTAGAACGAAGTAGTATTAGCTCTTTCTTTCGCATCGCAGGTTATGGTCAGCATCGGTCACGTGGTCGGTTTCATTTGGTCACTCCTATCGCTATTCACATGCGTGAGTAAAAAGGAATGATGAAGATAAGAATGAGAAGTACCCAAAATTAATGAAAAAGGAAGACCGCAGTCGGCAGAATAAGTCCGGGAGCTTACACATAAAATGAGAGATCAAGTAGGAAAGAAGAGAAAGTTTATCTAGGCTGCCAGGAAGTCATCATCTCAATGGATATCAATTAACAGCGAACCAGGATTTATAAGAATAGTTCAAACCTACTTGGGGATATCAATCAGCAGCGAAACAGGATTAACAAGCATTTTCCAAGCAAAGCGTTGGATATCAATTAGCAGTGAACCTTGATTTCCTGATTATAGGGATATTTCAGTGGATTAATAAGGATATCACGAAGATCTGGATATAAACCAGTGTACCGCAGTAATACGAATACCCCTAGTATCTCGAAATATCTCAGACGGTCAGATCGACTGCAATAGATTCTACCTAAACGAATCACAGAGAACTCTAATCACTCCAGTATAACGGAAAGGTAAAAAGTTGAAGGATGCCATTCGCAACCGAAGGCAGCGCCCTGGTCAACAAGTCAAACAATACCTGGTTGATCACCTCGAGAACTAGAGCGTAATTAGCACAGCTTACATCCTGAGTACCAGTTATCGCCGAATGGATTTGCAGGATTTAACGGGCACACGACCTTAGGTGGGACGAAAATCAAACTATCCCAACATCTTCCAGCTGTCAGTAGTACTTGAAGACAGACAACGTGCTTGCAGGAACTGTGGCGAGTCTGACCACATTGCAAAACAGTATCGCTACAAAGGACGTTCGCACCATAGACTATTGTCGGCGATAGGAAAATGAACGGGGATCAAATGAAGGAAGCGCCAAAAAGCAACCCCATTTTTAAGCCACATTCGATTTTAGAAGGGTTGTCCCTTATCCGTAGTGCGGATCAATGGGTGTGAAGTTAACGCAGATCTCGATATGGATGCCACCAGGAGCTTCATCAAATCCATCGACCATTGAAATGGTTAGGAATACAAAGGTAAAAGTACCTTTGTTAATTCTGCCAGACATTTTCTACGGAGCATACGGACCACGATCCAATCACCTACGACTGAACCATCGACCGTAATCATTCTAGTTCTAGATCCTCCGTAATCTCACTAGCGTTATCCACAGATGACCTTCGATCGAATATAGATCGGAGAGTATCATTTTGGGTTTAGTCATCAAAATTTTGAAATGGTGTTAAAGTCTTTTTGTGTATATAGCATATTATAAATTGAATTCGAGCATCAATTCAGGTTGAAAAATTTGTCCCCTATTTTACTTCAAGATCAATATAAAACCGTAATATCGAGTATAATCGTAAAACAGACCTAAATAAATAAAAATGCCCACACTTCCCGCAGAACCGAGCGACAAGTCACGGAGCGAATCCACCACAACCACATCGACGTCTCCGTAAATACTAATATTTTGAAGTCATATGCTAAACTATATACATATAGTCTTGGAAGCTTATATTTACATTCTGATAAGCCACGAAAACGGACGAAATTGTTTTTTTTTGCACACCAGTAGATGCTGACGTACCAGAAGAGGAAAAATAAGAGGGGACAAAAAGCCTTGCAGAACTTTGCTGTGAATTCCTTTACTAAAATGTGTTACTTTAAGTAACTCTTTTATTCAACAGAACAATTCAACAAAACTAATGTGTTATCCATCTATATATTAGCTTTATTCCTTAGAGCTTTAGTCTTAATGTACACTAAGACATGATTGGACGAACGGGATCGAGCCTAGAAACAAATACACGTTTCTTTGGTGAAACACCAGTCAGAGTCTTATAACAATTATGCCCCAAAGCAACCACAGCATTATCGGTTGCTACAAGTGAATTGAACAATAGTATTTGAAAATTGATCAGATTATTTGTAAACTACAACTACATGGAGAGAGGAGAGACCTCTTCCTGATGACCGCCATACAGTAAAGGACTGGGCAAGAAAATAAGCTGAAGTAGCTTAGTCATTAGCAATGATAGGTATTTTGATATCGTTGCAAAGTAGATTGGATATAGGCCGATGTGGGGATGGAGATTTAGATTTTTGCGATGAGGTGACTCATTCAACAGCTTACATCTGTCAAAATCCGTCAGCATCTCCTTTCAGAATTTGCAAAAACCAAATGACAGTTTCGTCAATCCATTCCTGGTCTGTCTCATAAATCTCGTTTTTCCTCTAAACTATCCCTCACTATGGCTTTGTAGCCATGTGCAAGGGATATATGCACATTTTATTAAAATGTCAGACAGCTTTTGAAATAGATTTGGCACTTGGATAAAACCCTCAGAGAAAGAATAAAAATCAAAAAGAAATGAGCACCATACAAATATACCTAACACTGGTATGAGATAAACTATAGTTGCGAATGTAAACAAAATAAACTAATCAAGAGGGGCAGACAACAATGCGTGGGAGAGAGCACATTTTTAGAAAAAATATGAATCAATCGTCATGATTTTAAACAAAAAATGAAGATTTAATAAAAGAGCGCAAGAAAAACATCTACGAAGACGCGAAAACATTATAGCAAGATAAGGTCAAAAAGCTTTTAAGGAATTCTATGCTCACATTATAAACGCAGGCGTTGCTGGTGACTGCGATTACTAGGTCAAAAAGTCCAAATTGGTTTGTGGGAATTATTTATGTTCATCTTTGGACTTAGCTTATTTTTTTTTTACTTTCATTTATTTATTGCATCTGTTATACTGATCATAAGAATAATAATAATTTTTGCCTAACATCTTATGGTCCTAATGAATCGCCAGAGGGTTCGACGGTCGTTGGGCAAGTTCGTCTGTTTAAAGTGAACGTAATAGGCTTGAATTTCTTTTCGTTTCAATGGATGCGCCAGTTTGTTAACTATTCTTAAACTTTCCTTAAATAAATTGCTAATTGGTCAGAAGCTCTGATCGTGCATTTGGCCAACATTATCCGAAAATATCTTAGTGACCGGCAGCTGCTGTACGAAACATCCACCGGTATGAAGAACAAGGAAATAACGTCAGGAGCTGCACAAGGATCTATTCTTGGACCAGACCTCTGGAACGCTAGCTACGACGAAATCCTAAAAATAGAAATGCCAGATTCTACACACCTAGTTGGATACGCTGATGACATCGCGGCAATAATTACAGCGAGAGACACCAGAGAGGCCCAGCTAAAACTAAATCAAGTCATGATCCGAACTCGATGGTGGCTCGAAAAACAGGGACTACAACTCGCAACTGAGAAGACAGAAGTAATTCTGTTGACACGAAAACGCATATAAACAGAGATAGCACTGTGTGTAGGTTCACAAAAAATGATGACGCGCAGCACAGTCAAGTATCTAGGACTGAATCTCGACTACAAACTAAAATATGCGACTACCAAAGCTGCTCAGATTTCAAGTCACCTCAGCAAATTGATGGCAAATGTAGGAGGGCCCTTGTTTTACAAGAGAAAACTTATAATGGAAACAACACAAGCCATACTGCTTTACGGGAGTGAAATATGGGCAGACGAACTGAAGTCAGAAAGTAAATGTAGAACACTGGCTACAGTACAGTACAATAATTACTATTACTATTTTTTCACCGCGTTGTTTGGCGCTACAATTTTTGCCCGGATATGGGTTATGACATCATCTGATTTTGTAATGGAATCTAGCCTCTAAACAAAGATTTGCTTTTTTGGTGGCCAACAAGAAGCAAACTCGAATCACCTATAGCAGCAGCAGCCACAGGCGGAAAACGCCTTGAGAACTCTTCTTGCCACTATTTTATTGGGAACATCTCTTGAAGAGGATTGTCGCCCTGACACATCGGACACTACACCCGAAATCACATCAGCATGCGGGACAGGATATAGTGTCCGCACTTGCAGCCATTACTGGACTCTTAAATGATATCAAGTACTGAGAATTCGAGGTTATTGGGTCGCTATACGATGACGCAACCGTTAAAAGCAGAGATGCTGGCGGATCGAGGGAGAATTGCCAAGGGATGCTCTTCTTCCGCTTCGGGGATTCGTTGAGTAATTTATAACTATTAAGCTGTCCGCATAAATAGACGCATAATCATTTTAACGTTCCGGCACGATTCACAACTCCATTACAGCGTATGAAACACAAGGAAGAACAAGGCTTAAAGGTGCAATATTATGCACTTGAAAAAGAAGAGAGGCAATTAAGAGTTGAGATAAACACACAACAACAAAACTCTGGTCGTGCATTTGGAGCATAGTCGTGTCATCGGCAAAGGTGATACAGAAGATATAGTATTGGGCCCAGCACGCTGCCTTGGGGTACACCCGCTTTTGTTTCAAAGTCACGTGGACAACAGACGACAATTAAAAAAATACTTAGAGTTAACACTAACTAATTAGAACTAACTACGTGCTAGATAGCCAAGAATAAAAGTTTTTAACATAGGAATAGAGAACTCTGATCCGATTACGAGCTAAAGAGGGCTGTAATCGGAACAAAGAACGCGGAAAGGTTCATGGAAAATGTAGTTGGAAGTGCAACGTGTTAAAGTTATGGTCCATGAGTACACCCAAATCACTCATCTGATTTAAATGTTCAAGTGGAGTATTATTAAGGTAATAAGTTACTAGTTGAAAGGAAGATCTATAAAACGACATGATATTACACTTTGAAATATTGAGGTTAAATAAGTTAATTTCACACCAAGTCTGGAGGTTATTAAGATCAGCTTGAAGCAGACGGGGGAACCTGAATCTTTGCAACTAGGGAAAAGTTTAACATCGTCAGCGTACATAAGCACACGAGAGTGAATTACGACGGAAGGTGAGTAATAATGAGGGTAAAAAGCAATGGTCCAAGATGGCTACCCTTTGGTACCCCCGAAGTTACTTTGATGGTCTCAGACAGTGAGGATTTAAATAGGACCTTTTGTGTACGGTCAGTCAAATATTGCAGAATCCAGCTGAGCAGAAGGCGTGGAAGGCCAATTTCGTTCATCTTGTACAAAAGCAGCGTATGATTAACAGAATCAAAGGCCTTACTGAAGTCGGTATAAATGACATCAGTTTGCGATTTATTCCTGAATCCTTCGATCAATAAAGAAGTGAACTCTAAAAGGATAATGGTAGTAGATCTGCATTTCATGAACCCATGTTGGATAGATGAAAGTACAGAACTACAGAAATGTTGCAATTGAGAAGTTATAATTTTCTCAAAGGCCTTTGGTATAGCGGACAATTTAGAAATACCCCTATAATTTGATGCCACGGACTTGTCACCCTTTTATGGAGAGAAATAATAAAAGATTCCTTCCATATAGGTGGGAAAGTAGAAGTTTTAACAGACAAAGTAAAAAACTTAAGAATTGGGTTACACAAAGTCTCCCATCAGGTCTTGGTGAGTACACGGGTTTTACTAAAGTTTAGAAGCGAATTTTCATCATACAAAGATACAATAAGACCTGTTCAACTGATAAGCTTACGAAGAGTTAGTTTAATACTCACTTAAAAAATAAGTTGTAGCGTCTATATTTGTGGAAGAATATAGATAAGACCAATCTATAGCAAAAATAAGCTCATTGAGCTTGGAAAAGTTAGTTCTACGGAAGCAGCGAGTGCGTGGTATCGAGTTGGTAATTGGCAATCAAAAAGCAAGGTTAATGGTTAAGTCCAAAGTTGGATGGAAATTGTCTTCGAGGACAACTAAAGGATCAATTCTCGAAACAGAGCAGAGACTATTACTATTACTATTACTATTACTATTACTATTACTATTACTATTACTATTACTATTACTATTACTATTACTATTACTATTACTATTACTATTACTATTACTATTACTATTACTATTACTATTACTATTACTATTACTATTACTATTACTATTACTATTACTATTACTATTACTATTACTATTACTATTACTATTACTATTACTATTACTATTACTATTACTATTACTATTACTATTACTATTACTATTACTATTACTATTACTATTACTATTACTATTACTATTACTATTACTATTACTATTACTATTACTATTACTATTACTATTACTATTACTATTACTATTACTATTACTATTACTATTACTATTACTATTACTATTACTATTACTATTACTATTACTATTACTATTACTATTACTATTACTATTACTATTACTATTACTATTACTATTACTATTACTATTACTATTACTATTACTATTACTATTACTATTACTATTACTATTACTATTACTATTACTATTACTATTACTATTACTATTACTATTACTATTACTATTACTATTACTATTACTATTACTATTACTATTACTATTACTATTACTATTACTATTACTATTACTATTACTATTACTATTACTATTACTATTACTATTACTATTACTATTACTATTACTATTACTATTACTATTACTATTACTATTACTATTACTATTACTATTACTATTACTATTACTATTACTATTACTATTACTATTACTATTACTATTACTATTACTATTACTATTACTATTACTATTACTATTACTATTACTATTACTATTACTATTACTATTACTATTACTATTACTATTACTATTACTATTACTATTACTATTACTATTACTATTACTATTACTATTACTATTACTATTACTATTACTATTACTATTACTATTACTATTACTATTACTATTACTATTACTATTACTATTACTATTACTATTACTATTACTATTACTATTACTATTACTATTACTATTACTATTACTATTACTATTACTATTACTATTACTTGAAAATAGATTCAACATACCAAAATATTTAGCCAACATTATCCGAAGCTATCTTAGTGACCGGCAGCTGCTGTACGATACATCCACCGGTATGAAGAACAAGGAAATAACGTCAGGAGCTGCACAAGGATCTATTCTTGGACCAGACCTCTGGAACGCTAGCTACGACGAAATCCTCAAAATAGAAATGCCAGATTCTACACACCTAGTTGGATACGCTGATGACATCGCGGCAATAATTACAGCGAGAGACACCAGAGAGGCCCAGCTAAAACTAAATCAAGTCATGATCCGAACTAGATGGTGGCTCGAAAAACAGGGACTACAACTCGCAACTGAAAAGACAGAAGTAATTTTGTTGACACGAAAACGCATACCAACAGAGATAGCACTGTGTGTAGGTTCACAAAGAATGATGACGCGCAGCACAGTCAAGTATCTAGGATTGAACCTCGACTCCAAACTTTCGTATTGGGCACAGATAAAATATGCGACCACCAAAGCTGCTCAGATTTCAAGTCACCTCAGCAAATTGATGGCAAATGTTTTACAAGAGAAAAATTATAATGGAAACAACACAAGCCATACTGCTTTACGGGAGTGAAATATGGGCAGACGAACTGAAGTCAGATAGTAAATGTAGAACACTGGCTACAGTACAGCGAACAGCAGCTCTACGCGTGGCGTCCGCATATCGCACGGTATCAGGAGCTGCCGTATTGGTAATAAGCAGCACAATACCAATAGACCTATTAGCATGGGAACGGAAAAGATTATGGGAGCTTAAAAATGTGCGGGACAGAGACCTATACAGAAAGACTATACGCCTGCAAACCCTTGAAGAATGGCAAAAGAGATGGGATGAAGAGACAGCTGCAAGATGGACAAAAACACTTATTTCGAATGTAAGTGTCTGGGTTAACAGAAAGCACGGGGAAATTAATTATTACACCACTCAGGTGCTATCCGGACATGGATACTTTAGAAAATATCTCTACACTATACGCAAAGCTGATAGCCCCTACTGCATGTATTGCAGCGGCGATATCGTGGACGATGTCGATCACACCATTTTTATTTGTCCCAAATGGGGCAGAGAACGAGAAGAAGTAAGGAAACTCGCTGGCGTTCTCAACGTAGGAAATCTGATAAGTACAATGCTTAAAAGCGAAGAAAACTGGAGCAGCATAAGCCAATATATTGAACATACACTACGCAGGAAAAAGTGTGACCTTGACGCTGCTATAAGCAGCGCAGTTTAGCAAAAAGAGATGGAAATAGTAAGAGTATTTGTACAGTAAATAAAGGGACCTGGACGCAGGACGTAGTAGTGAAATAAAAAAAAAAAGGGTCCCACCTTGAAGGTTATTGCGGGGTCAATCCCGGTTCCGAGGTGGGGAAATTTACCCCAGAAGAGGAGGTGGTTTAGTCGGTATACGCTAATGTGGAGCCCGACACACCGGTTTTTTTTTATTTGGTGACGACCTGACCGACGGTGCATAATGCATTCCACCTACCTCACCCACAAAAAAAAAAAAAAAAAAAAAAAAAAAAAAATTACTATTACTATTACTATTACTATTACTATTACTATTACTATTACTATTACTATTACTATTACTATTACTATTACTATTACTATTACTATTACTATTACTATTACTATTACTATTACTATTACTATTACTATTACTATTACTATTACTATTACTATTACTATTACTATTACTATTACTATTACTATTACTATTACTATTACTATTACTATTACTATTACTATTACTATTACTATTACTATTACTATTACTATTACTATTACTATTACTATTACTATTACTATTACTATTACTATTACTATTACTATTACTATTACTATTACTATTACTATTACTATTACTATTACTATTACTATTACTATTACTATTACTATTACTATTACTATTACTATTACTATTACTATTACTATTACTATTACTATTACTATTACTATTACTATTACTATTACTATTACTATTACTATTACTATTACTATTACTATTACTATTACTATTACTATTACTATTACTATTACTATTACTATTACTATTACTATTACTATTACTATTACTATTACTATTACTATTACTATTACTATTACTATTACTATTACTATTACTATTACTATTACTATTACTATTACTATTACTATTACTATTACTATTACTATTACTATTACTATTACTATTACTATTACTATTACTATTACTATTACTATTACTATTACTATTACTATTACTATTACTATTACTATTACTATTACTATTACTATTACTATTACTATTACTATTACTATTACTATTACTATTACTATTACTATTACTATTACTATTACTATTACTATTACTATTACTATTACTATTACTATTACTATTACTATTACTATTACTATTACTATTACTATTACTATTACTATTACTATTACTATTACTATTACTATTACTATTACTATTACTATTACTATTACTATTACTATTACTATTACTATTACTATTACTATTACTATTACTATTACTATTACTATTACTATTACTATTACTATTACTATTACTATTACTATTACTATTACTATTACTATTACTATTACTATTACTATTACTATTACTATTACTATTACTATTACTATTACTATTACTATTACTATTACTATTACTATTACTATTACTATTACTATTACTATTACTATTACTATTACTATTACTATTACTATTACTATTACTATTACTATTACTATTACTATTACTATTACTATTACTATTACTATTACTATTACTATTACTATTACTATTACTATTACTATTACTATTACTATTACTATTACTATTACTATTACTATTACTATTACTATTACTATTACTATTACTATTACTATTACTATTACTATTACTATTACTATTACTATTACTATTACTATTACTATTACTATTACTATTACTATTACTATTACTATTACTATTACTATTACTATTACTATTACTATTACTATTACTATTACTATTACTATTACTATTACTATTACTATTACTATTACTATTACTATTACTATTACTATTACTATTACTATTACTATTACTATTACTATTACTATTACTATTACTATTACTATTACTATTACTATTACTATTACTATTACTATTACTATTACTATTACTATTACTATTACTATTACTATTACTATTACTATTACTATTACTATTACTATTACTATTACTATTACTATTACTATTACTATTACTATTACTATTACTATTACTATTACTATTACTATTACTATTACTATTACTATTACTATTACTATTACTATTACTATTACTATTACTATTACTATTACTATTACTATTACTATTACTATTACTATTACTATTACTATTACTATTACTATTACTATTACTATTACTATTACTATTACTATTACTATTACTATTACTATTACTATTACTATTACTATTACTATTACTATTACTATTACTATTACTATTACTATTACTATTACTATTACTATTACTATTACTATTACTATTACTATTACTATTACTATTACTATTACTATTACTATTACTATTACTATTACTATTACTATTACTATTACTATTACTATTACTATTACTATTACTATTACTATTACTATTACTATTACTATTACTATTACTATTACTATTACTATTACTATTACTATTACTATTACTATTACTATTACTATTACTATTACTATTACTATTACTATTACTATTACTATTACTATTACTATTACTATTACTATTACTATTACTATTACTATTACTTTTGTTATTACTATTACTATTACTATTACTATTACTATTACTATTACTATTACCATTACTATTACTATTACACACACACACACACACACACACACACACACACACACACACATATTACTATTACTATTACTATTACTACTACTATTACTATTACTATTACTATTACTATTACTATTACTATTACTATTACTATTACTATTACTATTACTATTACTATT
>JBAMCD010000224.1:0-21233 GCA_037075365.1 Drosophila emarginata
GTATGTGTATGTGTATTTTTTTTTTTTTTTAATTCATTTATTTACTTTTTACAATGATGGCTATAACAAAAGTACAAACTAAACAAAAAAACAATTAGAGAATGAACAACATTTAGATACGGAGTGGGTCCGCAGGACGTCCCTGAGGGAATTGCTTCGCAAGGATCGCGTCAGTTTCTAGGTTGCACATGCTCTCTCCCTTTCTGCTTTCCGCAGTGCTTGCGCGATAGTGGTGACGAAGGTGCTAACCGCCTCCCATGTCGCCTTTTTTGAGATCATCTGCTGCACCAGGTTGTCGGCTGTCAGCTCTAAACCGACCGCCGTTTCTAATAGCTGCCGCTCCTTATGATACTGAACGCATTCGAACAGCGCGTGATATGCGTTTTCTACCACGCCGATCCCGCAGTATGCGCACTCGCTAGTTGTGTCGTGGCCAAATCTGTGGAGGTAGTACCTGAAGCACCCGTGGCCGCTCAGGAATTGGGCTAACTGGAAATTAACTTGTCCGTGGAGCCGCTCAGTCCACCGCCTTATATCAGGGATTAGCCTGTAAGTCCATCTGCCCTTGCTGGACTCATTCCATCGACTCTGCCAAGTCTCCATACTTCTCTCTCTAGCTTCCACACGGGCTTGACTCCTTAACGTGCCGTTGCGCATGGCGTCTGCGATGAGTTTTTGTTCGAGTGCGAGTAGGTCAATGGGCACCATACCTGCTATGACCATTACCGCGTCGTCAGAAATCGTCCTGAAAGCACAGCACACTCTAAGGGCGCACAGTCGATACGTGGACGCGATGCCCCTTCTGTAGGTTGCCTGTTAAATCGCTGACGACCAGATCTGTGCTCCATACAGAATGACTGAACGCACGACGTTCATAAGCAGCATCCTCCGCTCTTGTTTAGGGCCCCTTGTATTTAGCATTATCCTACTGAGCGATCTGACGGATTCGGTGGCCTTCACTTGTGTGTGTTCCAGATGTTCGCGGAAACATAGTCTCGTGTCGAGCCAAACACCGAGGTACCGAATGGCCCTCTTTGAGAATATCTCGGTCCCATCGACGACGACTCTAGCATGCTCCACCATCTTCCGACTACTAATAAGGACGGCCTCTGTTTTCTGTGCCGCTAGCGCTAGACCCACGGTGTGCAGCCAACCTGTTATCCTGGTTAGCGCTTCGTTTGCTACGGCTTCGGTTTTGCTGAGTTCTTTTGCTACGATCACAACTGCGACATCGTCTGCGTAGCCAATTAGTTCGCATTCTGCTGGTAGATGCAGCCTTAGTATGCCGTCATACATTATGTTCCATAGCAGAGGTCCTAGGACAGAACCTTGCGGGACCCCTGCGGTTACCTGTTGGCTCACTGTTCCTTCGTCGGTGACTAGTTGGAGGTTTCTATCGCTGAAGTAGCTCCAAATTATTGCGCTGAGGTATACTGGAACTCCGTATCCATGGATGGCGTCTAAAATACAGCCCCAGTCCGCTGTGTTGAATGCGTTCTTCACGTCCAGTGTGATGACAAGGCAGTATTCCTTTGTTCCGCCTTTCCAACGCGATCCAGAAATTGCGTTGGTTGCAGCATTGACAACGCGATCAATAGCATCCACCGTTGACCTTGCTTTACGGAAACCGTACTGGTTGGGGATAGCCCGCCTCCAGCCGATGGCTGCGTCAGTCGTGGCCGATGACTTCAAATACCTACCTTGCGTCTACGAGGCGATCGGTCTGTACGAGGATGCTCCCTGGTGGCTTCCCCGGTGGCCCGCTCTGGTTTTCCTGGGAGGGAAATCTCCTGAGGCTCGGTGTACGTCGAGACACTCGGGCGGGTGAATGGCTAGTCGGGCACGATTGGGGATCCTCTGACCTGGTGCTTATCGGGAGCTCTGGCTACGTCAGGTCCTCGGGAGACAGGGTCTGTCTAAAAGGCTGGGGCGGGTCGTCTACAGCTAGAGATCGCGGTCTGGGGAAAGCCCAATAGGGGGGGGGGGGGGTGGGTGTCGAGAATTTGACCCTCGTTGCTTCCCCTGGGTCCTGGTCGGCGAGTCGGAGTGCAGGAGACTTGCCGCGTGATGGCCGGTGGGGGGGGGGGGTGGCGGGTGGGGGTGGGTTGGGGGAGGGGGGTGGGGGGGGGTGGTGGGGGGAGAGGTGTGGGGGGAGTGAGGTGGAGGGGGTGGGGGGGGGGGGGAGAGGGAGGGGGGAGGAGGATGGGGGGGGTGCTGGGAGGCAGGTAGAGGTGACTGCGGGGCGAGGGGGGGATGGATGGGTGGAGAGGGAGGGGGAGGGGGGGGGGGAGGGGGGGGGGGGGGGGGGGGATGTTTATTTGAATAAACTTAATCATTGTGTTTGCGGAGTGGCGTCTTCTTATTTCTTGCGTCTACTGATGATGGGCATCGCTGGCTGCCGGCTGCATGCGTGCGTTGCTCCAGTCCGCTAGCCTCGCACAGGAAGCAATACGCTTTATTGCTGCAATCCCAAGCGAACGTTCTCCCCTATTGACTTCAGCTTCTCGTCATCGCTCCTCGTGACGCTCCTCGTCACGCTCCTTAGCATGTCGCTGTATGACATGCTACCGTTGCTATGTACCAAAATGGCATCAGGGCGTTTCTTCAGGTGTGCAGCTCTCCTAGATTTCCCTTCTACCTTATGCCAGCGATTTCTCTCCGGGACAAGGGCTTCCGTTTGAACCTTCTGTACGTTTGGGACTCCTGCTGGTTTCACATGCTTCTTGGCGGATTTTTGTGCAGGAGCGCCTGGCGACGTCTGTGAGGAGTTATTGTTCTTGGGCTCCGGTAGATCGGTCTGCTGGGATCGGCATTCTGTTGCCAACATGCTTCTGCATTTATGACAGACACTGTTAGCAGGCCTCAGCGTTTGGTTTGCGCCCTGATGGTCTTCAAAGAAGGAATTAACAGCATCGTAGAGAATCTTCAGTTGGATAAACTGGCCTCTGAGTTTGTTATTGATGTGCCGCTGCCTCTTGTCGTCGCCACCTTTACTATTCTTGGTGTCGCCCAGTGTAGTCGCTTCCAATATGTCGCGTAGGAGATCGCCCATGTCGCTGAGCTCCTTGCAACCGCCAGGTTCATCGTTCCCGCCTTTCGCCTTTTTCCGGGGTGCATCGATTCTGGTTGGGCTCGGGGAGGAGGAAACCTCCCTACCTCTTTTTGGGATCACAGCTCCTACTATGGTTCCAGTTGTTTTCGGTGTCGATGCCGCAACATCGTCTGCAATCTCCACCGTGGCTGGTGTACCACCGGTTGCAACTTCTCCCGCCGATGGCCATTTCCCTGGCGTAGCCCAATGTTGAGGCTGCGGCGGGGTGCGTTGTAGCATCCCGCGGCGCCCGAACGCCGCCCGGTATTCCTCGTCCAGTGTGTTTAACTCTACTTTCTATTGCCTACTGACAACAATTTGTAAGGAGAGGGCTTCCAGAGAAAATTAAATGACCAAAAAGGAAAATAAAATTTATTCTATGTGGCCCGGGAGACGAACTACGGACAAGTTCAACAGAAGTGAGAGTCTGCCCGCTTGACTGTTGCGCCACCGGCAACTTTACAAGTTGATAACCAGAAGTCGCATTTATTGTTGCCTCCTGGCAACAATTTGTAAGGAAAAAGTGTCCAGCGAGAAATAATTGACCAAAAAGAAAGAAATTTATTTCTGCCTACGCTGGGAATCGAACCACGATCACAGCAGGAATGGATATCTGCTTGCTAGACTGTTGCGCCACTGGCAACTTTGTAGATATGTGACCAGAAGTGCGTGATAAGTTAACCCTTTATTGCCACCGTATGCTGCTCTTTCCTGTGAAAGCTCGGGTGAGCTTTCCTCGATCAGCTGTTCCGCTGCTTTTATTCCGCTGGTCTGGCTGCCCAGTACAACAGCTGACTGGTGATAGCACGTTCCTGGTTAGTTGGAAAGAAAGTAGTCTGGGTAGACGTGCAAGTGTATAGGAGCACGCGGCACCCACACAACCACAGACCACAGAAAACGCGGGACGACTCCCCTCCCTCTCCTATTCCCGGGGGAAACCGCCAGAAGCCTGCGAAGACCTCAAACGCTTATCCAAGCGCCCGGCAAGGAAAACCGTGAGTAGACCACAACAACCGAGCCGTTCAGTAACACCTTCGCAGTGTATTCGCAGAAACTCGCGTCGAGAATTGGCCAAAATGAATCTGTTTAGAGGAGCACTATTGCGATACGACCCGCTTTCACTGATAACACAACTGTTTGTCATGTGTATGTGTATGTGTATGTGTTTTTTTTTTTTTTATTTCATTTTATTTGAAAGTTTTAGTTAGAAAATAACAGTAGATAGGTAGGTAACAGGATTATTTACATTGGAGCTAGCGATGAGAAGAAAAAGAAAAGGGAAAACCTACAAACGAAAAGAAAAAAGCCATTTGGGATCCTGCGGAACTGCCTTATCGTATTGCGTCGCAGGACTTGTAGGGCGGGCTTAGTGGACCCCTCCAGTGTTGCGCTTCCTTTCGAGCTCCCGCAGCTTGCTCATAACTTCGGCTGCGTATGCACAAACTGCTGACTATGCCGACTGCGTAGATATCATCAGTTTCGCCAAATTTGACGGTGTGGGGGTTGTTTGAAGCGAATCTTCTAGTCTCTTACGGGCTGCTTCGAATCTCCTGCACTTGAATATTATATGCTCTGCACTCTCGACTACACCGTGTAGGCACCACGTGCATTCTGCGCTGTTTTCGTGGCCAAAACGCTGTAGGTACGATCTAAAGCAGCCGTGACCGCTTAACATTTATGTCAGTTCGAACGTTAGTTCGCCGTGTCGTCTATATGCCCACTCCTGGATGTTGGGGATGAGTTTATGGGTCCATCTGCCTTTTGTGGAGGATGACCACCGTGTCTGCCACTCTTCCATACTTGCTCTTTTGACAGTTTCGTTTATCTCCCGCTTGATCGAAGTCGTCCACTCGATGCTTTGGCGAAATTTAAATATCTTCTGCGATTCTCGCGCCAGTATGTCGATTGGCACCATTCCTGCAATTACAATTGCTGCATCGTCCGAGATGGTACGAAAGCCACGGCATACCCGTAGAGCGCCAAGTCGGTACGTCGATTCTAGGCCCATTCTGTATGTTTTCCGCTGCATGGCCTCTGCCCAGACTGGTGCCCCATAAAGCATGGTGGACTTAACCACGTTCATCAGGAGCTTCCTTTGGAATTGCCTAGGGCCTCTCGTGTTTAGCATGATTCGGTTTAACGATTTCCCGAGCGCGATTTTTGCCACCTCCACGATTTTTCGGCTGCTTATAAGCACTGCCTCCGTTTTCTGGTCTGCTAGTTGGAGACCTGCGTCTGACAGCCACTGTTTGGCAATGCCCACTGACGTCACTGTCTTTTCCTCGGCCTCTCGTAGTTGTTTTGCTACCACTACCAGTGCCACATCATCTGCAAATCCGATGATTCGACAATCTGTTGGGAGGGATACTCGCAAGATGCCATCATACATGGTGTTCCATAGTAGTGGACCAAGTACAGACCCCTGTGGTACGCCACCTCGAATCTCGTAGACGCGTTCTCCATTGTTTGTGTTGTACCGCAAGATTCGGTTGCGGAAGTAATCCTCAACTATGTATATGAGGTGCTTGGGCACTTGGAACTTGTTTAGTGCATCAATAATGCGGCTCCAATTGGCAGAGTTGAACGCATTTTTAACGTCCAGTGTCGTGATTAGGCAGTATTTTTTATCACCTCCTTTCCATCGTTGTCCCTCTATAGCTTTAGCCGCTACGTCAACTACTGATGAGATTGCTTGAATAGTTGACTTTGACTTTCGGAACCCAAATTGAGAAGGCGAGAGGTCCCCAGCTTGTGCGATAGCCATTTCCAGCCTTTTGCATAGAAGCTTCTCAAATAGTTTGGCGGCTGAGTCCAGTAAGCAGATTGGTCGATAGGCTGAAGGGTCTTCTAATGGCTTGTTTGGCTTTGGGATTAGCACTAGTTCTTGCACTTTCCAGATGTCCGGAAATGTACACTCCGATATGCATTTACCAAAAACTTCTGCAAATTTCTCCGGTTCTAGGTGGACGGCCAATTTTAAGGCTTTGTTTGGAATAGCATCCGGGCCAGGGGATTTCTTGTCCTGCAGCTGCGCCGCTGCCTGCAATACCTCTTCTATGCTCACCTGGCAGGCTTGACTTGGTGCTCTTTGGATGGCTGTCTTTGGCTCTATATGTGACGTGTGTGGGAAGAGAGTTTCCACGATATGACACATGCGCTCTTCACTTGGCGTAGAGGGCTTCATAGCATTTAGTTTTTTGGCGGCCACCTTGTAGGCCATCCCCCATATGTCTTTGTCGGCGTCGTCGCATAGATCGCTGAAGCATTTTCTTTTGCTCTCTTTAATTAGCTTCTTTAGTTCTCTGCGTTTGTCGGAGTACTCCTGCCTCAGATTTGTGTAGCTGTCATCCCTTCTTGCCCTTTGGTAGCATCGCCTTGCATGTAGGCATCTTTTCTTCGCTTCTGCAATACTGTTGTTCCACCAGTACACTTGGCAGCAATGTGCCCGAAGCTTAGACATTTGTAGCATCGCCTTTGTGACTGCCTTTCTCGAAGTCGACAGCTTGTCCATCCTACTTTGAGAGTATTCTTTTTGAGCAGCGCGGAAGCGATGGCATGTGGCATGCTTAAGATGGCCATCTGGGTATCTCCGTAAGTGGGTCGGAGACTCCTAACAGTCACTTGGCAGTCTTCGTTGCCCAGTTCAGCCCTGATCGCAGCAATGATGTCGTCCTGGTTGGTCAGGCAGTCTAGGTCTCGTACTTCCATCCAAGTTTCGTCGCCAACTGCTCGTACCGCTGCCTGTGCCCCCAGTACACTGCTGATCTCCTCTTTCAGTTGTTTGCTGTTTGATTCGCCGCCACCATTTAGTTCGAGCAGCAGTTCGCCCGTAGCTGTTTTTCTCGCTCGCTTTACTTTGCTCCTTATCTCGTTTAGCTTGCCGTCGACTCTCCTGGTTACCAAGCCAAGGATTTGAGCGTAGGAGTAGCCTTCTTGAGCTTTTATCAGAATCGCGTCTGGCCTATTTCTGTGGGCAGGTGTCTTCGCTACGCGTTTGCGAGTGACCATTTGCCATTCGTTGGCCAGCTTTTCTGCTGGCTCAGTGGTTCCGGTGGCTGTGTTCTCATTTTGGCTAGTTGAATTAATCTTTGGCTGGGCCACAGCAGCTGATCTGTTTTGAGCACCACCTCTTTGTCGCTTAGGTGGAGTGGCTCTTTGCGACGCCGCCTCTTCTCTTGGTCGTTTCGGGGTTTCTCTAGGTACCGACTTGACTTTTAGGGGGGATGTCTAGGCGGATTTTTCGCATTTCGATCTGCGTTTAGCTGTGTCTCCTGCAAGCCATTTTTTGCAGAGCTGCTCGTGCAGTTCAGCCATTCGAGCTATAGCAAGTTTGGTGCTCTGGTTGATGTGGCGTACTGGTGGTTTGCCATCCTCCTTTTTGTTGTATGTTTTGGCCATTTCTGCTATAAGCTTTCCTAGTTCGTCCAGCTCGTAGATTTGGGTGACCGTTGTGCATATATCGTTGCCCGATTGTGCGTCTGGACTTAGTGCATGACGAGGTGTTGCCATCGCAGGTGTTGGTGGCTCCATTAGCCTGGAGCGCTTGCCAAAAATCGCATCTTCGCTAAGAAGTTCGGATTTTGCCCCTTCCAGGCGACTCTGGTGATCCATGGATGCAACAAATCTTTCCATTTGTCGAGATCTCGATTTGCTGTTGCTTGGGAGTTTTGAAAAAAATTAGTTAAAAAGTAACGGACAAGTAGCGTACAGAGCGCCACCTGCCGGACTTAATCCGGGGCCCCTTGCGTTTTCGAAAATTGATCAACACTATCAGCTGTTCCTATACGATGGGGTGAAGAAAGAGCTAGTGTTGCAGTATCAAAGCGCGGCGTGGTTTTGGAGAAATGTGGAATTTCTCTCACCCACACACTCAAAGGTCAAAAGGCCGGCTGTGAGAGGCGCGAAAAAAAGAATGCGGGTGACCCCCCTCCCTCGAGAGCCGTGGAAGCTGGAGTACCCAGGAAAAACCCCGCTTGTGACAGCGGCGGTTTGACCACGGCGGACAGGCAATACAGAGATGTCTGGCCCGATAAAGGTTTTGCCTCCTGGATGATCCTGGAAAAATTATTTGCACGGGATACTGTTCTTTGTGTCAAAAACGTTGGAGCGATACGACGCAAAAGTACCGCACTTGTATGTATCAAAACTGTACATGTACATGTATGTCCCCTGCGGACACACGGCGTTTGGTGGGACCCTCAGAGGTGGTGTAGCAGAGCGTTCTCTCCATAAAGAAACTTCTAATGATGGCGAATAAATACGCTGGGGCACCGAAGCCTTGTGTGGCATCAAGTATGCGGTCCCAGTCAGCAGTATTGAATGCGTTTCGTACATCCAAAGTTACTACTAGGCAGTATTCCTTGGAGCCTCCTTTCCATCTTGTGCCGCCGATTGCATTCGAGGCGATTTCCACTACACGTCGAATGGCATCTATCGTAGACATAGATTTCCTGAAGCCAAACTGGTTGGACGATAGCCCGCCTCCTTCACTAATGACCTGGTTTAGCCGTGTGCTGATTAGCCGCTCCAGAGTTTTGCCCATAGAGTCCACAAGGCAGATGGGCCTATATGACGGTGCTGTATCATTCGGCTTACCCGGTTTGGGAATAAGTATAAGCTTTTGCTCTTTCCACTGTTTAGGAAAGGAACCTTCTGACAGACATTGGCTAAATGTCGCCGCGAACCTGTCCGGCTGGAGTGCCATGGCCAGCTTAAGCGCACGGTTAGGGATGCCATCTGGACCTGGTGATTTGCACGGCTTGAGTGCCCTTGCCTTCGCAGGATATCCTCCGACGTGATATTCACTATGTCGTACGGTGGACTAGGCGCTGTGCTTCTGAGATGCAGAGTAATCGCTCGGTTGGGGAATAGACCGTCCACAATATGCCTCACCTCCTCTGCGTCGGTGGGAGCTGCCTGCCTGTTTGCGTATATTCTCTTAACTACCATCTTATAGGCCTTACCCCAGGGATCCACATCGGCGGAGTCGCAGAGCTTAAGGAATACTTCCCTTTTCGCCGAGGCAATTGCCTCCTTAAGAGACTTACGCCTGATGCGATAAGAGCCATAGAGCTGGGGCCAAGATGCTTCGTTCCTGCTTCTTGCCCTCTGGAACCTCCTCCTTGCAGATAAGCACGACTTGCGGATGTTTGCGATGCTAGAGTTCCACCAGTATACTGGCTGGTGGTGCCGTTGGTAGCCTCTTGCAGTGTCCATGCTAGCTTCGCAAGCACTTTTAATAGCAAATGTAAGCTGGTCGACCATGTTTTGCGCAGAATCATGTCGCCACTCCTGACTGCTCAACGCCTCAGCGAATGCCTGCGGCCTAAAAGTGTCCTCTTTGTACCCTGTGCTGGTAGAATTTAGGTTTACACGTTGAGTTTGACTTCCTATGGTGATGTATATTGCCTCGTGATCACTTGCAGTATATACTTCTCCGAGGCTCCAAGTTGTAGATCTATAAAGAGGGGAACTGACGAAGGCTAGATCTATTATAGATCCTCTGCCTGCCCTATTAAAGGTGTTACTTGTGCCGACATTAAGCAGCTCGACGTCCAGTGTAGCCATGGCCTCTGGCAGGACCCGCCCTCTAGCGTTGGTGTATGCACTACTCCAGTCTAGGGCCCAGGCATTAAAGTCTCCTGCAATGACGCAGGGTGTGTGAGTCCTCGCGTCTGTCACTAGATCGTCCACTGCGTGTCCGTAACTCTCTAAGGATAGACTGGGTGGCAAATAGCAGCTGTAGTACCATACTCCCTCAATTTGCGCTCTAACGTAATGATCGCCTGCACCAACCTGGCGCATTTGCCGCGCAGGGCTGCCACATGCCCATATGGCTGCTTTTGAGGATCCACTATCAACCCACGGGCTGGATGTCTTCTTTCTGTAGGGTTCGCTGATTAGGGCGACATCTGCTTTAATTTCTCTCGCTGTCTGCTGAAGCAAATCGTGAGCAGCTTCGCAATGGTTTAGGTTTAATTGGATGATCTTAATCATTGCGTTGCTGTGGATTCCTCAGGTATTTGCCTACTAGTGGTGGAGCCTGACAGTGCAGACTACCGGCAATATGGCCCTTCTCCTCAAGTCCGCTAGCATCACAGAGGAAACAAAAAGGTTTGCTCCTACAGTCTCTTGCTTTGTGCTCTTGACTGCCGCATTTTAGGCACCAGTTGCTTCTATCTGCTGTGTCTGTGCATTTGGCCGCAATGTGTCCAAGGCGCAGGCATTTGAAGCATCTGATTGGAGCATTGTTTGTTCTGATGCGGCATACCGTCCATCCAACTTTAATCTTGCCCACGGCAAGGATATCCTTGGCGACTGCAGTGGATACGCTGATGAGCGCCTTTTGCGTTCCAGCGTAAGCAGGCCTGAGGCTTTTTATAGCCTCCGGGTCGATGACCACCTTTGTTTGGGCGGCAAGCGCCTGCAGAATATCTTCCTTCGTAGCCATCTCATCTAGGTCCCGGATCTCCAGTCTAGTTACTTGTGTGAGAGCCTTGGTTTGTATGTCTGAACCTAGGATTGATCCAATTTGCTGCTTAAATAGCAGAATAGCATCTGGTCGGTTACGGCGGCCTTGTTGTGGTGGTATCTTCACTGGTCTCTTTTTAGACTCAACCTTCTGCCAACTGTTGCTGGCGGCGCGGGGTTGTTGATGCTGCTGCTGTTGGTTCGGAATTATTGATGATTCTTCCTTGTTGGCGACGACGGTGGTTCCAACAACCGTCCCTTTCCTCCTGTTGCTGCTGTTGGTTTGCGTGCACGCTTCTATTTTCTTTAGGTCGTCGGTTTGTTGGTACCGACATTCCGTCTTTTGGCATGCTCGTACGGTGGTGTTTGCCTCGTCGTCCTCATCGTCTTGGCCTTCGTAGAAGGCACTAACCACATCAAACAGGCACCTCAGTTGGATAAATTGGCCACGCATCTTGTTGTTGATGTGGCGAATCTTCGAGTCCCCTCCTAATGTGGTAGCTTCGATAATCTCCTGCAGTAACACTCCCATCTGGGCCAACTCTTGGCAACTTCTACCAGGCTTCGCTGTGCCCCGTGCTCTCTTTGGTGGCATGTCGTCACCACCTGGGCTTGTAGGCGATGAAGGCTCTCTTCTGCTTCTCTTGTGGAGGGTTGGTCCTCCAACTACCGGTGCTAAACCCGCCATCGGTGGCGCTTCCGTATTATTTGCGGCGTTAGCCGCGTCAGCCTCTTCGTCAGCCACAGTTGTAGCTGTTGGCCATCTACCGGGCGTTGCCCACTGCTGTTGCTGCTGCGGCGGTGTTCTGTGCAGCGCGCCGCACCTCCCGAATACCGACAGGTAATCCTCCTCGCCACCCTCCACGACTGGTGGGATTATAAATCAAGGAGGGGAGAAAAGAAAAAAAAATGAGTGGGGGTGGTAGAGGGGGGTATTGAGCGAAGATTTCAGTATTTCTCTTATCGGACACCTCTGTGGTTCGAGCCAGGGCCTACCTTGCCCTTGGTGATGTTGGCTCTCCACTACGCCACCGTCAGTGGCACAGGGACACAGGCTAAAATTCTTTATTAACTTATGTGTATGTGTATGTGTATGTGTATGTGTATGTGTATGTGTATGTGTTTTTTTTTTTTTTTTTAATTCATTTATTATAACATAGAACTAACAGTTAACATTAAAAATACTAAGTAGGAATATAGTGAGTGAAGGCAAGATTTATGTGAAGACCAGGACCCGCGGGACATCCCTGTGGGAATTGCGTCGCGGGGGCGGGAGTTCAGGTTATCCTGCATTCGCTCTCTCTCTCTCTGATCGTCGGAGCTCACGAGTTATACAGCCAGCCAGCTTGTTGACTGCGTTCCATTCCGAGTCACCTGTTAGCATAAAAGCCACCAGGTTGCACTCTGCTAGCCGCACTCCAGACATGGCTTGCACTTCCGCCCTCTCATTATCGAATCGTTTGCACTCAAAAAGCACGTGATGAGTGTCTTCCACTGTGTGGCTACCGCAAGTGTGACAGTGAGGAGATGGCTGGTGCCCGAACCTGTACAGGTACTGTCCAAAACAGCCATGACCGCTCAGTATTTGGGTCAGTTGGTAGTTCACCTGGCCGTGTTTCCTGTTCACCCAGTTATTGATGTTGGGAATGAGACGATGAGTCCACCTGCCCTTCTTTGACGCGTCCCAGCGCGCTTGCCATTTGTGCAGACTTTGCTCTCTGGCTTCCATCTTCGCCTGCTGCCTTGGAATCCCTTGGCTGACGTCCGAAGAGATGGCTTTTGCCTCTTCTGCAAGGAGGTCAATCGGAATCGTGCCCGCAATAACCAGAGCAGCGTCATCCGACACTGTGCGGAACGCACAGCAGATCCGAATGGCACATAGTCGGTATGTCGACTGGGCACCTCGGGCGTAGCTCTCTGTTTTCATCGCTGGAGCCCAGATCCGAGCTCCGTATAGGATGATCGACGTCACCACACTGTATAGTAGTTGTCGCCGTGCCTGCTTGGGACCCCTTGTATTCATCATGATCCTTGCAAGAGCTCTGCTGGATTCAGCGGCTTTTATCTGCGTCTGAGATAGGTGCTCCCGAAAACAGAGACGCGTATCGAGCCAGACTCCAAGATATCGAATTGCGCGTTTCGATGTGATCGTGGTGCCCTCGACGTTAACTCTAGCCTGCTCTACTAGTTTTCTGCTGCTTATAAGCACAGCTTCCGTCTTGTGAGCCGCCAGCGACAGACCCATTGACCGAAGCCAGCTTGTGATGGCCATGATAGAGACTGCTGCGTGCTGTTCTGTGGTTTGCAGGTCCTTAGCCACAACGACGATCGCCACGTCGTCTGCATAGCCCACCAGTTCGCAGCCGCTTGGTAGGGGTAACCGAAGAATTCCATCGTACATGGCGTTCCAAAGCAGTGGTCCGAGCACTGAACCTTGGGGGACTCCTGCTGTGATTTCCCTTTGTACGTCGCCAGTGGAGGTGGAGTACGTGAGCGTCCTCCCTTCAAAGTAGCTCCAGACAGCTGCGTGGAGGTACGGTGGGACTCCTTGCTCCCGGATCGCGTCGAGGATACGACCCCAGTCAGCCGAGTTGAAGGCGTTTTTAATATCGAGGGTGACCACAAGACAGTATTTTTTGGAACCACCCTGCCACCGGGTGCCCTCTATTGCATTGGAGGCAATGCTGACAACTCTGCTGATGGCGTCCAAGGTTGATCTGGCTTTACGGAAGCCGTATTGGTTGGGACTGAGCCCGCCATTCTCGCTGATGGCTGAGTCGAGCCTCAAGGATATGAGCTTCTCGAACATCTTGCCCACAGAATCTATCAGGCAGATAGGCCTGTACGCTGTGTCTGCGTCCGTCGATTTACCTGGCTTCGGGATGAGAACCAGTTTTTGGACTTTCCATTGGGATGGGAATATACCTTCCTTCAGGCACTGGTTGAAGGTGTTTACGAAAGCATCTGGGCGGAGGGCCACGGCGAGTTTGAGTGCGCGATTTGGCACGGCATCTGGTCCTGGGGCTTTGCCTGGTTTGAGAGTCCTTGCAATTGCAATCACTTCTCCTGCGGTGACCGGGTCAATGTCATAGGAGGCCGACCGCTGGGGCCGTCTACGGCTCAGTGAGTCAGCTCGGTGTGGAAAGAGGGTCTCCACGATTTGTGCGAGTTCCAATTCGTCAGATGGGGTGGATTGGCGGTTGGCGTAGATTCTTTTTACCACCGTTTTGTAGGCTTTGCCCCAGGGATCGTGCTCGGCAGAGTCGCAGAGCTGTAAAAAGACTTCCCTCTTGGAGGACTGTATGCCATCTTTTAGACCCTTCCTTTTTGTGCGGTAGTCGGCGTGGAGTAGCTCCCAACCTACTTCCGCGCGTTTTCTTGCTCGTTGGAAACGTCTTCTTGCGGCAAGGCAAGCTTTCCGTAGGTCGGCTATGCTGGAATTCCACCAGTAAACGGCACGGTGGTGTCTACTATAGGGTTTACTCTGGGCCATACTTGCATCGCATGCTGCTGTTAGCAGGCGACAGAGTTGAGTTGCCATCTTCTGGGCTGAGTCCGTAGCGAGGTTCTCCGTTCCCAGTGTAATTGCAAAGAGCTGTGTATTGAGTGTAAGTGGCTGGTAGGTCTTGCCACCCTGTGCAATAGGCGCATTCTTGGAAGTAGCGACGCCAGTGGAGAAAAGGATGGCCTCGTGGTCGCTTGCTGTGTAGAAGTCTCCCAGTCGCCACCGAGAGTTTCTAAAGAGGCTACTGCTTATGAAGGTAAGGTCGATGATGGACCCTCTGCCTGCACGATTGAATGTGTTCCGTGTGCCATTGTTGAGTAGCACGACGTCTAAGTTCGCAAACGATTCGAGCAGGGCGCGACCTCTTGCGTTTGTAACTGTGCTGCCCCATTCCAGGGCCCATGCGTTGAAGTCGCCCGCTATGATGGTGGGACTGTGTTCCCTAGCATCTTTGACGAGAACATCCAGGGAACTGCAGAAGCTCGCTAGGTCCAGGCTTGGGGGTAGATAGCAGCTATATACCCACTTACCTCCGATCTGTGTTCGAACGAAGTGTTCGTAAGCCTTTGTACCTCTTAGCTGAGCTGCAGGGGAGCTGCATGACCAAATCGCCGCCTTTCCTGATATGCTATAGGTCCAGTGAATGTCTGCTTTTTTCCTGAAGGGTTCGCTAATGATCGCCACGTCAGATTTCTCTTCTAGGACTGTCTGTTTGAGCAGGTCTTGGGCTGCCTCGCAGTGATTAAGGTTTATCTGCGTGAACCTAATCATTTCGCTTAGAATTCTTGTTTGGCTTCTTGGTTCCTGTCTTTGAGGGACAACGTTGTCCACCTGCTATGTGTGCCCGTTGATTTAGACCGCTGGCCTCGCAGAGGAAGCAATGTGGACTGTTCGTGCACTCTCTGACTTTGTGGTCTTTTGACCCGCATTTGAGACACCAGTTGCTTCTATCAGTCTCGTCGGTGCAATTTGTGGCTATATGGCCAGTTCTAAGGCACCTGTAGCACCTGGTAGGGGATTCGCTTACCTTGATTCGGCATACGGTCCATCCGATTTTTACCTTCCCAGTCGCCAAGATGTTGTCAGCAGTGGTAAGGGGGACACTAATTATGGCTTTTTGTGTGCCATAGTATGCTGGGCGGAGGCTTTTGATGGAATCCGCACTTACTTTAACATTAAGTTGTGAGTCGAGGGCATGGATGATGTCCTCACGTGACGTCATTTCGTCCAAATCACGGATTTCCAGCCTGGCTTGTTTGGTAAGGGCCTTGGTTACCGCCTGGTTTCCTAAAACGGCTCCTATGTCTTTTTCCAGCTTTTGTAGGTTGCTGGATCCTGCGGATTTTAGCTCCAGAAGAAGATCACCCTTTGCAGTGCGTCGGACCATGCGTACGTTATCGCCAAGGGATTTCATATTTCCGTCGTTGTTGCGAGTTACTTTTTTTAACATCTCACTATACGAGATTTCTGTGCTGTGGATCAGGATGGCATCGGGGCGTCGTCTTGGTAGGTTTGGTGGTTTCTTCTTTGTTTCCACTGTGCGCCAGGGTCCTTCCATTTCCTTGCTTCGCTGATGTTGAGGTATTTCCAGTGGTTTCCGTTGTGGCGGCTGCTGTTCTTCTGTTTGGCAATGTGCATTCTTCCTGCTGGGTGGCTTATCCGTTTGTTGGAAGCTGTTTACCATTGACGGTGAGGTGCCGCATTTGGGACACAGCCTCATTAATGTTAAATCGGCCTCATTGTCTTCCTCGTTATCGTTATGGCTTTCGACAAAAGTGCTGACAGCATCAAAAAGGGATTTCAGTTGCAAGAACTGCCCGCGCATCTTATTATTGATGTGGCGTATTTTGGAGTCGAGTGCCGTGGCTTCGATAATCTCCTGGAGTAGATCGCCCATCTGCAACAGTTCCTTGCAACTGCCGTTGCTATCTCTGCTGCTGGTAAGCGGTACGCCTCCTCTAACCCGTTTTGGCGGGACATCGCCGCCTCCACTAGGACTAGGAGTAGAGGACTCCCTGCTCCTTTTTGGGATCACATTTGATGATGTCCCACGGTGCATCACTGAGGATTCAGCGTCAGCGGCAGTTGCCTCCGAGGAGTTCGGAGATTGCCATTTACCGGGCGTTGCCCACTGCTGGTGCTGCGGCGGTGTTCGATGGAGCGCCCCGCGCCGGCCAAACACCGCCTGGTACTCGTCGCCCTCCACCGCTGGGCGGGAAGGTGTGAGAAAGTGGGAGGAGGTGGTTTTGGGAGCGTGGAAGATTTTTCTGTTTTAGTTGTTTTAATTTGGATTTTTTTTTTTTTGGGGTATTTTGATTTATTTAGTGTATATTTTTGTTTGGTAATTGGAGATATATTTGGGAAAAAATTAATTGGGGGAAGAAGAAAGAAAAACGAGATTCTTTAAAATGTCTCGTCCGTGATTTGAACCGCGGACTGGCCAATATCGCTGGCAGACGCTATGCCAGCAGCACCACCGGTTGTGTTTGATTAGTTGGGATCAAATGTCTTATTTATATTTTCGGGTTCTGAACGTTTGCTGCACTTATTGGTCTGGGGATCGTGAAAGCTTTTGGCGAGCTTTCTTTCCTTTAGGTGCAGCTGGTAAGTGCACAGCAAAAGAGGTGCTGTAAACGCGAAGCTCTCACTGATCTGGCTACCCGTACGCCAGCTGATTGGCTGGTACCAAAGTAAAAGGCGTGGGTGAGAGTGCCGGAAAGTGGAGAAAATTTTTGTGGGTGGGAGCGGATTCGATCTACCAACACATGCAAGACCAAAAGCGCGGGACCCCTCTGGGCGATGCCGCACCCCTCACCGACGACGACGCAACCTGGTCAACGTATATGTCCAGGGACACAGAACACGTACCGCAGGGGCAGCCGGGGCAAACCGTGAGTAGAACAGGTCCGACTGGATCTCGAACTAGGGTTTAAAACTCCTTTCCACAGAGCAGGCAATACGGGAACACAAGAAAACGCAAAGTTTATGGAGCCGCCGTGGAAAAGCAACCGACTGAATCAACACTGTGTGTATGTATGTGTATGTGTATGTGTATGTGTATGTGTATGTGTATGTGTATGTGTATGTGTATGTGTATGTGTATGTGTATGTGTATGTGTATGTGTATGTGTATGTGTATGTGTATGTGTATGTGTATGTGTATGTGTATGTGTATGTGTATGTGTATGTGTATGTGTATGTGTATGTGTATGTGTATGTGTATGTGTATGTGTATGTGTATGTGTATGTGTATGTGTATGTGTATGTGTATGTGTATGTGTATGTGTATGTGTATGTGTATGTGTATGTGTATGTGTATGTGTATGTGTATGTGTATGTGTATGTGTATGTGTATGTGTATGTGTATGTGTATGTGTATGTGTATGTGTATGTGTATGTGTATGTGTATGTGTATGTGTATGTGTATGTGTATGTGTATGTGTATGTGTATGTGTATGTGTATGTGTATGTGTATGTGTATGTGTATGTGTATGTGTATGTGTATGTGTATGTGTATGTGTATGTGTATGTGTATGTGTATGTGTATGTGTATGTGTATGTGTATGTGTATGTGTATGTGTATGTGTATGTGTATGTGTATGTGTATGTGTATGTGTATGTGTATGTGTATGTGTATGTGTATGTGTATGTGTATGTGTATGTGTATGTGTATGTGTATGTGTATGTGTATGTGTATGTGTATGTGTATGTGTATGTGTATGTGTATGTGTATGTGTATGTGTATGTGTTTTTTTTTTTTTTTTTTTTAATTCATTTATTATAACATAGAACTAACAGTTAACATTAAAAATACTAAGTAGGAATATAGTGAGTGAAGGCAAGATTTATGTGAAGACCAGGACCCGCGGGACATCCCTGTGGGAATTGCGTCGCGGGGGCGGGAGTTCAGGTTATCCTGCATTCGCTCTCTCTCTCTCTGATCGTCGGAGCTCACGAGTTATACAGCCAGCCAGCTTGTTGACTGCGTTCCATTCCGAGTCACCTGTTAGCATAAAAGCCACCAGGTTGCACTCTGCTAGCCGCACTCCAGACATGGCTTGCACTTCCGCCCTCTCATTATCGAAACGTTTGCACTCAAAAAGCACGTGATGAGTGTCTTCCACTGTGTGGCTACCGCAAGTGTGACAGTGAGGAGATGGCTGGTGCCGAATGACTGGTGCCCGAACCTGTACAGGTACTGTCCAAAACAGCCATGACCGCTCAGTATTTGGGTCAGTTGGTAGTTCACCTGGCCGTGTTTCCTGTTCACCCAGTTATTGATGTTGGGAATGAGACGATGAGTCCACCTGCCCTTCTTTGACGCGTCCCAGCGCGCTTGCCATTTGTGCAGACTTTGCTCTCTGGCTTCCATCTTCGCCTGCTGCCTTGGAATCCCTTGGCTGACGTCCGAAGAGATGGCTTTTGCCTCTTCTGCAAGGAGGTCAATCGGAATCGTGCCCGCAATAACCAGAGCAGCGTCATCCGACACTGTGCGGAACGCACAGCAGATCCGAATGGCACATAGTCGGTATGTCGACTGGGCACCTCGGGCGTAGCTCTCTGTTTTCATCGCTGGAGCCCAGATCCGAGCTCCGTATAGGATGATCGACGTCACCACACTGTATAGTAGTTGTCGCCGTGCCTGCTTGGGACCCCTTGTATTCATCATGATCCTTGCAAGAGCTCTGCTGGATTCAGCGGCTTTTATCTGCGTCTGAGATAGGTGCTCCCGAAAACAGAGACGCGTATCGAGCCAGACTCCAAGATATCGAATTGCGCGTTTCGATGTGATCGTGGTGCCCTCGACGTTAACTCTAGCCTGCTCTACTAGTTTTCTGCTGCTTATAAGCACAGCTTCCGTCTTGTGAGCCGCCAGCGACAGACCCATTGACCGAAGCCAGCTTGTGATGGCCATGATAGAGACTGCTGCGTGCTGTTCTGTGGTTTGCAGGTCCTTAGCCACAACGACGATCGCCACGTCGTCTGCATAGCCCACCAGTTCGCAGCCGCTTGGTAGGGGTAACCGAAGAATTCCATCGTACATGGCGTTCCAAAGCAGTGGTCCGAGCACTGAACCTTGGGGGACTCCTGCTGTGATTTCCCTTTGTACGTCGCCAGTGGAGGTGGAGTACGTGAGCGTCCTCCCTTCAAAGTAGCTCCAGACAGCTGCGTGGAGGTACGGTGGGACTCCTTGCTCCCGGATCGCGTCGAGGATACGACCCCAGTCAGCCGAGTTGAAGGCGTTTTTAATATCGAGGGTGACCACAAGACAGTATTTTTTGGAACCACCCTGCCACCGGGTGCCCTCTATTGCATTGGAGGCAATGCTGACAACTCTGCTGATGGCGTCCAAGGTTGATCTGGCTTTACGGAAGCCGTATTGGTTGGGACTGAGCCCGCCATTCTCGCTGATGGCTGAGTCGAGCCTCAAGGATATGAGCTTCTCGAACATCTTGCCCACAGAATCTATCAGGCAGATAGGCCTGTACGCTGTGTCTGCGTCCGTCGATTTACCTGGCTTCGGGATGAGAACCAGTTTTTGGACTTTCCATTGGGATGGGAATATACCTTCCTTCAGGCACTGGTTGAAGGTGTTTACGAAAGCATCTGGGCGGAGGGCCACGGCGAGTTTGAGTGCGCGATTTGGCACGGCATCTGGTCCTGGGGCTTTGCCTGGTTTGAGAGTCCTTGCAATTGCAATCACTTCTCCTGCGGTGACCGGGTCAATGTCATAGGAGGCCGACCGCTGGGGCCGTCTACGGCTCAGTGAGTCAGCTCGGTGTGGAAAGAGGGTCTCCACGATTTGTGCGAGTTCCAATTCGTCAGATGGGGTGGATTGGCGGTTGGCGTAGATTCTTTTTACCACCGTTTTGTAGGCTTTGCCCCAGGGATCGAGCTCGGCAGAGTCGCAGAGCTGTAAAAAGACTTCCCTCTTGGAGGACTGTATGCCATCTTTTAGACCCTTCCTTTTTGTGCGGTAGTCGGCGTGGAGTAGCTCCCAACCTACTTCCGCGCGTTTTCTTGCTCGTTGAAAACGTCTTCTTGCGGCAAGGCAAGCTTTCCGTAGGTCGGCTATGCTGGAATTCCACCAGTAAACGGCCCGGTAATTGGAGATATATTTGGGAAAAAATTAATTGGGGGAAGAAGAAAGAAAAACGAGATTCTTTAAAATGTCTCGTCCGTGATTTGAACCGCGGACTGGCCAATATCGCTGGCAGACGCTATGCCAGCAGCACCACCGGTTGTGTTTGATTAGTTGGGATCAAATGTCTTATTTATATTTTCGGGTTCTGAACGTTTGCTGCACTTATTGGTCTGGGGATCGTGAAAGCTTTTGGCGAGCTCTCTTTCCTTTAGGTGCAGCTGGTAAGTGCACAGCAAAAGAGGTGCTGTAAACGCGAAGCTCTCGCTGATCTGGCTACCCGTACGCCAGCTGATTGGCTGGTACCAAAGTAAAAGGCGTGGGTGAGAGTGCCGGAAAGTGGAGAAAATTTTTGTGGGTGGGAGCGGATTCGATCTACCAACACATGCAAGACCAAAAGCGCGGGACCCCTCTGGGCGATGCCGCACCCCTCACCGACGACCACGCAACCTGGTCAACGTATATGTTCAGGGACACAGAACACGTTCCGCAGGGGCAGCCGGGACAAACCGTGAGTAGAACAGGCCCGACTGGATCTCGAACTAAGGTTTGTATGTGTATGTGTATGTGTATGTGTATGTGTATGTGTATGTGTATGTGTATGTGTATGTGTATGTGTATGTGTATGTGTATGTGTATGTGTATGTGTATGTGTATGTGTATGTGTATGTGTATGTGTATGTGTATGTGTATGTGTATGTGTATGTGTATGTGTATGTGTATGTGTATGTGTATGTGTATGTGTATGTGTATGTGTATGTGTATGTGTATGTGTATGTGTATGTGTATGTGTATGTGTATGTGTATGTGTATGTGTATGTGTATGTGTATGTGTATGTGTATGTGTATGTGTATGTGTATGTGTATGTGTATGTGTATGTGTATGTGTATGTGTATGTGTATGTGTATGTGTATGTGTATGTGTATGTGTATGTGTATGTGTATGTGTATGTGTATGTGTATGTGTATGTGTATGTGTATGTGTATGTGTATGTGTATGTGTATGTGTATGTGTATGTGTATTT